>VWZE01007613.1:84752-128845 GCA_013396675.1 Eubucco bourcierii | reverse complement strand
GCGCTTGCAGGGCAGGGAGGGGTGTCCGGCGGGTGAGTGGGCCAGGCGGCGCGGAATGGCGGCGTGTGCGGGCGGCCGGGCAGGGAAGCGAACGAGGGAGGCAGGGAAGGCGGNGTTCCCCCCGCCCCTTTCCCCGGTATCGCCACCCGCCCCATAGCGGTCAAAGCAGTTCCCCTGCCCCAATGCTGCTGGCCTGATGAAATTCATTAATCTGATTAAGCGCGGTTACAAAAGGTCACAGCTCTCTGGCGGTTGTGCTTAGTTATTTTTTCCCCTTAACTAAGCCCCCTCCATCTCCCCCCGCCAAAAGAAATATATATTTCCCAGCGCTGGAAGATCTTTCCCTCCCCCCCAGGCAGCACTAGGGTCCGAGGAGAAGAGGCAAACCCGTCAGGGGAGACGCCTCCACGCCTGAGCTGTGCCCAGAGTGAATTTTGGTGGCATTCTCCAGGGTTCACCCAGTTGGTTGCTCTGCTTCTTACCCTGCTGCTCCTCCAGTCTCTGGGAAGATGTCCAAGGGGGAGAGCCAGTTCCTGGGCCAGGGGGTCCCCAGTCCGGCTGGGAGAGCCTGTCCCAGGTCCAGCAAGGACCCTGCATACGTGGCCGGGCGGGATGAAGGAACCTCCCCGCCTGAAATGTCAGCTTTTCCCCTTGGCAGGAGCAATGGCAGCGGTCTCCCCTCACCCGCAGGGCTGGAGTTACGCCAGGTGGGTGTAGCTGGGATGTGACACCTCCACCATCCCCAAGCAGAAGCAGATGAGGGCTGGGGGCTGAAACACTACTTTGGGTTGAGAAGAAAAAAATTTGTGATCGCTTCCGCAGAGATTAGTCCAGCTGCAGCTGTGTTAACAGGCTGCTATGATCTTCTCGTGTGTGTGTGTGTGTGTATATGTGTGTGTACTCTTTTTTCTGCCTTTTATATTTTTTTCATTACTCCGAGGTTTAGGAAGGGAGCTGGCAGCACTGCCAAGGGCCCCAGCTGATGTTGTCATGCTGCAGGAGCTAATGGAGCGCTAAGACACGTTCAATTAAGTCGAGCTATAACTGTTGCTGAGCTGGAGTTGCTGCCTAGAGTAACACATGCTGCTGGAAGTGCAGTCACTTATCCAGAAAATGTGTTTAAGCAGAGGTGTATTGCCAGGTGATCCTGCTGTAGGAAGATCTGCAGAGGTCCTTTCCAAGCCCTGCCATTCTGCTCACTGTGCACTTGCTTTTCTCTCTCTCTTTTTTTTTTTTTTTTTTTTTTTTTTTAATCTTTGTCTGAGTCCTCACCTGAAGTACTCTACTCAAATCTGGGCACCCCGACTCAAGAAGGACGAGGAACTACTGGAGAGAGTCCAGCACTTCGTCACTAAGATGATGAGGGGACTTGGACATCTCTCATAGAAGGAAAGGCCATGAGAGCTGGGGCTGTTTAGTTTGGAGAAGAGAAGGCTGAGGGGGGATCTTATTAAGCTTATCTAAGGGATGAGGATCAGGAAGATGGGGCCAGAATCTTCTCAGTGGTCCCCAGTGACAGGACAAGAGGTAATGGGCATAAGCTAGAACATAGGAAGTTCCATCTAAAGATGCAAAGGAACTTTACTTTGAAGGTAACAGAGTGCTGGAATGGGCTGCCCATAGAGGTGGTGGAATGTCCAGCTCAGAAGACTTTCAAGGCCCACCTGGATGTGTTTCTGCATGATATGCTTTAGATGAACCTGCCTTGGCAGGGGGGTTGGACTGAATGATCTCCAGAGGTCCCTTCCAACCCCTACCATTCTGTGGTTCCATGATTCCATCTCAATAGGGCAGTGAGAGAAAGTGGGAGAAGTATTTGGTGATTTGTCTTTTGTTTGTTGATAGTGCTTCTGCCTTCTCCTGCTGCCGTGCTATGGGCAGGATCAGGCCTGTCAGTTCCTTTTTCCTCTCCCTGCTTTGTGCTGGAGGAATGTTGTCCCCAGCCATGTGCAGTGTTTTGGTGGGAGAAGCTGCAGACCAGGGGAAGGGAAAGAGGTGGAACTGTTTCTTCAAACTGGAGGCCAGGCAGTACTCTCCTCAGAGTGGCCTGTTCCTTAGCTGCTGCATGCTTCTTTCCCTGATGGCCTGTTCTTAGCTGCTGCCTACTTCTTTCCCTGATGGCCCAGGAGATAGTTTTGTGTTTTGTGGGGGAAAGAAAAAAAAAAAAAAGGTGAACTCTCAGCCTGGAAACTTATGTGTTGGGTCAGCCAGCTTGACTGACCTGTGTGTGCACATTTAGGGAGGGGAGAGCTTTTTGTTTGGGTGGATATTTTAACCTACTGGGAGGTGCTGTAGAGAAAAAGGAGATGCAGGTGCTTTGCAGGCAGGTGTTGCTGTGGGCTATGTAGTGCCAAGGTGGCACAAAGCCAGTTCTCTCTTTCTTTGCTCTCCCAAAACCTCATCACCTCTTCTACATTGCTCTAACCAGAGATGCCACCTTGGCATCAGGCCAAAGTGTAAGCTTCGGATTGGAAGGGGTGCAGTGCTTGCAAAGAGCATCTTTTCCCACTTGCAGCACCTATCCAGACCCGAAGGAGATAACAGATATATATTTCCTTTGGTCAGGTAAAGAAATCAGGTTTCTGTAGTTACTACACACTGCGTTGCTTCCTTTGCTTCTGCCCACCTGATGCTTGGTCTTGTTGATGTCAACCAAGATTGGTGGAGGGCTGAGTGGCAAAGATACTGAATTCCCATGGACTTCATGGAAGTAGTGGCAGAAGGGAGGAAAGGCTGAAGAGCTGATAAGGCTTTAGCCTGTTTTTTGACATATCTCTGGTGGACATGACCACGAGACGCTGAGCGCGGCCTCAATGCTGTTATGCAGTGTGTTGGCTTACCCTGGAGACTCTTTGGTGCTGGAAAAGCAGCAAGGCTGAGTGCTTTACTGGTTTTGCTTTCTTAGAGCCAGTTGGACTTTTGCTCAGGTCAAACAGAGGTGACTGCACGTGCAGGGTGGTGAAGGGAGGTTGGATCTCCAGGGCTCTTATCTGGGATGTGGAGAAGTTTGATGGATAAGAGGAAAAAACCACAGGAATGGATGAGTGGGGGCATAGCATTTCAGCTGACTCCTTTACATGAGCAGGTCAGGTGAAATAGCAGTCATTCCTATTACTCCTCATCTGGTGGTGGAGAAAAGGTTTTTCTGAACTAGCTGTTTTGCATATGGAGATGTATCCATGGTTTCCAGTGTTTTGGCTGGGGAAGGAGCAGAGGGTGATCCTACTCAAGACACTTTATGCACATAAGTGTGCTCAGTGTTGGACAGGAACTTAGCTTTTTGAACATGGGCTCCAATTAGCTGTTGGTGTCTCTGCACCTCTTAGGCACACAGCTGTCTCTCAGAGCAGTCTGGGCATCAGGTAGAAGAGTGCCACTGTATAGATAAAGTCCTGTGGAGGACCAGAAAGTACAGGGTGCAGGGTACTGAAGTCTTCAATCCTCTTCACAACCTGTCTGTTGAGGAGGTGAACCTGTACATGTGCAGCTGTCCTTTAGACATCCATGAGCAGACAAGTCATGACACTGCCTGTCCCTTGTTTTCCCATGGCCTGGCTAAGGCTTTGTGCAGGCTGGAAGTGTGAAGGGCTTTCCTGCCAAAGGGCAAGGCACCTGTGCTCCTGCCACCACACTTGCAAAGGGAAGACTGTGTCTCGGTGGGGAAATCCAGGAGCAAACTTCCCAGCCCTTCAAAGGGTGAAGGCAGAGAGGTCAGGAAATGCCAAAGCAGAGCTGTGCTCCTGATGCTAACCCCGCGGTGCGTTGCTTCTTGCATTTATGCATCAGGAAGTTCCAAGAAGACTTATCCTTAATTCTCCAGTTGAGGGCTGGACTAGATGACCTATGGAGGTCTCTTCCAACCCAACCCATTCTATGATTCTGTGAAATGCCCAAGCCAGTTCTGTTTAAGTGGGCATGGCAGCGTGCAGCCTGCTGCTGTCTTTGTGCCATGGAAGCGATGAGCTCTTCCCTGAACAAGTCGTTGGGCTGACCCGTGCCAAGCCTCAGCCACAGGAGGAACTCTGCTGCTAGGGCTCACTCTTTGGAGTCAGCAGCAGGGCTGCCAGTACCAGCCCTGTGCCTGTGAGCTGCGGGACACAAGTGTTGAGACAGGACCAAAGTTTTCATTTGCCACGATAGCGCTGCTGGGCGTCGGTGCTGCCCAGCTGCTGTTTCTCACCCTCTTGCATCTTCTCCAGTCATACCTATCCTTGGGAGCAGTGTGGGGATGGTTGAGAGCTTGCACAGCCCATGCATGCATCTCAGCTGCTTTCACAAGCTCTCTGACAGCTCTCCAGCAGCTTAGGCTAGTGGAAGGTGTCACTGCTGTTGGCAAAAGGATTTGGAACTGGATGACCTTTAAGATCCATTCCAACCCAAACCATTCCATGGTTCTTCCAGTAGGGTCACAGCTCCCCTGAGTTAGAGGGGAGCTCCCACAGCTCTCAGCTGCTTTTTTTTTCTTGTCAGTTTTGTTTTGCAGGAGATTGTTGGGGTTTGGGTTTTTTTTTTTTTGTTTATCGGGGGACTTTAAGGCTAATCTGGATCTTTATCTCATGCTGGCTGTAAAGCCTGAGAGAGGAGGCAAGGTACAGGCAGCTTTTACTGCAGCAGGGCTGGGTGAGGCTGCCTGCCTGCCTCCTCTGAGAGCATGGGCTTGTAGTGATAGAAGGGAGAATGACTTTAAGATGGAAGAGAGCAGATTTAGACTGGAGATTAGGAAGAAATTCTTTCCAGTGAGGGTGGTAAAACACTGGAACAGGTTGCCCAGGGAGATTGTATATGTTCCCTCCCTGGAGGTGTTCAAGGCCAGGCTGGATGGGGTTTTGAGCAACCTGGGCTAGTGGCAGGTGTCCCTCCCAGTGGCAGGGAGATTGGAACTAGATGATCTTTAAGGTCCCTTCCCAAACTGTTCCATGATTCTGTGAGGCTCAACAAACCTACTCAGAAGGGCTGCAGTGGAGCACAGCAGCTTAGTGGAGCAGGCAATGGAGCTACGTCTAGCACTGCAATCTCACCACTCTGCTGGCTGGGTAATAATGCTGCCCTCCCTCATCCTCTCTGCATTCCATGGTTCTGTAACAGAGGTTTGGGGTTTTATTTCTCTCTTCCTAGTCTACATAGATTCCACCCAGCTACTTTTTGGAGGTGGCCCTAGCAGCTGCTGGGGTTGGAGGGCATTTACCAGTGCTCAGTGATGGCCTTACCCTAAGCTGCAGCAGCAAATTTTCATCTAAATATGAAACCATGTCAGTGTGAGGTCAGGAAAGGTTTATTTTTATCAGTGTGTTGGGGTTGCTGGGCAAGGAAAGGGGGATCACCTTGTTACATCCCTAAAACAGCTCCTGGATGTTTCAGTGTGGCCCTATAACTAGCACAACGTTGTGGGCATTTGTTCTTCAGGCCAGCTTTTTACTCACTGCCCAAAAGAGGAAATCCAGCCTTTGGCACCCTGCAGGTTAAGAAGTAATCTGTCCTGGGTGGTACTGTCCGAGGATGATGCTACCTATTCAGAAGGGAGGGACTTGGCACTAGGTAAAATCATAGAATTGTTTTGGTTGGAAAATCCTGCTAAGGTTATTTGGTCCAGCTGTTAATGGAAGACCACCATGGCCATTAAACCATGTCCCAAAGTGCCATGTCCACATAACACCTCTGGTGACAGTGACACCACCACCTCCCTAGGCAGCCTGTTCCAATGCTTGACCACTCTTGCAGGAAAGAAATTTTTCCTAATCTCCAACCTAAACCTCCCCTGGTGCAGCTTGAGGCCATATTCTCTCATTCTATCACCTGGTACTAGGGAGAAAAGACCAACCCCCACCTCACTGCAAGCTCCTTTCAGAGAGCTGTAGAGAGCAATGAGGTCTCCTCTCAGCCTACTTTTCTCCAGACTAAACAACCCCAGCTCCCTCAGCTGCTCTTCACCAGACCTGTTCTCCAGACCTTTCTCTGGCTTTGCTGCCCTTCTCTAGACATGCTCCAGCACCTCAGTGTCTTTCTTGTAGTGAGGGTCCCGAAACTGAACCCAGTCTTTGGGATGCTGCCTCAGATGTGGTGGGGCAGAGCAGAGTGAGGCTGCTTCAATCTGAAATGGCCTGGATGGACGTGAAATAGCGATGCCTGTACTATTGGTTGGCATCTCAAGTGATGCCGTGGGGTTGAAAGTTGGCCCTGCCAGAGTAGGCTGGTTCCAGCTGGCTTTGGCAACCTTCCTGCCTGCCAGCTATTTCCTGCCTTGCCTGGGAAGCTTGAAGAGGCAGGCAGTAAGAGCTGGGCTGATGGTTAGAACATCTTTCCCCAGGCAGGAGATGGGTGCTTCTTTCAGCTCTGCACCCTGTACTCAGGTGCTGGAAGAGAGTTTTGCAGTGCGTGGTCCCCCCTCACTGCACAAGCAGCTGCACATTCAGCTGCGAGTTCTTTTCTCCTCTGGCTGTTAGAAAGAAGGAGGCTCCAAGATCTTTCCCCACGTGCACTGAGGTTTTGAAAAGATGATGATCTCCTTAGTTTTAGTCTTGTTTTTGCCTCCTCCTCTTCCAACCAATCCTTCTCTCAGTCCACAACCTCTTAAAGAGGAAATTTGATAGTGCTTACAGTTAAATGTGGGCATGGGAACTTCTGGTAGCTGAGGACTCTGCATTTGCCTGAGTATGCTTTGAAGTACAATCATGAGAACTGGCAGCCTGGGACCCCCTGGGAAGTGCCTCTGCAGATTAACTGCCTGAATTCACCATGGCACTCTGGGACATGGTTTAATGGCCATGGTGGTCTTAGGTTGACAGATGGACTCAATGATCTCAGAGGTCTTTTCCAAGTGAAACAACTCTATGATTCTATGTCCTGGGTGTTCATCAGCCATCTCAGGGCCAAGTGCAGGTGATACCCTGATGGGAGAAACAGCAAAGAAGGGTTTGTCTTTAAAACTCAGGACAGGTTGCAGTTAACCATTAAGAAGAGCGTGTGGCTGTGTCCTGCCTGCCTCATCGCAGAGCATCCCTATTCATGGAATCATTGAATGGTAGAGGTTGGAAGGGACCTTTGGAGGTCATTGAGTCCAACCCCTCTGTCCCAGGTTGGGAACTATAGGGTTAAAAAAAGTCTTCTAGGGACTTGGAGATTGTTATTCAATCCCATAGTTCTGCTATCTCTTCATAAGCTCACAGCAAGGCCAGCTTGCTCTCCTTTCCTCCCCCTCCAGCCTTGTGCCAGGCAGGAGCTGTGTTATCGGGACAAACATGGAAGGATAGGCCTGGTTTGGGGCCTCCAGAGTCTGTGCTTAGGCTTCTTGGTGGGGAGAGGATTGGAGCACTGGGGGTTGTAGATTTAGTTTTGGGTTGGGGGAAGGTTCAGGGGGTTCGCTTATGGATTCTGTATCTGCTTTGTAATTTCTATCTGTAACTCTCCAAATAGAATTTTGGTTTTTTCTCCAGTTCATCTGAGAGCTTTACTCTGTCGGCTCTTTAAACCTACGGCACCCTGCCAAAGCAGGATCGCCCAGGGCAGGTCACACAGGAACAGATACAGCTGAGTCTTTAAAGTCTCCAGAGAAGGAGACTCCACAACCTCTCTGAGCAGCCTGGTTGTGCACTCCATCACCTATTGCTGCCCTGAGTGCAGCAATGGGTGGAGAAATGGAGGCTGTAGAGGAGGGTGGGAAGGACCCTGTGCCACATTTGCCTGACAGCTACTAGCAGAGGTGGAAAGAGAAACACTACATCCAGTGTTCCCTTTGCAAGTCTCACTTCTTCTTGCAGGCATCTCTTGGGGAGATGAGATCATTAACAACCATGTTTGGTATTTTTAACTTGAACTTATGACTTCTGTTGGTGTTTGCACCATGAGAAAATGGTCATGACTTGGTTCTCCACGTGAAGTGTGTGCAGAGTGGCTTGTCTCTCTTCACTGTGAACTGGAAGTAGCTACCACAGGGGACAGTCATAACGTTCATAGAATGGCTTGTGTTGGAAAGGACCTTGAAAATCATCTAGTTCCAACCTCTCTGGCATTGGCAGGGACACTCTTTGCTAGGCTAAGTTGCTTGAGACCTCATCCAGCCTGACCTTGGACACTTCCAGGGAGGGACATCCAGGGAGTGTCCTCTCTCCTAGGCCGGGCAGAAACCAGTAGTGCTGGTAGCTGTAGGTGGTGAAGGAAGAAAGCCAGGGCTGCTGCAAAGGTGGGGAAAGCTCTTCTGAGCATGCTTTCTTCTTCCAGGGAACTGAATGTGCATCTGGATGCAATGAAACTGCCAGGAGCCCCAGGGAGAGGCCAGATCTTGGTCAACCTGTACCAAATAGTTTGAGAAAGAGCTCTCAGTGCTGCAGGGACACAACATCATCCAGTGGTCATACAGCACCATCCCACTGAACATGGTAGTTGCTCCTAGCTGTTTCTGATCACATCCCTCTTCTTTTTCTTCCATGTCTTTGGTGCTTCTGGGGGTTGTTAGGGCCAGAGAAATAGGTTACTGCGATACGACCGGACCACTGTGCATAGGCAGTGTGGCCAAGGAGCGGAAGCTTAGGTGTGTCTAGGCAGGCTGACCTCACCAGTGTTGTTTGACTCTTGAGAGTTTGTCTTTTCAGTGCCTTATTCCATGTGGAGACACAGATGACAGTATGAAACTCCTTGCTCTAAGTGACCGTTGCATTTCTTTTTACCCCCATGCCCACTAACTGTCATCCTGGCATCTTGCAGGCACAGAAGAATAAGGCCAGGATGGATGTGTATGACCCTCAGACACTGGGCGTGATGGTCTTTGGAGGTTTTATGGTGATATCAGCCATTGGGATCTTCTTGGTGTCCACCTTCTCCATGAAAGAGACCTCTTATGAAGAAGCCTTGGCCAAGCAACGCAAAGAGCTTGAGAAGACCCAGCAGCAGAAAACAGAGAAAAAGAAGAAAGAGAAACCTGTTGAAAAAAAAGGAAAAGCAAAGAAAAAGGAAGAGAAGCCTAATGGAAAGATCCCAGAGCAGCAGCTGACTCAGGAAGGGACAAACTCTCCCAAGGATGTGGTTCTTGAGCCTGCTGTGGTGCCTGCGCCTGTAGCTGTTGAGTCTCCAATCGCAGCAGTCTCAGTGCCCCCCCAGGAAAAGGAGAAACCTACTCCATCACCTAAGGAGAAGAGAAAGAAGGAGAAGAAGGTGGCGAAGGTAGAGCCTGCTCCTAGCCCGGCCTTGGTTCCGCCTCCTGTCAGCATCCCCAAAAGTTCTCCTGTCTTGGAGATGACCCCTAAGGAAGTGCCTGTTGTGGCTGTGCCACCAGTTGGCACGCAGCAGAGTGCTCCAGTCATCAGTTCCACTGTCGTCAAGAAAACTGATGGTCTTCCAACCCATGAGGAGCAGAAACCTGATGGACCTGTCAAGAAGAAGGCTGCATCCAAGAAGAAGAGTGAGCCAGGTAAGGCCAAATCCCTCTGCATATATCCCCATAAGTCAGCAGGGCATCTTGATGCTGTCTAAACAGAACTACTCCGTTGTGAGAGCTCCTCATTTTTCTCCTGTGTTGGGGACCATGCTTGGTGCTTATCTCCTTGATCCAGCACGCAGATGTTGGAGAGTTACAGGTTTCTTTCAGATTTGCTGTTGTGTTGTGGGCCTCTGAGCGGATCTGCACACTGAGACTGAACAGGAGGTAGGAGAATGAACCTGTTGTGGGAGAGGAGGGGACAGCTGCCAAGGTGGAAAACCAGGACGAGTTGTTTTCCCCTTGCGCCAGGGGAGGTTTAGGTTGGATGTGAGGAAAAATTTCTGTCCTGCAAAAGTGGCCCGGCGTTGGAACAGGCTGTCCAGGGAGGTGGTGGAGTGTCTGTCCCTGGAGGTGTTCAAGAAGTGTCTGCACATGGCAGTGTGGGACATGGTTTAATGACCACGGTGGTGTTAGGTTGACAGTTGGACTCAGTGATCTTGGAGGTCTGCTCCAACTGAAACAATTTTGTGATTCTGTGATCAATAAAAGCACACAGGAGTTCTACCACTCTTCTTCTACAGGGAGATAGTTACTGATAGAGTTTCCCCCTTCAGTGGAGATAAAAGCCAGCCTCTTGGAAGAGAGAGGATTGAAGACGTTTTATACACTGAGGAACTGATCATAGAATCATAGAATGGTTTGGGTTGGAAGGGACCTTAAAGATCATCTAGTTTAAGGTTGCTGTCCAACCTTAAACACTTAAACACTTCCTGGGAAGGGACATCCACAGCTTCCCTGGGCAACCTGTTCTGTGTCTCACCACCCTCACTGGAAAGGATTTTTTTCTAATATCCAGTGTAAATCTCCCCTCTTCAAGGTTAATGGTGATAGGGAAGTGACTTTGGATATGTGAGAGAAGGAAAAATTTGCCCCTGACCATTCTTGACTCAGAGATAGAAGAGATGGAAGGAGATGGTCCTGAACTTTCCAAGGTGTCAATAGGTGTAGAGAGGGAAAAGCACATCTCTGGCTGGATTCCTTCACCAACGTGAACACTTGGGTTTGATTTTGGTGGAGTGAGTACAGGCACTGAAAATGTGAGTGCTTTCAGACTTGTGGAAGTGTTCCCAGTTGAAGATGGGGCAGAAATCCCTCAAGTGTTCTCAAAGATATGAGGTGGTGTTTGCACAGGTTTAGTTTGAGTTTTTGGGTTTTTTTGTTCTTTACAAGAAAAACCAACCAAGCCAAAAAGACAGCCCATACTCACCAGCCATCTCCATCACATCTAAACTTAGGCTGCTGTGTCACCTGGCAGTTTCAGTTAGAGGAGGGCTTGCTACTCAGCGAGATGTTTTGTAGCCACTGGTGTCCAAGTTTGGATTAAACCCCTTCTATCTACTCCTCTGAGAAGAGGGTTTTACTAAAGGTCATCTCCACACTGCAAAGAGGTTTGAAATGGTTTGATTCTATGAAGCCTTGCTCCCACATGTGGGTATCTGACTTGGGCTGCAGCCTTAGTGTGCAGCTCCAAGCAATGTCCACAGACAAGAAGCTGCACATGAGCAGTGTACACTTGCAGCCCAGAAGCCCAATGGCATCATAGGCTGCATCAAAAGCAGCATGACCAGCAGGTAGAGATTATTCTGCCACTCTGCTCTGATGAGACCTCACCTGGAGTACTGTGTCCAGCTCTGGAGCCCTCAGTACTGGAAGGACATGGACCTGATGGAGCAGACCCACAGGAGTGCCACAAAAATGATCAGGGTCTTGGAGCACCTCTGCTATGAGGACAGGCTGAGGGAGCTGGAGAAACTTCTTCAGCCTGGAGAAGAGGAGGCTTTGAGGAGACCTAATAGCAGCCCTCCAGTACCTGAAGGGAGCCTACAAGAGGGATGGAGAGAGACTGTATTCAAAGGCCTGCAGTGATAGGATGAGGGCCACTGGCTGCAAACTAGAGAAGAGTAGATTTAGATTGTATGTCAGGAAAAAGTTCTTTAGTATGAGGGTGATTTAGCAGTGGAACAGGCCTGCCCAGGGGGCTGGTCAGGGCTCTGTCCCTGGAGATGTTCAAGGTGAGGCTCAACAAGGCTCTGGGTGACCTGACCTAGTTGAAGATGACCCTGTTCACTGCAGGGGGGCTGGACTACATGCCTCTTAGGGGCCCCTTCTAAACTGGGTGATTCTAAGTCTCCTGTGTCCCCTTGTGTTTGAGAAGCAGCTCTCAAACCCCTTGTCCCTGCTGTGCCTTCCCAAGGCAGCTTTGCCGTGTGTCTGCTTTGTGTTTTTGCCAGCTTGCTCCAGTGAGGCGTGAGGTTTGCAGCTCTGCTGAGGGACTCAGCACAGCAGCACAGGCTTACTTCTACCACAGCTTGGCAGGCTGCCCTGGCTCCGTTTGCCAGCTGCAAGGTGGGGTTTGTGTGGTGCCTGCCTTGTGCAAGGTCCACTTGCGCAACACCCTCAGGAGATGGGCAAAGCTTCACTTGGTGGGGCCCTCCACCCAGCAAAAAGGGGCCAGGGGATGTGATGTGCTATCCTGCATCTGTGCTGTTGCCAGCATGACTAAAGTGTGAGCCAAGATCTTGGGCCCTGGTTGCAGAAGGTGGTGGAGCCTTGGCTACACTGCCGGGGAGTGGCTGCTGCTTGTGAGACGGAATCTGCTGCTTCTGGGGCTTAGTGTTGCCTTCCCAAATGGATCTGGTGCTGGGAGCAAACAGCATGTGCTGGAGCTGCTGGGTGTTCCTGGGCTCTGCTGCTTTGGTACTGTTGTGGTTTGACCCTGGCTGGTTGCCAGATGCCCACTTGGCTACTCTCTCACACTTTCTCCTCAATAGGATAGAGGAGTAAATGAGATGAGGAAGCTCATGCAGGGTGATTGTTTTGCAGTCACCATCATGACCCAAACAGACTCTACTTGCTCAGAGATGTGGTGGAGTCTCCATCTCTGGAGACATTCAAAACCAGCCTGGATGTGTTCCTCTGTGACCTTTAGGTGAATCTGCTTTGGCAGACTGGACTCAATGATCTCCAGAGATCCTTTCTAACCTCTACCATTCTGTGAAAAGTAATTTCAATTATTTCCAGTAAAAATAGGTGAGAAACAAAGGGAAAATAAAAACAACGTCTTCCCCTCCCTGCCCTTTTTCCTAAGCTCAGCTTCACTTTTTCCCTGAACACCTCTAACAGCAACCTCTCTTTCCTCCTCACACTTCCCCAGCTTCAGTGTGGGGTCTTCCACAGATTACAGTTCTTCAGGATGAGCCTGCTCCAGCATGGGCTCCTCTCTAGGGGCTGCAGGGGATCTCTGGTCCAACATCTGAAGCACCTTCTCATTCTTCTCTGACCTTGCTGCTTAAGGGACCTGAACTCTGCATTCAGGAGACCCTGGTGTTAATAACTTCAGAGGCTTTGGCACTACTAGACTCCAAACTGGGATTTTTTAAGGAGGGAACCCACTGGGCCATAGTTACTGTGCAGGAACTCGCTAAAATCCTGCCTACCATGCATTGTGACCATGTGCACTGTGATCCTACAACAGTGTCATGGCCCCTGATGCTTCTTGGGTTTCCTGGGTTCAGAGGGGTAAGGGAAGGGCTGGAGTCATGTTGTACCCCTAGCAAAGAGCTGAAACAAACTGCCTGGTGAAAGGTGAGAGATGACCTTGCTGCACTCTGCATCACCAGTACTGGCTCTGCTGCATGAAGTGACATCCCCCAGCAAAGCTGTATTGTGGTGCAGTCAAGCTTCTGATGCCCAACACAACTGGTCCAGGACATTGGCAAAGCATACCTAGTTCCTGCTGGGAAGAACTCAGTTTGGAGGATGGTGACAGAGGAGTGGGAGCAGTAGCAGAGGTGGGCAGAGGTGACACCTGGCTCAAGGAGTGTGTGCATGGTGTCATTTCCAGCATAGCTCCTATGGCTTTCAGTTAGAGGTGTCAAACTTGACTCTGCAAATCTGAGCAGAGACTGGTTTGAAATGGCAATTGTGGTATTGAAGCCCACTGAGATGCTGACCCAACCCCTCCTCTCTGCTCTCTAGCACATGCAGACTCAGATGGACCCCTCTATCTGCCCTACAAGACACTCGTGTCCACCGTCAGCAGCATGGTCTTCAGCGAAGGAGAGGCCCAGCAGCTCATCGAGATCCTTACAGAGAAAGCAGGCATCATCCAGGACACCTGGCACATGGTAGGGCTGCCAGTGTCATTGTGGCCACCTCTCACTGGTGCTCTGCTGAGACTTGGGAGGTGCAGAGAGGGAGGGAAGGCATCTTGCTTTCGGGCAGGCTGTCCATGATCGCCTGTCTGGGACACCGGAGCTGGATTGTCTCCTGGAGTAGAGGATCCTCTCTGTGTGTGGGCTGGGGGGGGAACAGATCTGGAGGTGGTGGTCCCCACTAATATGCCACCTTACATTGGCAGGCCACACAGAAGGGTGACCCAGTGGCTGCCCTGAAACGCCAGCTGGAAGAGAAGGAGAAGCAGCTCACTGCTGAGCAGGAGGATGCAGCTGCTGCCAGGAACAAGCTGCGGGAGCTGAGCAAGGCAAGCACCATGTGGTTCTCCATGGGCCTCCCTGTGTCATTGAAGGGCAGGTAGCAACAGGATGAGGGGCAATGGTTTGAAACTAGAGCAGAGGAGATTTGGTTGGACATCAGGAGGAAGCTCTTCATAGTGAGGGTGGTGAAATGCTGGAGCAGAATGCCCAGAGATGTGGTGGAGACCTCATCCCTGAAGACATTCACGGACAAACTTGTTGGGACCCTGGGCAACCTGATCTAGCTAAGGATGTCCCTGCTCACTGCAGGGAAGTTGGGCAAGGTGGTCTTTGAGGGTCCTTTCCAACCCAATGCATTCTGTGATTTATTCTGTCATTCATCTCATATCCCTTGGAGGTAAAGCCTGGGAACTCTCTGGACCCTTTACTTATTTGCTGTTTTCTCTCCAAAAAAGGAAGGAGATCCTCACCTGATCTCTCCTGGGCCTGATCCAGCCTGGGGAGGTGCCAGCCCTAAGAGCCACAGGGTAGTGCCCACTGGCAGCCACAGGAGAAGTAGAGTAAAGTCCATCATGGAATCTTTAAGGTTGGAAAAGCCCTCTAAGATCATCAAGTCCAAGCATCAACCTACCACCACCATGGCCATGAAACTGTGTCCCAAAGTGCCATGTGCACACATTTCTTGAACACTTGCAGAGATGGTGACTCCACTACTACCCTGGGCAGCCTATTCATGCCTGACCACTCCTGCAGTGAAGAAGTTTTTCCTAGTATCCCATACCCTAATAACTTGTAAGAGATTGCAGCCTTCTGCTGCTTTGGGAAGGAAAAGAAATTCCGTCTTGTCTCTGCCCAGATTGTGTGAGCTGAGGTGGTGCTGGTCAGTCCCTTTTTAGGCAGCCTGATCCTAGTGACAGCCCTCTTCCCTGGCTCAGCCTCCCTGCCTCCACCTCTTTTTGGGTGTTGAATGTGGAACTGATCACCCCACCATGCTGGCCTCAGAACCTTCTGCCTTGCATCTGGCAGAACCTGGCATTCAAGAGTCCTTGCAGGCATGGGAGGAGACAAAGTCATCCCCTGCACTCCCTGCCCAGCTGCCCAACAGAGTATCCCTGCCTTGGCAGGGGGTGGAGGGGTTTTATTTATCTATTAAAAATAAATCCCACATTGTCCCAGATTTTATGTGATGCCATTGATCCTAAGGGGTGGAAAATCAAATTTGAGGCCTGATCCATTGTGGAACAACAGTGGCATCCAGTGGCCACAATACCTGAAAGAAAATGCAGGAGGCAATATAAGTGCAAAAAGGACATCCTCAAAAGAGTGGCCCTCACTATGAGAAGCACACTGAGGTGATGGAGTGGCTCCAGAGAAGGGCAATAAAGCTGGTGAAGGGTCTGGAGAACAGGTCAGATGAGGGGACTGGGGTTGTTTAATCTGGAGAGGAGGACGCTGAGAGGAGACCTCATTGCTCGCTACAGCTCCCTGAAAGGAGGCTGGAATGAGGTGGGGGGTTGGCCTCTTCTCCTTAGTGACAAGTGATAGGAGGTGAGGCAGTGACCTGAAGGTTCACTAGGGAATGTTTAGGTTGGACATTACAAGAACCTCCTTGACTAAAGGGATTCCTAAGGACTGGAACAGGCTCCTCAGGGAGGTGGTTGAATCCCCATCCATGAAGGTGTTTTGAAGATGCAGAGATGTGGTGCTGAGGGACATGGTTCAGCACCAGCCTTGGGACAGTTATAGAATGGCTGAACTCCAAGCATCTTGAAGGTCTTTTCCAACCCAAAGTGGTTGTTTGATGCTAGGATCTTTGAAGTTTTGTGAGCTAGGAGGCTGCCAGTTCTGCATCCCCTTTAAGCAGGACAACTCTTATGCTGAAGACTAACTGGGTGACTTCTTTCTTTGAAGGAGCTGGCAGCAGAGCGAGCCAAGGCAGCGTCTGTGGAGGGCAAGCTGAAGGAGCAGCTGCTTGCCCACGAGCGGGAGATCGCAGCGGTGCAGGCACGCATGCAGGCCAGCTACCAGGACCATGTCAGCGAAACCCAACAGCTCCAGGGCAAGGTGAGCACCATGCTATGCCCTGCAACTTCTCCTTGGCTTGCTGGGTGTCTTTTTGGGGCAGATGAGTGCTTGCTTGCAGAAGACTGAGAACCTTGGAAAGGGCTGAGACTCTGCAATGCTCCTGGATTGTGGTGCTTGTGGGATGCACATAGGAGCATCCTCTGGGTGTCACATCCCTAGGGGCTGTCAGCATGAGTAGACACCTTCTTCTGTGTTGCCAGTCTCTCCTCCTCATCACCTGGGTTTCACAGGGAGAGCAAAGGGGCTGATGGTTGCATTAACCCCTATTGGGCTCCTCTAGATCCGGAGCCTGCAGGAGCAGCTGGAGAATGGCCCCAACACACAGCTGGCTCGCCTACAGCAGGAGAACTCCATCCTGAGAGATGCCCTCAACCAGGCCACCAGCCAGATGGAGAGCAAGTAAGGCTGGGGAAGGGGAGCAAAGGCTGGGGAAGGGAGGCAAAGTCTGAGGCTGTTATCTGCCAAACTTTGAGGGTGGATGTTCACCAGGTTTGGTACCGCCTTTCTTGAAGGTGCTTCCACAGACACCTCCACCTAGCGAGAGGTGGAAGAGGGAAAAAGGAAGAGCTTGCCAGATCACTTTGGTGGGGCTGGCAGGGGAAATAAGGATGGGGAAACAACACTGGTTTTGGGCTCCCTGTGCTGATTGTAGAGCTACCAGGAAGCAGAGGCAGGGGACCAGAAGGTGCCGTGGCACTTCCCCTCTTAGGGAAGCTGACGTTCTCAAAGGTCAGAAGAAATGCAGCTGGCTCTTTGGTGGGGGTGATGCTGCAGCCAGCAAGACCTGCCCAGTGCGTGCAGAAGAAAGAGGAGCTAGACAGAAGAATTTCATCCTTCTTTTTATAGAAGGTCTGGAAGTGGCTGGTGATTAACAGCAGTCAAATAATTACAGAGTGGACTCCAGCTGCTTAGAGCATTTCCGCTTGTATCTGGGAACACAGATCCTCTCCTCCTCTACGTCATGAGAAAGGAATGTCTCCTGTGATTGAAACGCAGCTTTGCAAAAGTGATTTGTCAGCTCTTTCCACCCCCTCCTCCCTGAAGGACCAGGCGTGTCCTAATAAGAGGAGTACACAACCACCGAGATGTTTCAAGCCGTGTGTCAGGCCTACAGGAGGATGCATCTGCAGGCTAAAATAATCCTGCTTCTGTTGGTGCAGGCAAAACGCTGAGCTGGCCAAGCTACGGCAGGAGTGCAGCAAGCTGGTGAAAGAGCTGTCGGAGAAATCAGAGGTGCTTCAGCAAGTGGAGCAGCAGAGGAAGAGCTGGGAGATCAAAGTAGCAGCCTCAGAGAAGCAGATCGAGCAGCTGCAGGTCAGGCAGACACCAGCAGACCTGCTGCCCTGGCAGAGATGAGGCGGGTGGCTAAAACCACCTGGGGTCTGTGGCTGTAGGAAAAGCTTGGAGGGAGAAGAGTGATTGGAAAGCTACCCTGCAGACCTCTTAATTTGGATATTGGAATCATTAAGGTTGGAAAGGATCTGTGAGATCATCAAATCCAACCTTCTACCCAACACCTCCATGACCACTAGACCATGTCCCAGAGTGCCATATCTCGTTTTTTGAACACCTGCAGGAATGGTGACTCCATCACCTCCTGGGCAGCCTGTTCCAATGCCTGACCACTCCTGCAGGAATGAAATTCTTCCAGTTCTTCCTAATATTCAACCTAAACCTCCCCTAGTGCAGCTTAAGACCACTTTGTCTTGTCTTGTCATTAGTTACTGGGGAGAAGAGGCCAAGACCAGCCTCACTGCAAACCTCCTTTCAGGTAGCTATAGAGAACAATAAGGTCTCATCTCAGCCTCCTCTTCTTCAAGCTAAACAATCCTGTCTCCCTCAGCCTCTCCTGACCAGACCTGTTTTCCAAACCCCTCTCCAGCTTTCGGTTGTCCTTTTCTGTACCCATTCCCACACCTCCTTGTCTTTCTTAACAATGGAGGTGCAGTTCACCTCCTTGCCCCAGATCAGTTTGTCATCTGTGAAGCTGAGGAGCCTGGTGTGAAGGTGTAGAAGGGGAAGTCTATATGGTTTTACCTTGATGGATGCTACCCTGAGGCAAGAGAAAAGACTTACTGGGCCCCCACCAGGCTTTTCTCACACAGCCATGGGTGCTGTCTCTTTACTCCAGCTGGTTTGAAGCTCATTGCTCTCTCATTTTTGTGCAGAAGGCTTGTGGCTTTTTTGTTGTCACCAGGGTGTGGCCAGGCTTGAGGTTTCTAGAAGTGTTTAAAGGACACATCCAAAGTAGAGCCTGTAAGTATGCTGTTGGTGGAGGAGTGTGGCGCACTGCTAGCAGACAGGCATAGGAGGGCATCTTCCAGGAGGTTGTGGGAATGCTCCTGCTGGAATTTGGCTAAGCCAGGGGCTGGAAGCATTGATCCTGAGTACCCTTTCCCCCAGTGCAAGAGCATTTCTGTCCCCCTGGGGTGGCAGAAATGAAGACAGATGTGATGTGGCCTTCCTGCATGTGCTCTGGTCTCTGAGTTGCTCTTACCACTTTATGAAGGAGCTATAGTAATGGAAACCTTTATCTGGTGGAGAGAATGTATGGTGGAGCCCATAAACAAAACCATGCGAGAATGGTTTTGAAGATGTGCTCCTAGAGAAAGGGACCTTTGATATCCTTGCACCTAATTTTTTGTGCTTCTGAAGATGCAGATCTTCTTTCGGTGGGAGTGCCTCTGCTGCTTCTGCAGCCATAGGTGAGCATGCAGCTGGAGTGAAGGCAGAAGCTTCCTTCCTGGTTCAAAACACCAGCTTTTATGCATGCCTTTAAGGAGAACTTCTCCAGGGCTGTCAGCTAGCTCATACTAGCTGGAAAACTTCAAAGCCAGTGATGTGCTTAAGGTGCTAGGGAGAATATGCTCCACAGTAACACCTGAGCTCTAGCTGATGATACAGGGTCAGATCCTCGAAAAGTGGAAGTCTTTTTCCCTGATGATTCTTGGAAGCATTACTCCAGGGAGGTGGCAAAGTCACCATCCCTGCAGATGTTGAAGAAATGTGTACACATGGCACTTGGGGACATGGTTTAATGGCCATGGTGGTGTAAGGCTGATAGTTGGACTGGATGATCTCAGAGGTCTGTTCCAGTGGAATAGAGAGAGGGGTGCTGGCCTGCCGCCTTCTGTCACCACTATGCAAACAATGTTGCCCCAGCTGTAAGCTGGATGTGTGCAAGGTGCCTGTAGAGCTGCTGGTTTGTAACATATTCCTCTGCCTTCCCACTTGAGGGACCTGCCTTTGCCAGGCCTCTTCCTCCCTGCTTTCCAAGATGGAAATGAAAAAAGCAAAGTCTTCCCTGGCCCAAACTGCACATAAGATGAGCCATCAGTGTGCCCAAGTGGCCAAGAGGACCAATGGCATCCTGGCCTGGATCAGGAGCAGTGTGGCCAGCAGGACCAGGGAAGTCCTTCTGCCCCTGTACTCAGCACTGGTTAGGCCACACCTTGAGTACTGTGTCCAGTTCTGGGCCCCTCAATTTAAGAAAGATGCTGAGGTGCTTGGATTGTGTCCAGAGAAGGGCACCAAGGCTGGTGAGGGGGCTGGAGCACAACCCTGTGAGGAAAGGCTGAGGGAGCTGGGGGTGTGCAGCCTGGAGGAGGCTCAGGGCAGACCTCATTGCTCTCTACAACTACCTGAAGGGAGGTTGTAGCCAGGTGGGGTTGGGCTCTTCTCTCAGGCACCCAGTGACAGAACAAGAGGACACAGCCTTAAGCTGCACCAGGGCAGGTTTAGGCTGGATGTTAGGAAGAAGTTCTTCCCAGCAAGAGTGATTGGCATTGGAATGGGCTGCCTGGGGAGGTGGTGGAGTCCCCATCCCTGAAGGCGTTTAAAAGGAGATTGGATGAGGCACTTATTGGCATGGTTTAGTTAATTAGAAGGTGTTGGGTGATAGGTTGAACTCGATGATCTGGAAGGTATTTTCCAACCTGATTAATTCTGTGACTCTGTGATTCTGTGGAAATTTCTCCACATGTGTCTGGGCATCTCTGTCCTGCTAAGCATCACAGCAGTGCCTCTCCCTGCTGTGGCTCTGTGTTAGGACCAGCGCTTTAAGGAGTTTTAGAGAGCAAGCCCTCTGGAGATGATGGCTGTGGTCTTGGCCCAGAATCCAGCCCTTTGAGTGTTGTCTGCTTCCCACTTGAGGGCCAGCAGGTGATCATAGAATCACAGAATCATAGAATGGTTCGGGCTGTAAGGGACCTCCAAAAGTCATCTAGTCCAACGCCCTCTGCAGTCAACAGGGACATCCTCAACTAGGTCAGGTTACCCAGAGCCTCACTTTGAATATCTCCAGGGATGGATGGGGCCTCAACCACCTCCCTGGGCAGCCTGTTCCAGTGTTCCACTATACTCATGGTAAAGAACCTGTTCCTAACATCCAATCTCAGTCTGCTCCTCTCTGGTTTGAAGCCATTGCCCCTTGTCCTGTCATGCAGGCCTTTGCAAACAGTCTCTCTCCAACCTTCCTGCAGGCTCCCTTCAAGTACTGGAAGATTGTTATTAAGTCTCCCTAGAGCCTCCTCCAGTCTGAACAACCCCAGCTCCTTCAGCCTGTCCTTGTAGCAGAGGTGCTCCAACCCCCTAATCATTTTTGTGGCCCTCCTCTGGACCTGATGGAGCAGGTCCATGTCCTTTATTGAGGCCTTCAGACCTCAACTAAAAAGCAACGATGAGGCAAGGTGCCTCTTTGTGCACAGGGGCAGCAGGGAGGAAGGATGACTTAAGCCCCCCCAAAGCATAGCTTAAAACCAACATTCTGTGACAGAAGAATCTTTGTTTCAGAGTGGCCAGGGTGCCTGGCACACTGTGGAACCTTCTCTTCCTGCTGTGCAGGCTTCACAAAGGGAGGTGGAGGCAACGCTGCAGAAGAGGCTGGATGAAGTAAGCGAGGAGCTGCGCAGAACCCAGACCAGCTACAAAAGCTTGCTAGCAGATGCAGAAAAGGCCAAAGGACAGCAGCAGAGCATTGCTGGTGAGGACCTTGGATGGGTGCAGGGAGAGAGCTTTCAGGGTTGGGTGTTTGGTGGGACTGGTCAAGGCAGGACAGGTAGACCCAGGGATGATTTAAGCTGCCTGGTGCTGGTGTGAGCAAGATATGGAACTGGCCTGTAGCTCTATCCTAGAATGCCACTCTAATGCCTCTCTCCTGTGTTGTCCTGCATTTGCCTCCCCTTTCTGTGTCTCCTGAAAGCATTCATGGCCAAGGCTTCTTTGGCAGAAGTCCTGCATGGGCAGAGCAAGGTGGAGAATCTCCAGATTTGTTTGCACCTGCCTTACCATGTTTCTTACCCCTTCCTCCAACAGAACTGCAGGCCAAGCTGTTGACCTCTGAAGCAGAGGTTAAAAGCAAGCTACTGGAGCTGGACAATGTGAAGGGAAAACTACAGGATGCCAGCTCAGAGAACACAAAGCTCCTGGAGAGGATCAAATCCATTGAAACTCTGCTAGAGGCAGGCCAGATGAAGGAGGCAGAGAAAGATAGAGAATTGCAGGTCACTTGCTGGTTTAATTGGGGTGGGAGGTGGAAAGGGAATTACAGCACTCGAGTGGGCATTTCTGCTCTGTGTTAACACAGGACCTGTGTTAGATTTGCTCACCAAAGTGCTTTCTCTTCCAGGCAGCCAATGAAGCAGAAATGAAGCAGCTGCAGTCAAGGTGGGTCTAGGTGCACATGGAGACTGCTGCAGCAACTTTAGCTTGCTGCTTCTGTGTCCCAGCCTTAGAACCATAGAATCATTTTGGTTGCAAAAACCCTTTAAGATCATCAAGTCCAATCATTCTCTGACTGCCAAGTTTGGTGCTAAACCATGGCCCTCAGCACCATATCTCTGAGTCTTTGAAACAGCTCCAGGAATGGGGATTCAGCCATCTCCCTGGGAAGCTTGTTCTAATCTTTAGGATCCCTTTCAGGAAAGAAGTTTCTTCTAATCTCCAACCCCTGGTGCAACTTGAGGTCATTTTCTCTTGCCCTGTCACTTCTTACTAGGAACAGGGGATCAACCCCCACCTCACTCCAGCTTACTTTCAGGGAGTTGTGGAGAGCAGTGAGGTCTCCCCTTAGCCTCCTCTTCTCCAGACTGAACAACCCCAGTACTCTCAGCAGATCCTCACCAGACCTGTTCTCCAAACCCTTCACCAGCTTTATGGCCCTTCTCTGGATGTGCACCAGCACCTCAATGGCCTTCTTGTAGTGAGGGGCCCAAAACTGAATGCAGGACTCAGTGTATTGCCTCTGCAGTGTCGAGTACAGGGGAATCACTGCCCTGATCCTTCTGCCAGCACTATTGCTCATCCACGCCAGGATGCTGTTTGCTTTCCTGGCCTCTGGAGCACAGGCTGGCTGTGGATGAGAGCTTCCTGCCCTCTCCCTTAGGCAGGCATGGGGACTGTGAAGCTGGGAAAGTCAATGCTGGCCTACACAGCTGTTTAATTATCTCTAGTGCTGACCCCAATTCACAGCCAGTCCATTCTGAAGCGACACTGGCAGGCACATGAAGGCTGACTGGCCTGCAGAATAGGAGGTTCTGGTGATGTAGATGCTGGTAATGGGACGTTTCTGATCCAGGCTCCTGCTCAAAGCTGGGCTAACCCAAGGAGGATGTTTTCAGGTATCTCCAAGGATGGAGATCCACCACCTCCCTGGGTGTCTGTTCCATAAAGATTTTCTGGCATTTCATGGAAGTTTCCCATGTCACAACTCATACCTGTTTAATTTTGTCTGTGTGCTGGGCACCCTCTGGAAAGGCTTTGCACTGAGGGGAGGATTTTCAGGTGCTCCCTTTGCCAGCAAGCATCCAGCATTCCCTTAAAGAAGGGCAGCTGTTCATTAGCTCTGGGATCCCAAGAGACTTGGCTGGTTCTTGTCAGGGACATGAACCTTCTCTGGTCTGCTCAAGCCAAGGCTGGCTGCAAGGCAGGTGGTAGCTCTGAGGGCATGGAGAGAAGCTGCAGGCTCTCAGGTGTTTGCTCAGCAGCCCTGCACCTTCTCGACAGCTCGCTACCTAGGAGGGAGGTGGATGTTGAGACTTAACCTCTGCATCCTGCCCTTCCAGGCTCCAGGAGAAGACAGATCAGCTCTCAGCCTTGGAAAGGGAAGCTGCAGAGCTGCGAAAGGCAGTGGAGCAGCAGAAGATGAAAAACAACGTACGTGAGTGAACCAGGCTCAGCTTTTGCTGCTCACATGGTGGGGTTTTGTCTCCAAACCCCTGATACCTGGGCTTAGAAAAACAGCCTATTGTAGTCAGCTGCTGATGGCTCCGTGGTGTGGCCAGAGGCTTTCCCAGTCCTGCAGAGCACTGGAGATACTGCCTGTTCTGCCACAGAGCAGGAGTCCCCCAGAAGGCTGTGCAGCTCCCTCATGTGATGGGCTGCCCGGGTGGAGGTATCTGTTCCCTCTTCTCTTGGGAGGCTTAGGGCCTTGTAAGCCAAGAAGATCCCACCCTGGCAGAGTCAAGGCAATACCTGAGCAGGGGTCCCTCACATCTCGTTGCTCCTGTGCTCCGTATTCTTTTAACTCCAAGTTGGTGTGGAGGCAACTTTGCAGCCCTCTGCTTGACCCCTGTTCTCTCCAGGCAGCCCTAGGCATCCTGAGAGCTTCTTCTTGGAGCTGCTGCCTCGATCCACCTCTGCTTTGCTCCCTCAGGGCCGTTATCTGAGTGATGTGGTGTGCTGGACCACTGCAAAGGTGGAAGGGAAAGGGGTGCATGTGGGCACTGAGTTAGAAGACCCTCAACCAAAGCATGAGTAAAGGCTTTAAAATCTCTGTAGTACCACCAAGCAGCTTGGTAACCTTCATGATGATGTGTGGCTTACTGCCCTGTGTGTGTGGTCTTGGCAGGATCTTCGTGAGAAGAACTGGAAAACAATGGAAGCTTTGACCACAACAGAGAAGACTTGTGAGGAAAAGCTGCTTGCTGCTGCAAAAGCAAAGGTGAGCCCAACCTCAGAGCCAGTGGTGATGCTGGTGTTGTAAGGGAAACATTCAGCCTTCCCAGGCCACCAGAGGTGCTTGCCCTGGGTTGTTTGTGTCCTCTTAGGAGCAGTGCTGACCCAACCTCCCTGTCAGCTTCTCCAAAGTTTGTCTTGAGGGCCATGTACCCATGGTGTACAGGTCACAGTTGGGGAACTGGGAAGGTGGCTGACTTGGAAGGGACGTTTCTGTGGTTCTCAGGGGCAGCAGCTTTCTCTGTTTGCTGCTCTCCCTGTGCCAGCTGGCCCTGTAGGCACTGGAGGACAGGACTGGTACTGGCAAGTTGGCTGACAGGTGCCTAAGAGGTGCAGCACATGCCAGTTTGTTCCTTTTACAGGATGAGCTGGCCCAGCAGCTGGACACTCTCCAGACAAGAACCAAGCAGACGCTGCTTTCTGCCCTCCCTGGAGTCACCTTATCCTCACGGCAGGTGAGAGCTTTCTCAGGCCCCCTCAGAGCCTCCACCACATGGGAAGGACAGATGTCTAAGTGTCCTTTTTCTTTCTTGTCTTTTTCTTTTTTGTCCTTCAAACTCAGGATTATGACATGTGGTTACAAGAGTTTACGAAGGCCTTGGATGCGCTAAAGCCACAGACAACTCCAGCAGAGGTCCCAGTAAGTGGAAGGGGCTGGAATGTGGAGGGGTGAAGGGAGTGCCTGAGGGTTGCTCTTTTCCTCATCTCTCTCTCCATTCCTTCCTTCTCCTCTCAGGATTCAGCAGCACTTAAATTAAAAGAGGCAGAGGAAGCGCAAAGCACTTTACAAGCAGAATGTGAGCAGTACAGAACTATCCTTGCAGAGACAGTAAGTTGCACCCCTCGGTGCTGTGTTCATCTTCCACTAGAAATAAGTTGTGAGAAGTCTCCTGGCAGCCCAAGCTGCCTGTGGGCTCGTGGTGAACATCCAGCAGGATGTTGGGGGACTGCCATGTAGAAGTTTCTTTGGCAGTGAGACAAGGATCAGAAAAAACTGTATTTCTAGAGCTCTTCTTCAGCCCAAGCCTGTTGGTTGTTCCTAGTGGTGGTGGGGTGAGGTGGAGCAGGGTGCTTGGGCCAGCCTAGGAACTGGGAGCCCCTCCCCAGCCCGAGGCACCTAATTCTGTCACCCATTCTTTGGCCCAAATCCTTGTTGAAGTTTTTGCATATGCCAGGCTTTCCAGACCTGGAAGTGCTTGGTGGGGGAGGATTGGAGGAGGGTTGTGCTCAGCCGAGGCTTTGCCAACAGGAAGGGATGCTGCGGGACCTGCAGAAGAGCGTGGAGGAGGAGGAGCAGGTGTGGAAGGCAAAGCTCAGCGTGTCTGAGTCAGAGCTCCAGAAGGTGCGTGTCTGGGGCACACCTGGCCCTGTGCCTTGTCCAAAGGCTCGTGGGGCTGGACCTGGGGGAGCAGAGGGGCTTGTGGCTAGCAGTCAGGTGGTGACCCTGCCTGTTCCTATCAGCTTTGAACACTGAGACGCAGGGGCTTTGTCTTCTCCCCACATCTTCACCTCCTGTCACCAAACCAGCCCTACAAGAAGCCCACCTCACACAGGGGCTTAGCCTCTCTCCTCTGCATCCCACCTCTCCACCTGGTGTGTGCCTAGACCCTGCCAGTGGAGGAGAGTTTGTCTCCCTCTGGACACCCAGCCCTTATATATATATAAACATTGAGTAAATCCCCTCTAAGTCTTCTCTTCACCAGACCAAAAAGCCCCAGGTCCCTCAGCCTCTCCTCACAGAGCAGTGCTCCAGCCCCTCCGTCATCTTTGCAGCGCTCTGTTGGACTCTTTCCAGCAGATCCCTGTCCCTCCTGTACCAGGGAGCCCAAAACTGAATGCAGTATGCCAAGTGAGGTCTCATCAGGGCAGAGTAGAGGGGGAGGAGAACCTCCCGCCATCTGCTGTCCACACTCCTCTTAATGCAGCCCAGGATCCCATTGGCCTTCTTGGCCACCAGGGCACATTTCTGGAGCAATGGTTGCAGCTTCCAGTTGCAGGTGTGCTGGTTCAGAACCAGAGTCACTGCTGCTGCCGTCCCGGCTCCAGTGCCTGGAAATCAGGCTGGGGCCCTGGTGGGCACTGGCTTGTCAGGAGAAAAGCAGCTGCAGGGTTCTGGGAGTCACATTTTCAGAAGAATTTGGCTTGCTGTCAAAATTCAGGTTGACCTTGGCATTCATTGAGCTTTCAGAAAGGAACTGAGGTCCAAGTAGGGCTGCAGGGACGTGGGGGAGCTCTCGTACAAGAGATCTTTGACTGCTGAGCCCTGCGGCGCTGAGGTTGGTGTAGGATTGCTGGAGGATGACGTGGCTGTGGCTGCTGCTGCTGCTGGGTGCGTGGCAGCAGGGTCTGCCTGAGGGGACCAACGTCTGCTGGCTGGGACAGGGCCCAGAGCAGTCCTGCCGCTCTGTGGAGAAGAGATGAACTCCTCCTTCCTCAGAAATTCACCGACCACGGAGTCAGAAATGAGTCCAGTTTTAAATGCAAACCCCATACATTTTTTTCGGGAAGCTTGGCTTCTCTTTGTAGCAAAGCCCAGGACACCTCCTTGGAAATTCTGCTTTGCTGCTTCCAAACCCAACATGCTCTCTGCAGGCAACTCGCACCAAGTCTGCTGTCACTTCCTCTAGTGTTGAAAGCTGGCTGCAGCCAGCTGAAGTCTTGCAGGCAAAAACTTTTACCTAGCCCCATGATTCACACCCTGGGCTTGTTGGACTTGTAATCCCTGAGAAGAGGAGCTCTGACCCTGCAGGCTGTGGAGCTTCTCTTTGGTGTCAGATCTCTTCCACATGGGTACAGGGTGAAGCGGGAGAGGTGGGAGTGAAACTCTGGCTGGATTTCAGCTGAACAAAAGATGCTGTCAGTGTCTACATGAGATGCTGTTCACTGACCTCTGATCCTCTCTGGCTTAGTCACAACTCCAGCTGAAATCCCTTGAAGACATGGTGGAGAAGTTGAAAGCAGATCTGCAGAGCACAGACCAAGTAAGTTGTCTTGAGTATGGGAGAAGGTCCCCACACAAGTGCCAGATGGACGCCTGCTGTGCCTAGACTGAGTTGGGACCCTTCTCCTGTCTTCCTGTGGGGAAGGCAGGCTTGGACCATGAGATGTTCAGGATTTGTTGGATCCCAGACAGGGAAGTGGCCTGAAATTGTGCCAGGGGAGGTTTAGGTTGGCTACTAGGAAAAATCTCTTTTCTGCAAGAATGGTCAGGCATTGGAACAGGCTGCCCAGGGAGGTGGTGGAGTCACTGTCCCTGGATTCCAGACACGTGTGGACATGTCTCTTTGGGATGTGGTTTAATGGCCATGGTGGTGTTGGGTTGATGGTTGGAGGTCTTTTCTAACCTTAACAATTCCATGATTCTAACCCCCCCACTCTTTCTTTCCTCCCTTTTAATGCAGCTAAAGGAATACACCTCTCTTCTGGAATCGCAACTGAAAAATCACTTGGAGACGGCCAGCTCCGAACGGCAGAACTACACAAAGGAAGTTGAAGTTGTAAGTGTGCAGCTATTACCAGCGTTTACACTGCCTTCTTGTAAGCCTGATTTGCCACATGTCCACATTTTGGGTATTTAGGAGTGCCCTGGGGATCTACAGTGTGGCAAAGAGGGAGAAAACCGATGGAGGCCTTTTCTCTGGTCTCAGTTGTAGACACCTAAAATCAGAAGATCCACTGACCAGACGATGGGACAGGGAAATGTGTGTGGAGATGCTCCTTGGTGGCCTGTGGGATTTAGGGGGCTTGGGTGAGACAAAGCTGTCTCCCAGCACTCTCTCTGAGCAGGCATCAGCAGGCATGTTAGCAAGCGATGCCTCTTAAAGAGGTCTTGCATCATTAAAATGCTTCCATGGGCCAGAGGGCCCCAAAACCAAGTGCATAAATGGACTTCTTTTTCTTCTTCGTGTTTGTCCTCAACAGTTGAGGCAGCTCTTGTCAGAGTCCCAGGAGCAGCTGGAAGCAGCAAAGACAGAAACTCAGAAACAGAGCAAGGAACTGGCCCTGGTAAGGAGGAACCTCTGAAGCTGCTCTGCTGCTCTGCTGCAGCCCGGTTTGCAAGCTAAGCTGTAGGACCAGTATCCTCCCCATGGGTTCTGGGAGGGGAGGAAGCTGTGTAATGGGCACCAGGCTATCTGGTTGTCAGAGGGGATGTCTGGGACCTGCTTTTGTCCCTGTGATAGGGGTGGGAAGGGAGAGCAGCAAGGCTTGTGCCAGCTGGGAAGTAGCAGAAAAACCCAGATGCCTTACCACTGGGCACTGGTTACCCTGACAGCACCCTGGGCCAGGCATTTGGATGCCTTAAGCATCCTTCCAGGCATCCTCCCTCCCTTCTCTACCGTGCATCCTCCTTTCTTTGGATGGGAGGACTGAGGCTGTGCAGCTTGTGTGCCAGGAGGTCACTCTGGGAGCAGAAGGATGGGGCTAGGGTTCTGCAGGTAAGCAAGAGACAGGGGTGAGAGGTCAGGAGAGCAAACAAACCTGCCAGAACCCTGAGGGCTTTTGGCTTTAGAATCGTAGAATTGTTTTGGTTGGAAAAGATCTTTCAGATCATTGAGTCCAGCCTAACAGCACCATGGCCACTAAACCATGTCTCAAAGTGTCATGTCCACAAATCTGTGTTTTGACTGTGAGAAGCTCTGGAGTTTGGTTTTAAAATCACCCCAGGGAGGTGGTTGAATCTCCATCCCTGGAGGTGTTGAACACACCCAGACAGGTGGTGCTAAGGTATATGATTCAGCACCAGGCTTGGATAATAAATGGGCTTGATGATCTCAAAAGTGTTTTCCAGTTTGAAACAACTCTATGAAGAACAACTCTATGAAGATCCTCAGAGTGGAGTGAGTAAGCAGGGAGTATGGTTTCCATTGGGTCCCTCTGGGTGACTCTTGCAATCCTCACAGACACTGTCAAGGGAGCCAGTGCAGCCTCTTGGTCTCAAGGGGATGTGAGCTGGGGTCATCCTTAGCCTTAACCTCATTAGATGGGCAGGTGGTGGTGAGTGTGGAACACAGCTGCGTTCACCCAGTGACCTTCCATTTCTTCTGGCCAAGGCATGCTCTGAACTTGCAGCCTGACTGCTGCTGCTCTACAGGATGGAGCTCTGGTAGATGGAGGTGGTATTGAAGTGACTTCTGTGAGTGATGGCAAAATGGGACCTAACACCCTGCCTTGATTGCTTTATTTAACACCTCTGATGTGTTAATGCAAACCTTCAGCAGCTTTCAGGTGCTGCGTGATGGGAGGAGAGCAGATGAGGTGTGTGTGTGCTTTGCACCCCCAGGACCTGTCCTGCCTCGAACTGCATGGGTTAGGTCCCACCATCCTGCATCTAGCAGAAACTGAAGCGGTTTTCCAAATATTTCAGCTCGTGTGCAAGCCAAAATAAACTGGCAAACATTTGATCTAGAGGTCTTTGTGGGTCTTGTAACAGCTGCTGTGGGTGTGTATGTGTGTAACTGAGCCAGGGTTGCTGCTCCTCCTTGCAGGTCAGGCAGCAGCTGAGTGAAATGCAGAGCCATGTACAGGATGGAGAAGTAGTGGGGTTAAAAGCTGACCCAAGTGAGCCTGCGCCCCTCGAGGTTAGGGTGGTGAGACTGCTGCCCTCTTGATGCTGCCCTGTAACCACCTCCCTTGTCCTGTCTCACCATCTCTAACTGCATGGGGAGCTGCACCTGGCTTTGCTCAGGGCTCTCATGGCTGTGTCATCTTCTCTCCTCTCTGTTGCTGGGGAAGCTGGCCCCACATTCCCACTGGGAACCCATCACCAGCTGGCTTTTGCCAGGCTGCTCCCCTTGGGAGCCCTTACCCAGGAGGCAGGCAGGGGATGCTGCAAGCCCCTTGGGCCAAAACTGCCACCTGGTAAGGCTCCATTGAGTTTCAGGCCTTGTGTCTGCTCAGAGGGACATCCCCAGAGAGCCATGCTGGGATCCCTTCCCAAATGCTGGGGATTGGGATTACAGAGGCTCCCTAAATCTTGCTGGAGCTGACAGTGAGTGCTGCCATGAGCCCAGGCTTTGACCTTCTCCTTTAATGCCATTAAGTGTAGAACCTTCTCCTGGGCATTGGGACCTGCTAGGCATATCTCTGGCTTTGGGGTGCCTCTTCCCCCAGCTCCCAAGTGGCTCTGGTACCTCTTGCTCTTTGGTACCACGGGGAAAAGCTTCAGTTTTCATTTCTTCTGCCTTGCTCACTTTTCTCAGTGTCCCTACCAGCTCATCTCTTGGGTAGTTTTGGTTTTGTGTGGTTTTTTTGGTCCTTATTTATTTATTTATGTATTTTAATGATGGTTATTTTATTTTCTTTCTGGGTGTTTTCCCCTTTTCTCAACCCAGTTGAAAACCCAGCTGGAGCAGAACGAAATGCTGGTGGAGAAGGAGCAAGTGCTGCGGCAAAAGCTGTCACTGGAGCTGGAGGAGGTAGGCGCAGGCAAGGAGGGTTCAAGGCTTTGCAAAACCTACTGGAGTTCTTGATTGTTAATAAAGCCCAAGAAATTAAGTTGAAGAGCTTCCCCCTCCTTACCTGCATCTTGGGCATCACTGCATTGTGCTAAAGCCACCTGGCATTGCTGGTCCCTGGAGCAGCCCCCTCCCAGTCTCACAATGGTTTAACATGGGGAGTTCCTCCTCAACATGGGAAAAAACTTTACTTGAGGTGGTTGGAGCACTGGACCAGGCTGCCCAGAGAGGTTGTGGAGTCTCCTTCTCTTTCATGACCCATCTGGATGTGTTCCTGTGTGGCCTGCCCTAGGTGATTCTGCTTTGGCAGGGAGTTGGACTCAGTGATCTCCAGAGGTCCCTTTGAGCCTCTACCATTCTGTGATTCTTCCCCTTGAGGGGCTCTAGCTGGGTTTCATGCTGCCTCTGGCAAGAAAAGTCCTCTTGCCGGTGGAACCTGGATCAGGAAAAGCAGTATGTTGAGAACTGTCTGACAGTCTCACCAGCAGCAGACCTGCTGGGGAGCAGGAGCTGTGCAGGGCAGGATGCAGGAGGTGTCTGCCACCAATAGCTCCTGTGCTTATCTAAGTTTGTGTGTCCCTCTTCCAGGCCCAGAGGTCAGCCTGCAGTTTGCAAGCAGAACTGGAAAAGCTGAGACTGCCTGAAAATGCAGCAGCTTCACACTCAGAAGAGGCCCAGCTTCTCAAGGTGGTTTGGCTACCCTGTTCTCTTGTGCTTGTTGTTCAGCTCAGACAGTAAAAGCCATGCTGTGCATGTCCCCTTCCTGGAGGTGTTCAAGGCCAGGTTGGATGAGGCCTTGAGCAGCCTGCTCTAATGGAAGGTGTCGCTGCCTGTGGCAGGGGGGTTGAAACAAGCTGAGCTTTAAGGTTCTTTCCAACCCAACCCATTCCATGGATGTATTGTTCTTGGGCATGATGGGGCATGGAGTGCTTCCTCTGCAGGTAGCTCCTTGCCCAGGACTGGTTGTGAGCTCCAACATGGCTCATGACGTGGCTGAAGGACAGCAGGCTGCAAGCCACAGCCACTTCATCCATGTTGGCCAAGATAAGGCTGATGATCTGAGAAAATGCTTGGCTTGGCACAGGCACCCTTCTGCTCCCCTGAGCTTGTCTCAGCCTATGGCATCTTCAGGGAGCCAGAGGGAGCTGTAGCTGGTGGGATGATGCATGGTCCCTCCAGTGATGGGGTGATGCCTACACCCTCCAGCTTCTCTGGCTTGTGGCCACCGAGGCAGCTTGGTGCAGACCTGAGGTGTTTTGAAGTGGGGAAAGGTCACCAAATGGCAAAGGGAAGCTCAGGTAGATCTTTTGATTCCCATGTAGGAAAGACTTGAAAAAGAAAAGAAATTAACAAAGGACCTGGGCCAGGCAGCAACCAAATTACAGGAGCTGTGGAAGGCTACGCAGGACCAACTGGCCAAAGAGAGAGAAACAGTGAAGAAGTTGAAAGCAAAGCTTCAGGAAAGGGTAGGTGTGGTGGCTGTGGCCACCTCTCACTCCTTGATGTCAGCAGAGGTTGGGTGGGGGCAAAGCTTGTGGTTTCAAACCAGAGCTAAGGTGGCACTTGCTGCCAGAAGCCATCTGAATGGCTTTTGGGGACCTTCGGGACCACACAAGATGGTGGACATGGTTCTTGGTGCATCTGTGAAATGCTTGAGCTGCCATGAGGATAAGACTGAGAGGCCAAACTGAGTAACCCACCTTGTTTATTTTCTCCCTTTCTGTTTCTCCAGGAGGAAGAGGACAACTCAAAGGAAGGGACTTCAGTTTGATGAGTCTGTGACCTAGACCTTACTGTTCAGCTTACCAAAATGCCTTACACATTCCTCAAAATAAATAAATATACTCTGAATTTACTGTAGAGAAAAGGTACAAGCCATTAGTGACCCAAAACCTAGTTTTGAAACTTTAAAAAACCCACCCTCAAACCCCCCCACCCCCCAAAAAATAAACCCTCCATGCAGTGGGGGCTGTGTTTGTAAGAAAATCTTCATCCTGTTTTGTACAACCCTTGGTCTCCTGGGGAGCTGCTCCTGGCTTCACCTTCCTGTCCGTGGCAGAAGCTCTGAATGTGTGAAAAGGGAAGACTTGTGTTTGTACATCAACTGGTGCAATTTTTTATTATTATTATTCTTGGGGTTTTTTGGAGTGAAAGAAGGTGTGAAAGTGAAGGCCAACCATGGAAGGAAGCCTCTCTGTGATGAGTGGCTCTTGGCACGTAGCCTTTTGGTCTGTTTCTGGGTGGTGATGAGATTAAAATGATGCAGTGAAAAGAGCTTGTCCTTGCTTTCTTTTCCTGGTGATTATTAGTCTTTTTTTTTTTTTCTTTCCCTGAGGTTTTTGCAGGCAAAGGAGATCTTTGAGTTCAATGAAGAAAGGACCCTGCAGATCCTGAAAGTACTTGAACAGGTTGTCCAGAGAAAGTTGTGGAGGTACCAAGCATAGAAGTGTTCAAAAGTCAGGCTGGATGTGTCTTTGAGCAAGCTGGTCTAGGAGGAGGTGTCCTTGGCCATGAATTATCCTTGCCCATGGGTTGGAACTAGATGATCTGTGAGGTCCCTTCTAACCCAAACCATTCCATGATTCTTTGTTCTCCCCACTGCTCACTGTGCCACTCTGGTGGGTTGGTTTTGGGTTTTTTTTTTCATCCAATATAAGCATAGGAGAAAGACTTTCAAACTAGAGAAGAGCAGATTTAGACTGGATGCTAGGAACAAGTTCAGCACCATGAGGGTGGTGGAACACTGGAGCAGGTCATCCAATGGGGTGGTTGAAGCCCCATCCCCGGAGATATTCAAGGTCAGGTTTGACAGGGTTCTGGGTGACCTGATCTAGTTGAGGACATCCCTGCTGACTGCAGAGGGGGTTGGACTGAATGACCCATGGAGGTCCCTTCCAACTGTGACCATTCTATGAGTTTTCCTTTCAGCCCCATGTTCTCATGTGCTTCCTGCTCAGGCCTGGCATAGGGAATGCCACTCACCCACCATGGTAGCAGGGACATGGTGGCAGCCAGGGCAGAGTGGGGACTGGCAGCTCTCCTGTTGTGGGGTCATAGCATGGGGACAAAATGTGGGATTGTCCTTCCTGCTTGCCCCAACCTCAGCACTGCTGTGATTTTTGTCCCTGCAGGTGGTAGTGGTACAGTGGTGCTGCTCCTCAGCTGCTCCCAGGCTCTCTCTGCTCCTCCCCTCTTGTGGCTTTGAAGTTTTTTCCCCTTCCTTACCTCCCACCCCCACTTTTATTTTTCATTCCTGTTTTCTTTTTCGTCTTCCCTCTTGTTTTTCCTATTTGCTCTCTTTCTTTCTTTCTCTTGTTTTTCAAGCTGGGTTCCTCGCACACGGCAGAGACTGTGACACCTTGGTGCCCATTTCCCCACCATGTAGCTGCTGAGCCTGGGTACATCAGCAAGGTTTGAGAGGTGGAAAAATGCCTCCCGAAGTGTTCAGTCCCTTTGGGTTGTGCAAAGAGCCAAGAGAGAGACAGGGGCTGAGGGGCAGACCTGCCTCTGTTTGGTTCCCAGGGAGGGTAGGGTGCACAGTCTCGGAGCTAGACACCACCCCACCCTTCTCCAGCACTATGGAGAAGGACATTTGGTGGGAAAGGAGCTTGTGTGTAACCCCATCTTTGATCAGGCAAGAAAAGAGGGGTTGCTGCTGAATTCTGCTTGTGGAAAGGGCAAGTTGAAAGCTACTTCCCCATCCTCCCCAGTGATGGGAGAGTCTGCCATGGACACAGACTGGAACCCAGGAGGCACAACTTCCTCTCTTTGAGGGTGGCAGAGCACTGGACCAGGCTGCCCAGAGAGGATGTGGAACCTCTGCATCTAGAGGTATTCCAGACCTGCCTGTGTGATTTACTCTGGGTGCTGCTGTCCTAGCAGGGATGTTGGGCTAGGTGATCTCCAGAGGTCCCTTTCAACCCCCACCATTCTGTGATTCTGTGACTGCCTCCCACCCTTTTAACAGATGCTGACTGAGGCTTGCTGAGCTGCAAGGAAGAAGGCCATGGGAAGGACCTGAACCAAGCTCAGTGCTGTCAGCCCCTTGCTGTGAAGCAGCAGGCCTTGCTGATCAGTTTTTAAGGTCCCCCAAAATGAGGCAATGCCTGCATTTTAACACACAGCCCATAGGCTGCAGTGAGCTGTTGAGTCCTCCAGGGTGTCCACCATGCCCAAAGAGCCACTGTCAGGAAGTGCCCCAGAGCAGCAGGCACAGGGATGTGATGAAATCCTTTGGGTTTTCAGGGGTTTGGATTCCTTTCCTGTGAGCTCTTGTGCGGAGTGGAGCAGCAAGACTCAGGCCTTAACAGGTGAGCCCCCAAACCAGCCAACACAAGAAGGGTGGCTGGTGACTCCACAAGTGGGCTCTGCTGGGGCTCCAAAGAGCTGCACAAGAGCAAATTCAGTGGCCCCAGCATGGGGGCACAGAGTGCTTTGCCAGAACATACCTAAAAAGTGGGGGTCCAGAGGATGGGGCTGGACTTTTTTCAGTGGTGCTCAGTGACAGGACAAGAGGTAGTGAGGACAGACCAGAACACAGGGAAAAGGGCTTTGCTGTGAGGGTGGCAGAGCACTGGACTGGGCTGGCCAGAGTTTGTGGAGTCTCCTCTGGAGGCATTCCAAACTCCCCTGGGCATTATGATCCCGCGTGGTTTCGCCCTGGGTGCTCCCGCTCTGGTAGGGGAGTTGCGCTAAGGCTCTGCAGAGGTCCCTTCCCACCCGCAGCACTCATGACATCCCTGAGCTGGGTGAGAGAGAGGCTGATCTCCAGCAGGCAGTGCTGAGCTGCTCCCCCAGGAGGGGATGTGGTTTCACAAGGCACAGCCCTGGGCAGTGTGGGCTTTGCTGAGGGTTATCTCCTTTTCTCTAGGGAATCCCTGCTGTTGGCTTGCGACTCATCAGCAGCCTTCTCCTTTTTCTTCTTCCTGCAGTCAAGAGACTCTCTCATGACCAAGCTATAGGAAGTGTTCCTCGTGTCATGTCTCTTCCTTGCCTTGCATCTTCAGGAGAAACCTTAACTGAAAAGGCTTCTGGCAGTCTCAAGAAGTATCTTCCCGTGGCTTTTTTCACCCTTCCAACCACAGGACAACCAACCCTGGGAGGTGGTGGAGTTCAGCCCACTTAACTCCATGACATGAGCAAGCCTGTCTCATTTAGAGTTCTGATGGTTAATAGTGGCAGCCCTGCAGTGCAGGACCCTTCCAGAGGGGACTTTCTGTGAAGGTTTTAAAAGTGGCCAAAGCCTGTCAGACCAGCTTAAGCTATGGAGCCACACCTAACAGAGGCTCAAAGTGCCACCTCAGAGCTCTCATCTGTCAAAGTTCCGGGAGTAAGGCACTTTGTACCCAAGTCTCTGATCCAACACTTTCACCTTGTGGGAAATGCCTTCCTACCTTCCAGGGCTAACATCCTTCCCTGTTTGTAGGGTTCTGCTCTCTTTTCTAACCAAGGAAGGAAACCCCAGGCAGAAATCCACTACAGTGTGGCCTGGGCTGGTTATCTAAGATGCCTGGAGGGACCAGTTATTGGCTGGATCTTTCCTGGGAGTTCCCTTTGTTTGTTCAGGCAGCACCATTCCTGCTGTGTCACTCCCCTTTCCTTATCTCAGCCTGGACTTTGGACAGAAACCAGCACTGCAGCCATTTAGGTGAGGAGGAGCTGTTTGTGGCAATTATCATAGAACCATAGAATGGTTTGGGTGAGAAAGGACCTCCAAAGGTCATCTAGTCTGACCTCCCTGCAGTAAGCAGGGACATCCTCCATTAGATCAGGTTGCTCAGAGCCTTGCTGAGTCTAACATTGAAGATACCCAGATCTAGGGCCTGTTACTGCCCTGGGCAACCCATTCCAGTGTTCCACTACTGTCATGGTAAAGAACTTGTTCCTAACATCCAAGCTAAATCTGCTCTTCTCTACTTTGAAGCCATTGCCTGTTGTCCTATCACTGTAGACCTTTGGAACCAGTCTCCCTCCAGCCTTCTTGCAGGCTCCCTTCAAGTACTGGAAGGCTGCTATTCTCCCTGGAGCCTTCTCTTCTCCAGGCTGAACCACCCTAGCTCCCTCAGCCTGCCTTTGTAGCAGAGATGCTCCAACCCCCTGATCATGTTTGTGGCCCTCCTCTGGACCCGTTTCATCAGGACCATGTCCTTCCTGTATTGAGGGACAGAGTACTCCAGGTGAGGTCTCACCAGAGCAGAGCAAGGTGGCAGAATCACTTGTCTTGACCTGCTGCCCATGATGCTTTTGATGCAGCCCAGGATTCCATTGGCCTTCTGGGCTGCAAATGCCCATTGCTGGCTCATCTGCAGCTTTTCACCCACCAGTCCTCCCAAGTCCTTTCCTGCAGCGCTGCTCTCAGTCTCATCATCCCCCAGCCTGTATTGATACTGGAGCATGCCCAAACCTAGGTGCAGGACCTGTTACTCAGCATCACTGAACCTCCTGAAGGTCCCTTCAGCCCACCTGTCCGTGTCCCTCTGTATGACATCCCATGCTTTACACTTGCTAAGCACACCACCCAGCAAACTTGCTGAGAATCACCCAGTCTCTGTGTCATTGATGAGCCTATTAATCAGCACTGGTCCCCATACAGACCCCTGAGGGACACCTCTTGTCACACATCTTCATCTGGACATTGAGCTGTTGACCAGTGACCATCCAACCAACCCCTTATCCACTGGCCAGTCCATCCCTCCAGTCTGTGTCTCTCCAGCTTAGAGAGATGATGTTGTGGGGGACTGTGCCAAGGGCTTTACCCAAGTCTAGCTGGATGACATCTGTTGGCGTGTCCTTGTCCACTGGTGTAGTTACACCGTCACAGAAAGCCAGCAGGTTGGTCAGGCAGGACTTGTCCTTGGTGAAGCCATGCTGGCTGTCTCAAATCACCTTCCTGTCCTCCAGGTGCTTCCAGGAGGGGGTCTATGCCATGGTCTCCCCAGGCAGAGCTGAGGCTGATGGTCAGTTGTGTCTAGGATCCTCTTTTTTACCCTTTATTGTATCATGATCATCCATCTTGGGCCAGTACCAGAGCTGGCTGCAACACAGGCAGAAAGCCCTCACAGAAAGCAGGGCTGCTTTGCTTGTCTCAAAAGTGCAAAGCCTCACCCTGGTGGATCTCTGCTCAGAAAACTCCTTGTGCTCCCAGCCCTGTGACCTGTGTGGGTGCCAAGTTGGAGCAAGCAGCCAATGCCTGCCTTCAATTAAAGGTTTTAACCAGGCAGCATAGGCAGAGAGGGCACAGGCTGCATTAGGAACTGGCCCTTCTTTCCTTGGCCTCTGAGAAACCAGCAGAGTGCTCTGCCCAGGAGGCACAGGGACAGGACAGCAGAGCTTAGGGGAAGGGGCAGCCTGTTGCTGCCTGGGCTTCAAAGAGCTGACCAGAGACAGCTCCCACAGTGCTCACAGGGAAAGCAGCACAAAATGTCTGCTGCATTTCTTCTGCTCAAAAAGGAGACATTGGGGTTATGAGAGCTGGGGCTGTTCAGCCTGGAAAAGAGAAGGCTCCAAGGAGACTTTCAGTACCTAAAGGGGGTCTATGGGAATGCTGGGGAAAAGATGTTTCTACAAGGGCTTGTAGAGACAGGATGAGGGGGAACAGATTTAAAGTGGAAGAGGGGAGATTTAGACTGGAGATTAGGAAGAAATTCTTTTCAGTGAGGGTGACGAGACACTGTCACAGAGTGCTCAGGGAGGCTGTGGATGCCTTCTCCCTGCAGATATTCAAAGCCAGGCTGGACATAGGCCTTGAGCAAGCTGGTCTAGTGGGAGGCGTCCCTGCTCATGGAGGGAATTGGGAGGGTGGAACTAGATGATCTTTAAGGTCCCTTCTAACCAAAACCATTTTTGATTCTCAGGAAACTCTCCCAACCCATGGAAATGTGGGTCCAAAACTCTACAAGGCAGAGAGCAGGTGCTGTGAGGGAGCCAGGGCCTGCAGCAGCAGGGCTGGCAGTTGTTCTGCAGAGCCAAGGAGGGCACACAGGTGTCCCACCAGGTCTTCCTTCTAGCCTGTTTCACCTCCCCCCTGCCCCTCCCCCCAATCTTTTCTTCCCCTTATCTGTGGGAAGTGTAGCAGCTGCCCAAGCACCCCCAGCCAAGCAGCACCCACTCTCCTCCTAACAGGAGGCCTTGGAGAGGAACCAGTCAGTGAACCAGGGGAGGGAAACCCCATTTATTGAGGCTGTTTGACTTTGGCACGCACAGAACATATCACAGTAACGCACTGGAGGCTAAGGGTTTTTTTCTTTTTTTTGTTGTTTGAATTTTTTTCTTTTTTTTCTTTTTTTTTTTTTTTTTTCTTATTTTTCTCTACAGACATACAGGAAAACTCTATGCAACTCCCATGTACACATTACACAAAGAAAACAGCTTTAATCAACCACTGGTGAAACATGGAAGCTTTTTGTTTTGTTTTGTTTAAGATCTCTGTAGCTGGCACAGGAATGTTTTCTAACCCCCCCTCCCCACACCCCACCCCGTACAAAAGGCATTTCAGGTCAATTTTTCTAGNCCCAGATCAAGCCATATTAGTCAGGCTGGTTGGTTCTATTAAGTTAAATCAACAGGAACTATGGACAAATGGACCAAGTGACCATAGACTGGGGGCTGAGAACACCACTTTTTAAGATGTGGTTGACTTCTCGCTGTACTAACCCATAACTGGAGAGCTCTGATACAAGCATCTGCATTTGTAAAAGCCTCAGAAGCATCCCATCCACTAGTAAGTGTGTAGTAGAGAAATCTAAAGGCAATTCTAAATGAAAACTAATGTCAACAGAAAAGCAATTTTTAATAGAATCACTCAGGCTCAAAGAGACCTCAAGACACTTCATAACAAGAAAAAGAAAAACAACCCAACAGTAAAAATGGAACCTACAGAACAAGTGAACCTTTAAATATTATTACTGCACTGTGAAGTTTACAATTAAGAGTGGATTTAAGACTTATTTCTCCAGAAAAGTGTTGACTATTTTATCTCTAACTTCAGAATTAGCCTTTATTAGTACTGCTCTGCAAATGCAAGCACTAAGAATTTAAAACCTAGTTTTGGTGCCAACAGGTTGCTTTAAGCCTAGCTTTAACTACAAGGTTTTCAAAGTTTGTGGATTTAGAACAGTTACAGGGGGGAAAAGTTTTAGGAGTTTGGCAGTTCGAGGCCAGCAGCCTCCAAGAGATTGATTTTTTTTTGTTTGTTTGTTACAATTTAGACTAAAAAAAAAGAGGGGAAGCAGGTTGTTCTTACCTTCCCCCCACCTTTCATCCCATGTTAACACTGCTGCATTGGACCAAATGTTATTTTTGAAGACCTCTAGTGTCAATCCAACGGGGACAACATGGGGCTGGACAACCAATGCAAATATTAATACACCAAGATAAATCCTTAGATTTGATTTATTTAGGGTCATTTGTACATAACGAGCTACATCTCCAAAATCTACTTTTATTCTACAAGACAGCTTCCCTACAAGTTAGTGAAACCCTTGCCTAGAATGGTTGTTTTACATGACTGATATATTAAAACATGGAATGCTTGTAGAGTTGTGGCACTGTATGACATCTACACGGGACTTCCTTCAAAAGCTACAACTAGGGAGCCTCCTAGCTTCTCAGCAATGCAAGCTCGGTTGAGGTCCTCTGGCCCATTTGCTTGGCATTCATGCTTTATGCCTAAAAAAAGAGGCAAAACACTCAATAAAGCAGGATTTTCACATGCTAGTCATCAAAAGAAACACACCTGGTAGTCATATTAGAAGAGGCAATCCAGTCACTCAAAGCAGGGAAGCCCTGCCTTATTTTAGGCATTTGGATGCTCTTCCCCTCAGAGGTCAAAGGACACCTCTTGCTCCACAACACAGAAACACTGTGGAGGAAGCTTTCTCCAGATCACTGCTCAGGCTATCAGCCCTTTCACTGCTAGTCTCTCATTTCCAGTGCTATTCTGGATATGGCAGCTGCCCATAAACACACTAGGTTGGCTGGCTCAGCTCTGGACGGGTGGCTGGAAGAGTCAAGTGGGACAAGCTGAGATGCAGAGACCAGGAAGACTTTGCTGACTAAATCAACAGTGGTCGGTTCAAGGTTTTTCGGGGTTTTTTTGTTTGTTTTTGGAGGGCAGGGAGGCCAATCCAAACCTGTCTTAGAGAAAAGCAGACTTTCTTCAGGATTCCCTTTTTCCCTTTGGTGAGCTTCCACACAGACCCCACAGAGTCTCCCTGCATGTGGCACCAGTCCAGTAAGCAGGTTGTCCTGTGAGGGCTGGTGGTGGTACTGCTGCGCAACGATCCTGTCAGTCTTGCATGCTGCAAGATTTCTGGCCTAATTGCAGCACAAGGAACTGAAGCTGGGGACAGTACTAAGCTGGCTACACCACTGCAACCCACTTGAATGCTGCTGCAGCAAGGGTGGCAACCATCATCAAGACTGATGATCATCAACCAACTGCTTGGTTGATGGTGCCTGGCAGGCTGGACAGAACTTTGGTTCCCCACTTGAAGATGCAATGAATGCCTTGTGAAATAAGTAATCACAACTGCATCTTTAAGATAAAGCAAATTGTTAATTACTACTTATACACTCTTAAAAGGGTATGGAATGTGTATTTTGACACCAGACTGAAAGACTTCCACCACAGAGTCAGCTCTGGATTAGGTGTGTCACTGTTTCTAGCCTGTGTGGTGCAGCTGTGCTGCTCTGTCCAAAACAGCTCACACACTGCCAAGCCTGCTCTTGTCCTGAGCACCTTTCTGAAGCCTCTAAAATTCAGTCAGACAGTGGAAGTTTCAAGCCAGAGCATGTTTTATCTCAGGTCACAGGGCATTTCACCCAGGAAGTTCTCATCTCTAACTAGTACCCAATCAGAACAACCAACTCAAACCAATTAGCCAAGGGCTAAGCCTTGCCATGCAGGCATTCCAGAGGCATGGCACAGCCAGGACCACTAGCTGAATTACGTACCTTGAAACTTCTTTTTGATTGCATCCTTGGAGCTTGCGTAGATCATCTTACTTTTGAGAGGTGCTTGTTCTGGTGCCCTAGTAGGATACACCAAAAAGAGTGGAGTTAAGTGGCATTTATTATCCAGCATGGACAGAAGAGGGTCCTACTGGTTATGAACAAGCACAACAAGCTCACGGCTAAGAACACAGGCATGGGGCTGCTCGCTCGGCCAGCTTGGACAATACAAATGCTCCCCTGACCTCACTCCCAGTGCCTGGGGCTGCAAATTAGGAAAGAGTGAGTTAGGAAGACGGCTTACCACAAGAAAAACATCAGCTCTTCTTTTTTGGACTCCTTGGTCTCGAAGCTTGCATCATACAAGGCATAGCGGCAATCCTTCTCGGGAAGCATCTGCACAAAGTGCTTGAAAGGGTCGGTAACTGTGACACCGACGTCTCCCACCAGAATCTCTTTGCCTTCTTCCACAATAATGCACTTTTTGTCTGGACTGAGGCAGAAGATGACAGCCTTCTTCCTCTTCTTGATTTCTTCAGGCGTAGAACACTTCCGCACTTTCATGTCGTAGAAGATACGGCACACCTCATCGGCGACTTGTACTCCAGATGCCTGCGGAGACAAGAGCGAAGACCTTTAAGGCTACAACCAATACTAGCAAGTCACCAGCAGCCTGAGAGTTTCAGCAGAGAAGGCTGCAGGCCCTCTGTTTTTCAAGCCAGGGAAAGAATCTGCAGTGTCGACACTGCCCACAGTCAGCTGCCAAACCCAAACTATTCCAAAGAAGGCACAATCCTACTTAAAATGAGAACATGGTTTTGGGGCAGTCTGACACAGGTGTCCACTCCTTGTCCTCTGTCATTCAGATACAGCAGACCCTTTGCCATTACAGCAGCCTCATTTAGTTACCCGTTGAACACTGAAGTTCATGAGGACTTCTGTTCCAAGGTTCCTAGCAGAGCTTTACTAGCAGATTCCACACTTGTCACGTAGACTTGGTTTAGAGATTAAGAGAGATGCGGTGGGATGCTGACGCTATGGTGGAAGCTTTTACCTGAACGGTAATAGTGTTTCCCTCACGGAAATTCCTCCATATGTTTTCAACTTTCTCCCCTCACCCCACCTTAAAGTCTGGTGCCACATTCTAGGTACTCAGTGGTATCCCCTGTGCCAGCTGCAGGAGGTACAGATGCAGCACCACCCACCTAACATTAAAAGCAGCTGCACAGAATAAAGAGGACAAGACCTCACCAAAAAGAGTCTGAACTGCATTTTCAGCCCTGCTGCTGTTTTTCTGGGGGGGGGGAATGAAACACAAAGAGAAAAAAAAAAATAGGTGGCAGTGTAGAGGCAGCTGTATCTGGATTTTGTTCTCAGAGCAAGCACAGCAAAGTTGGAAAGTTTAAAAGCAGCTGTGCAATTGCAAATACAAGAATTCAGACTTCCACGCTAGGCAGAGACACTGCTAGAAGGGTATGGCCAGAGCAGTGAAGACCAAAAGGAAGCTTGCCCAACAACTGTCTCTCTGTTCCAAATGTTGCATGTGGTGTGAACAGTGTGATTCCTTTCTGATGCTGCTCCTTTCCATGTTGGTTTTTAGTCTTTCAATTCAAATGGTAACTCGCCTCAACGGTGTCCAGTGAGAGGACAAGGAGCAATGGACACAAACAGGAAAGCAGGAGGTTCCACGTGAACAAGGAAAAAACCTCTTTACTTTGAGGGTGGCAGAGCACTGGACCAGGCAGCCTAGAGAGCTTGTGGAGCCTCCTTCTCTTGGAGGCACTCCAAACATTCCTGTGTGATTTACTCTGGGTGCTCTGGCTGTAGCAGGAAGGTTGGACTAGATCTTCAGCAGTCCTTTCCAAACCCTACCATTCTGTGATGATTCAGTGATATCCTCAGCTATAAAAATTGCCCTCCTCCCTCTGTGTAAACTGCCCCACGTCACCAGTACAGTCAGCAGTACCACCCCATCAGCTATGGTGCTGTGTGAGATATGACAAAGGAAAAAGCCTAAAGGTTGTTCTTAAGTTTTGTTCCTCCCTTCAGCTCAGCTCCAACACCTGTGCTTGGTGGATTCATGTTGTGGGGAACACTGTACCTCATCAGAGTGAATGCGTTCTGAAGGAACAGCAAAGTTCAAAGGCCAGAGCAGGGAGATCACTGGCAAAAGGGAACTGCTTAGTGCCAAGCTTTCAAACAAGCTGTCCTCGAGAGCTGGTTACTGACTGGACAACTACTTCACGTGTAAAGACTTGATCAATGTCTACTACCACATAGGACCTCAGATGAACCCAGATTTGCCTTTTCCTACAACACCTCTCCTGTAAATTCTACTGGCTGGCACAGATTTGCTTACCCAATAAAGAGAGGTGGCACAGCTGGCAGAATCTATTACCATAGAGTTTGGTAGTCTAAGTCTTTCAAATGCTGGTCACACAAACCCAGGAACAATCTCACTACAAGAATGACAATGAGGTGCTGGAGCGCGTCCAGAGAAAGGCAACAAAGCTGGCAAAGGGTCTAGAAAACAGGTCTGGTGAGAAGCAGCTGAGAGAACTGGAGTTGTTTAGAGGAGGCTGAGGGCAAACTTTCTGCTTCCGGCTCTCTACAACTCCTTGAAAGGAGGCTGAAGTGAGGTGGGGATTGGTCTTTTCTCCCTAGTATCAAATGATAGAATTAGGAGGAAATGGCTTCAAGTTGCACCAGGAGATGTTTATGTTTGGTATTAGGGAAACCCCCCCC
>VWZE01007613.1:29890-76852 GCA_013396675.1 Eubucco bourcierii | reverse complement strand
GGATGGGGGCGGGGGGGGGAAGGGAGGAGAATGGATCCGCCGTCTCAGGTTCAAAGGCAAAGAAAAGGACCCAGTGAAAGTAAAGAGATGGAAAAGGGAAACGCGATACCGTCGTGCAGCCGGAGCTCAGGTCAAGACGCGGCGGCCAGGCGGCATCAGCCCCTACACACAGTCCCTCCCCCGCGGATGAAAGGGGAAGAGTAAGATAAGCCTAATGGCCCTCTCTCTCAGCGGCTCCGGGCTCCCTACCATGATGTCGGCAGCAGGCGGCGGAGCTCGGTGCGGCGGCAGACGGCTGCTCCCCCTCGGATGCTGGGCGCGGCGCGGGCTCCGGCAGACAGGAAGGGAAGCGGCGAGGGCGCGAGCCAGGCGGAAACGCTGCTACGTCACGACAGCCGTGCCCGGAGGAGGAAGCGGTTGCTATGGTGGAAAGCCCTGCGTGGCAACGCCTTTAGACCCTGTCCCGCCCCTCTCCCCTCCCCACTGGCCGATGGGGGTGGGCTTGCCCAATTTCAGTGGACCCGCAGGTTGATTGACGGCGGGTGTGAGCCAACCGGCCAATAGCGGCGTTCTCTCCGCAGGGAGGAGCGGGGTTAGCTTCCCCTAGGTGTGGCGAGGAGGTACGGAGGGTAGAGATGGGGGGCACAGGGAACCCGTGATTAAAGGGCGGGTTTTTGACAGAATCATCACAGTATAGCAGGGATTGGAAGACACCTCTGAAATTCATCTGCCCCACCCACCCTGCTAGAGGACCCCCCAGAGTAAATTGTAAGGAGATCTCGGAGCTCTGCTTGCTTAAAATATACAAAGACAGCGGTGGAGAACTATAAGGTACAGGTGATCGTCTGTCATAAGAACATAGACTTGTTTTGCTTGGAAAAAAACGTTTAAGATCATAGAATCATAGAATGGTAAGGTTGGAAGGGACCTCAAGGATCATCTAGTTCCAACCCCCTGCCATAGGCAAGGACACCTCCCGCTAGTACAGGTCCCTCAAGGCCTCATCCAACCTGGCCTTGAACGCCTCCAGGGAGGGAGCAGCCACAACCTCCCTGGGCAACCTGTGCCAGTGTCTCACCACCCTCACTGTAAAGAACTTCCTAACATCCAGTCTAAATCTCCCCTCTGCCAGTTTAAACCCATTGCCCCTTGTCCTGTAATTACAAGATCTTGTAAATAGTCCCTCCCCAGCCTTCCTGTAGGCCCTCTTCAGATATTGGAAGGCCACTATAAGGTCTCCTGGAATCCTTCTCTTCTCCAGGCTAAAGAGCCCAAACTCTCGTAGCCTGTCCTCCTAAGAGGACATCATTGACTCCAACCATGTTCTAACTCTATTGAGGCTGTTGCTAAATTATGTCCCTCAGCTCCACATCTCTGCCTGTTTTCAACAGTTCCAGAGATGAGGATTCAACTACCTTTCTGGAGATGCTGTTCCAGTGCTTAAAAACCCTTTGAGGGAAGAAGTTTCTTATAATCTCCAACCTAAACCTTCCCTGGTGAAATTTCAAGCTGTTTCCTCTTGTCCTGTCACTTGTTACTAGGGGAAAGAGATCGAAATTCACCTTTCTCCAACCTCTTTTCAGGGTGTTACATAGAGCAATGAGGTCTCCTCTCAGTCTCCTCCAGACTGAACAACCAGAGTTCCTTCAGCTGCTCCTCACCAGACCTGTCCTCCAGAACCTTCACCAGCTTTGTTGCCTTTTTCTGGACATGCTCCAACACCTCAAGGTCCTTGAGGCGTTGAGGTGCTGTAGTGAGGGCCCCAAACTGAACCAAATCCTCAAGGTGTGGCCTCACCAGTACGTAGTACAGGGGAACAACCACGGCCCTGGTCCCGCTGGCCACACTATTCGTCAAGGGGAAAAAGAAAAACTAAAATAACAAAACAGTGAGGGAAGTAACTGAGGCAGTCGGTAAGGGCAGGGGAAAAGTGCTGGGGGGCACCCAAGGGGGCGGCTGGAGGTTGTCACAACCCTGAGGCAACAGGAAAGGGAGGTGGCCTGAAGGAGCGAGGGATGGGGGCGGGCGCTCAAAAGAGCTGACGAGGAGNCGAGGATTTTTTTTAATACCTACTTTGGTGCGATCTCAGTCAGGCACTCCTGATTGGCTCAGGCCCGCCGTGCTCGCTGTTTGTTGCAGGAAACCCTGCGCAGATCTTCCCACCACCAGCCGCAGCAGCAGCCCAGCAGCAGCAGCCCCAGCGGCCGCTTTTCCCGCACGAATCACAGCGACATCGATTTCAGGTGTCTGAAACAGTGAACGGTTTGTCCTCAGGACAAAGCTGAGAACACGCTGCTGCTGAGACCGAGGGGTTGGGAGAAGCTGCTGCTGCTGCCCCGTGTTTTGTTGCAGTACCTCTAATTCTGAAACGCTACGAAATCGCTTCTTTCCTTCATGTTTCTGGGCAGTGAAGTGGAGCCTTTTGTCATTAGTTTACAGAAGCGTCTGATAATGTGCAAACATGTAGACAGTTAGGTTTCATTACTCGACTGCAGTGGTGGTCCTGGCTTGAATCGATGAGCAAAAAGCTGCTCATGCCAAGGCTTTTTATTGTCTCTCTGTGCCTGCTTGCATGCAGAAAGCAACTCAAGACTCCATTATGTGTTTTCAGGGATGGGGTATGACACAGCAATACTTCATACCGGGTAATAGCTTCAATATTGAAGGTGTGAGCTATATCTTACAGTTTCCATCCATACTGCTGTTCTAATTCAGGGTGTTCTGATATTTCCCCCGCTTCCTTGTGGCATACCCCTTTTAAGTGCCGCTGTAAGAGCTACTGAAAGACCCCACACTGAAGTTGTGTATCGAAAAAGCAGTCCTACTGTGTTAGAGCTTTTGTGCTGTGTGGCTTGCACTGTCCAGGGATCCCTAAAGGCAAGAGCATTTACATCAGATTTGTGGTGAAGGTAGCAAAAGACCTGTCAGCACAACTTTGACTCAAATGGTAGGTGGGTAGCTCTTCCCTAGGCTCTTTTCTGATGTGCTTTATTAAGGAATGCCTAAATTTGGACCAAAGTCATAACTGATTTTGGAAGTAATAACAAGAATTGAGTAGGAGCATGGTGTTTGTTTTTTGTTTGTTTTTAATAAAAACAACAAAACAAACAAAAAAAAACCCCCAAAACACATAATTCCAAAATGAGTCAGATAAAATAGTAGAGTTTCAGTCATAAAGATCTGGTTTTCTACACACCTTGTTCTGGTCCTATGTTTTTGCTGTGATAGTTAGCCTGGTGGCAGGAGAGAATTCAAAGTGGGTGCTGCTTGGTGATGCACAGCGCCAGAGGAGACCTCCATTTCTGTTCAGAGATCTGGGGCAGCTTTGCTTACTAGTCCTAAACTGATAGGAGCAATTTGTTTGTTACTGTTCCAAGCTTGCTCTTCACACTCAGTTTTGTTATGAAAGAGGGGTACAGAAGTAAGACATCCGGGAAGGAGGGGAAGGGATGATGTAAGGCCATGAGAACAGGGCTGAAGCTGTTTCATACTGCATACTTATAAGGCAAAATGAGTTGGAACTGGCCTGTTGGCTCAGCCTGTTTCAAGAGGTCTTGTGTTTTTGGAAACACTGCAGTGGGTTGAGGAGGTATCTTAACTAGTTAAAGGAACCTTGGCAAGGATGGGAGCTCCTTCACTAGCAGAGCAAGGGTTATTTCTCTCACTTGTTTCTGACTCAGAAACTGCTGCATGTGCAGAATCTGTTATTCCAGCCCTGTGCTGCTCCCTGATTCGGCAGCGTGTTCCTCGTGTGCCTGTGACCTTAAGAACCACCCCAACTGTGTGCAGTGCTGCCTTTTCCCTTGGAAACAGCCTTGCAGCAGGTTCTTCGTGCAGCAGCTATGTAGCTGTCATTTGGGCACCTGAATTAAGGAGAAGCTCCTGTTTTGGGTAGGGCAGGGGGAGTGCTAGTTCTTACCATCTCCCTGTCCATCAGTCCTGCCCTATTCGTGGGACAGGGACCTGGGACAGAGGTGAGGAAGTTGTGCCTTGTGGTTTATTGCCACACTGACACTAACCCTCTCGTGGTTTACAGCTCTCCTAATGCACACCCTGTTATGGCCAGCTGCTGTAGTGGTACCAGTGAGCAAGGTTAAAGCCTTCTTGGAGTGAGACTCTACCCTTTGTCCCCAGTGTTTCAGTAGAGTACAACATTGTTATGAAAAAAGAGATGAATGCTGTGGATTCCTGCAGCATTGTGGAGGTGGAGGGCTTTTTATTAGCTCTGTTGTTAGTCCACACTGAATAAGGAAAAAAGTTTGTCCTTTCTTTCCTAATATTGGTGCTATAAATAAACTAGGCTGAAAGCTCAGGCTGGATGTTTTGATGAACCATCTCAAAAGGTGAATTTCCCTCCTTCTCATAAGGCAAATGGAATTTGCAATTAGCCCAAACCCCATGTCCCTGTTCCCCAGTCCATCCCCCAACCATGAGGGAGCCCAAGAAATTTCAGCAATCCTGTGGCCGGTGGTGACCACCAGTCTGAAATGTCAGTGTGAATTACAGCCAAGAGTTACTGAATCATAGAATGGTTTGGGCTGGGACATCTTCCACTAGACCAGGTTACTCAAGGCACCATCTAACCTGGCCTTGAACATGTCCAGGGAGGGGACATCCACAACCTCCCTGCAAACCTGTTCCAATATCTCACCACCCTCACTGGAAAGAATGTTTTCTTAACCTCCAGTCTGTATCTCCCCTCTTCCAGCTTAAAGCCACTCCTCCTCATCCTATCACTACAAGTCCTTGTAAAAAGTCCCTCCACATCTTTCTTTTAGGCCCCCTTCAGGTACTGAAAGGCTGCTCTAAGGTCTCCCTCGAGCCTTCTGTACTCCAGGCTCAACAGCCCCAACTCACTCAGCCTGTCCCCACAGGGGAGGTGCTCCAATTTTTGTGGCTTCCTCTGGACCCTCTCCTTGTATCTCTGGACATCCTTCTTGTATTGGGAGCACTGGAACTGGACACAGTACTCCAGGTGGGCTCTCATGAAAGCAGAACAGAGGAGCAGAATCACCTCTCTTGTCCTGCTAGTTACTTTTTTTATGCAGCTCAGGACATTGCTGGCTCATGTTGAGTTCTTCATCAACTGACATCCCTAATTCCTTCTCCTCCAGACCAGTCTCGAGCCAGTGCTCACCCAGCCTATGTTTGTGCTTGGGATTGCCCTGACCCAGGTGTAGGATATTGGACTTGGCCTTCTGCCTAGTGAAGGATTGCTTCAGAACCCAGTGTGGTAACTCAAAAGTAACCTCTGGACTCTCATTTGTCAATGAGAGCCTGCATCACCAGAAACTAAAGTTCAGTAAATCTACCTCCCTGGCTTTCTAGCCTTTGAGATGGTGACTACTTGCTTACTTTTTATGCCTCAGCTATTTGAACTCCCCCTCCCGTCCTCCAAGCTACTGACTCATTTCCTCCTCTCAAACCTTCCTTTTTTAGCCCTTTCGTTGTGAAGTATTTGGTGGCTGTTTTGAGCTGCCTGCTCCATGCCTTACTTAGGCAAACCTCCTACATGACAACCCTGCAAGCCTTGCTTTTGTACCATGGAAATAATTTGATCCCCCCCTCGATATTTTCAGTTCTGAGGGGCAGTTTTTAGCTACCGATTGCTAAAAGCAGATTGCTTCTTGGCTATTAGAAATGGGGGAGTCAGACAACCAGCAAAGCAGCTGGCTAGCTGAGACTGCTGCTGCTTCTGCTAATTGTTGTTAGTCTCCTTGTGATCCTCTGCTTCCCCCATCTATCTGCACCCATCTGCTGTCTTTTCATATCCTTCCACCCTGATCTCACAATTTGAGCAGGGATATCAGGGCATTCAGATGACAGGATCATGTGCTACTTATGTGCTGTCTCAAGCAGCAGAGAAACGGGTGGTGTCCCCTTGTGTGAGACCTTGATGTAGTAGTGGCCCTGAGATTTCAGAGATTCGTAGAATTATGGAATGCTTTGGGTTGGAAAGGACCTTAAATATCATTAAGTTCCAACCCCCCTGCCGTGGGCAAGGACACTTTCCAGTACACCAGGTTGCTCAAGGCCTCACTCAGTCTGGCCTTGAACACTTCCAGGAAGGGGGCACTTACATCCTCCCTGGACAACCTGTTCCAGTGTCTCACCACCCTCACTGGAAAGAATATCTTCCCAATATCCAATCTAAATCTACCCTCCTCATCCTATCACTACAAGTCCTTGTAAGAAGTCCCTCCTCACCTTTCTTGTAGGTCCCCACCAGGTACTGGAAGGCTGCTATTAGGTCTCCCTGGAGCTTTCTCTTCTCCAGACTGAACAGCCCCAACTCTGAGCCCATCTCCATAGGAGACTTGCTCCAGCCCTTTGGTGGTGGCTGATGGATGCTGCTGCAATCAGACTAATGTGCCTGAAATGTGGTCCCTTTCACTTGGGCCTTATGGAATATTGGCTCCATGCTCTTGGTGTCGCAAGGCTCAGCAAAGATAATTTTAGCTAGGAACAGAAAGTCTCTGTGTAAACCTTGCAGTCATAGCTGTTTCCCTGGCAGAAACAAAGCCACAAGAAGTGCATTGCTGAAAGGTTCTGCTTAGTAAATGCACTGGAGTATAAATTTAAAGGGAAATTTGAGGGAGGAGGAGAAGTTAAAGATGTTTGCCAGAAACTGCTGTGATGCTCTGTTTGTTTTCTCAGGAGGCAGTGTGGCACAGCCAGACAGCCTGCAGAAGCCAAAACCTTAGAGTCTGTCTTCAACCCATGTTAGCCTTTGAGGTGAGCCTGGGTGACTCCTTTCAGCCCTTTACCTTAGTTTCTCAAGGTGTTAACATTGTTGCTGCCTTGTCTATGATGCAAGCTGAAATTAGTGGAGGTGGGAGCTGGGTGTTGCTTATAAATAGGTGCTATTTTTACAGTAATGAAAAGCCTGTCCTAAATTACTATATGGATAACCATACCTTGAATTCAGTTTTGGGGCCCTCTCTATGAGAAAAACATTGAGGGGCTGGAGCAGGTCCAGAGAAGAGTTACAAAGCTGGCGAAGGGTCTGGAAAACAGCTATGGTGAGGAGCAGCTGAGGGAACTGAGGATATTTAGTCTGGAGAAGAGGAGGCTGAGAGGCAGTGCTCATTGGTCTCTACAACTCCCTGAAAGGAAACTGGATCCAGGTGAGTATTGGTCTCTTCTTCCCTAATAACAAGTGATGGATGAGAGAAAATGAACTCAGGTTACACCAGGGGAGCTTTAGGTAGGAGATTAGAAGAAACTTCTTGAGGGAAAGGGTTTTCAAAGATTGGAACAGGCTGCCCAGGGAGGTTGTTGAATCCCCATCTGTGGAGATGTTTCAGGTACTCAGAGATGTGGTGCTGAGGGACATGGTTTAGCACCAGACTTGGCAGAATTAGAGAATGGTTTGATTTGATATTCTTAAAGGTCTTTTCCAACCAAGACTATGCTTCTATGAATGGCAGAAGTCATATTCTTTTTCATTTCCTCTCAACTTTCTGCAGCTGCTGCAGGTTGCAGTAATTTTTATTTCCATATGGTAGAAAGTCTGCAGGCTATGAACAACTGGACCAAAAATCTGACCCTGCTTGCTACTGTAAAACTCAGCTAATTTTATCAGCCTCATCAGAACTGTTCTGGATTGAGTGTGGTGGGGAAGCAGTCAGATACTCCATAACCCCTGAGGCATTTTCACCACTAGAAGGACCAATGAGCAAATAAAAAGAGAAGGCAGCTCAGGCATGCAACAACCCCATGTCAATTTAAGTATGCAAAAACATCATTCAAGCTACTCTTCTGCCTGGCTTATTTATTTTTTTCCCTTCACTTTTGTTGCTAGTAAAGTGGTTGTCTAAGTGGTCAGGCATTGAAATAGGTTGCCCAGGGAGGTGGTGGAGTTACTGTCCCTGGAGATGTTCAAGAAGCATGTGGACACAGCACTGTGGGACATGGTTTAATGGCCTTGGTGGTCTTAGATTGATGATTGAACTCCATGATCTTAGAGGTCTTTTCCAAGTGAAACAATTCTGTGATTCTATGAGAAACACATCCTGCCCCAGAATCAGTTTAAGGACTAAGTTTAAGCCACTCTCAACTCTCACTTAAATCCCCAAAACAGGCAGCAAGCAAAGCTTAAAATGATCATAGAATCATATAATTGTTTTGGTTGAAAAAAACCAATGATGTAAACCCATCATGTTTTGTTTTCCCTGCAAGCACTTAAATTGGACCTTAAATCTCCACCAGTCTGTGGCTCATGTTGAGCACACGGATGCCTTGACCTCCTCTTAACCAGTGGACAAAACACTTCTGCCTGTCTTAGCTGAATTCTTTGCAGTGTTCCATATGGTTGCTTCTGAGTTTTTGCTGTGAGACAGGGCTGTGTGTGCAACCCTTTTTGAAAAAGGGGGAAGGGCTAAACCAAGAGAGGCTGCATGACTCTCCCAGCCTGGGGCAGGAAATCTGTGGTAAGCTTGATGAAGTCTTTGCTGCCTTTACAGGGGAACGCCCTAAGCTTTAGGCCATCTCTTCTGTGTGTGTAGAGGATGATAATGCTGGAGCATCATGTGTGGCATAGCTGCATGCATTTCATAGACCCATAGAATGGCTTGGCTTGGTATGGACCCTAAAGATCATCTAGTTCCAGGGCCCCTGCCATGGGCAGGGGCACCTTAATTAGACCAGATTGATCAAGGACCTGTCCAACTTGGCCTTGAACACTTTCAAGGAGGGGACATCCACATCCTTCCCCAGGTATAGAGAATAAGCACTTGGTGGCTTATGTGGGCTTGGCTCCAGGTGTGGAAGTGGTTACTGCTGAGATCTATCTGCAGTGCCATTAACAATTGTTTTTATTTCCTTATTAAATGAAGCCCCACTGCTCTCACACTTCTCCTTAGACAGAAGGCTGTTGTTACAGGTTGGGGTTTTTATGATAGGGTTTGCTGTTAGGTGCATCAGAATCAGGAAGTAATGTCTTGGCAGTGCGTTGCTTGTACAGGGTATCTCTTCTGGACTGAGAGCTACAGGCCTGATTGATTGTGTTTGTTGGGGCTCTGACCTCTTGTTGAACCTCTCTAGCTTTAGCTGTCAGGAGTGGAAGTCTCCAGGAAGGAACTTTTTACAAGGGCTTGTCATGATAAAACAAGTGGGAATGGATTGAAGCATAAGGAGGGTAGATTTAAACTGGATATTAGGAAGAAATTCTTTCTAGTAAGGGTGGTGAGACACTGAAGCAGGCTGCTCAGGGAGGTTTTGGATGCCCCCTCCCTGGAAGTGTTCAAGGACAGGTTGGATGGGGCCTTGGACAACCTGGTCTAGCAGAAGGTGTCCTTACCCATGGTAGGGGACTTGGAACTAGATGATCTATTAAGATCCCTTCCAACCCAAACCATTCTGTGATTCTACGAGGGGAGCCCAGCTCTTGTTCCTGGTTATAAAATAGGAAGTTGGTTATAAGGAGACCTGTTTAGGGCGAGATTAGCTGGCATCTGAGTTAGCCATACCACTCGTATCACCAATCATGCAAGGTGCTATACAGGCAGAGACCGGAAAATTCCCACCTTAATCTACTTACTGGCTAACCATAAGATAATAAACACATGGGGTCATGAAAAAGGAAGCAAGGAGACCACATTAGTCAGCAGGAGAGGTGTTCACTAACAGCAGTCTGACAGCCAGGAAGGGATTTGCTGAAGCATAATGAAAACCCCTTCAAAAATGTCCAAAAATATCAAACTAGCACTGAATGTGATTTCTGGGAATAAGAAATGTGTGGACATGACACTGTAGGACATGGTTTAATGGCCATGGTGGTCTTAGGTTGGTGGTTGGACTTGATCTTAGAGGTCTTTTCCAACCAAAACAATTCTGTGATTCTGTGGTGATGTGTGAGAGGGGTGCTGTGAGAATTTCAGGTGGTTACTGGAGTCAGGTATGGAGAGGTTGGCTACTCATTTCCTGTGACGCTTTTGAGAAGCCACAGACTGCACAGCACTATGTCTGTGGAGGACAACTGGGACAGGCAGCAGGACAAATCTGCTCATACCCTGTGACTGGATTGTTCTATGAGAGTGGAATGGAACAGGGGGGTTATGGCTGGATGCTAGGGAGAGGAAGCACACCAGGATGTGCTTGTTTATTTTTCTCCCTTCCAATACCCTCACTACAAGGAAGACATTGACATGCTGCAGCATGTCCACAGAAGGGCAATGAAGCTGGCAAAGCATCTGGAGAACAGGTCTGGTGAGGAGCAGCTGAGGAAACTGGGGTTGTTTGGCCTGGAGAAGAGAAGTCTGAGAAGAGACCTCATTTCTCCCTACAACTCCCTGAAAGGAGGTTGGAGTGAATTGAGGGGGTCACTCTTCTCCCTGGTATCAGGTGATGGAACAAATGGAAATGCCATCAAGTTGCACCAGAGGAGGTTTAGGTTGGATATTAGCAGAAACTTCTTCCTTGAAAGGATTCTTAAACACTGGAACAGGCTGCCCAGGGAGGTGGTTGAATCTTTACTCTGGATGTATTTCAGAGAGGCAGAGATGTGGTGATGAGGGGCATGGTTTAGCACCAGCCTTGTCAGAGTTAGTGGTTGGACTCAATGATCTTAGAGGTCTTTTGCAATCAAAATGTTTCTACAATTCTGTGATATATTGATTAGCATAAGAAAGGATGTGGCTTTCCTGGTGAACCTGCCTCCATACACTGCATTTCATAGAATGGTTTGGGTTGGAAGAGATGTTAAAGATCATCTAGTTCCAACCCCCCTGCCACAGGCATTAGTCCACTAGACCAGGTTGCTCAAGGCCTTGTCCAGCCTGACTGTGAACAGCTCCAGGAAGGGGGCATACGTGACTGACCTGGGCAATCCTGTATGCAGGCAGACAGCACACAGCCATGGATGACAACCTCTGACAGCATCCCTGACCTTTCTTCTGGCTGTGTTGTGGGTGTGGTCACAGCAGGATGTGGTCTTTATGCATAACTCAAGAATGGGGTCATGAGTGGCTTAAAGCTGGGCCACGGTGACCAATATTTTTGTGTTGTTGGTCTTGTTCAAGCAAGTGGCTGTGGGGAAGAATCCACTGACCAACAGGGTACTGTGAGTGAAGCAGCCCTTTCCCACCACCCTCTGTTCAGTGCCTGGGTCTGCGATGATGGCCATGCTTGGTGTGCTGGCTGTCCCCTGGCACACTGACTGGAGAAAGGCTAGCTGGTCTGGTGGGATGAACCAGTGTGGTGATCCTGTCTGTTTCCAGTCTTTAGTATTCCATGGTGTCTTTCTGAGCTGCTTCGTTGCCTGAGTAGCAGAGGTCGGATCTCTTGATGGACAATCACCCATCAAGCTGTACTGACTGCTAGCAAGGAACGTAACTGAGCTGCATTTCTGATGTTGATGGTGTATGGGCTGAATCTGGCCTGCCTGACCAACTTCTTCCTTGTGCAGGCTGTCCTGCATTCCTTCCCCACAGCTCTGACATGTCTGCTGGTTCAAAATGGCTTGGATGTGGCCCTGCAGCTATGAGACTGGCTTTCTGGGGAGGCCGGGCCCCTGGCCTGGTGTTTTACTCTCCCTGCAGTTTTGAGGACAGGATCCATCAAGGGTGGAGCAGGGGAGCAGAGGACTGCTGTCCTCTGCCAGTCCAGCTGCCTGCTGGTGGCTGAAGGCAGGGCACCATCTGGTGGCATGAAGAAAGTTTGTCTGCACGTCTGTCAGAGAGCAGTCCTGGCTTTCTCAGCCAGATACAAACTAGTAGTTTTCATTAGTAGTAGAATCATAGAATCATTTCGTGGTTTGAGGAAGACTTTTAAGATCAAGTCCAGCCATTTCCTAACTCTACCAAAGATGGTGCTAACCCATGCCACATCTCCACATCTTTTCAACACCTGCAGGGATGGGGATTTAGCCACCTCTCTGGCTTTCCATAACTGCCCAATGATCTTGTTTTTTCCCACCCTCTGCAGAGAGGTTGAGGATGACAGACTTGGCCAGCTCCAGATTGTACCTGTACTGTGGTATTATCTCAGACCTGAAGAGCTTTACAGAGCTGCAGAGTGAATTGTCCATGGGCAGGCTTTGCTAGGGCCTGCAGCATGACAGGCTCACTCTCTTTAGAGCTGGCCTAGGTCATATCAGAGGTCTCTCTACCCTAGAATTTTCTTTCTGGGAGCAGATGCCTAGAGAAGGATGGACAAAGGCAGTAAGCAGGAGTTGTACCACAATCTGAAAAAGGCATCTTGTCCTGTGTTTAGGTTTTACTGCTCTCTGTGCTCTAGGAGAGGGCAGCACAGGACTGGTTTTCTGTTATGCTCTTGTGCCTTCCAGAGAGGCAAGGAGAAGCAGTGGGGCCACTGAAGCTTCACCTTTGCAAATTCACACTTTGCCACCAGAGAGCTCCCATGGTCAGGCACTGGAATATGTTGCCCAGGGAGGTAGTGGAGGCACTGTCCCTGGAGGTGTTCAGGAAACTTGTGGACGTGGCACTTGGGGGCGTGGTTTAATGGCCATGGTGGTCTTAGTCTGAAGTTTGGATTCTATGATCTTGGAGATCATTTCCAACTGAAACAACTCTAGTATTCTATGATCCTTCCCATCAGTCCAAGAATGAGGAATTAATGGCCCAGGGGACAAAAAAAAAAAGTCCCTCAGTCTCCAATGCATCCCAGCTTTGATTATAAGAACCAGATTCTGTGATACTTGCTCTGCCTTCTTAAAATATATATATATATATATATATATATATATATATGTATTCTGTTAGTGCCTGAAGGATTTGTACACCTTCATTGCCAGCTTCTTATGAAAGATGGAATATTGAAGCTGGGAATACTGAGGCTGGGAATAATTGAGGCTGACTAATCTGAAAACACAGAGGGAGCAGCTGGAAATCTGGTGGCAGCAAGAGAGTTTTCCTTTTGCTGTGAGTTGATCAATCTTGCTGATGATTCCAAGAAGGACTTGAGAGAATCTGCCTGAAGCACTGCCCTTGCTGCTAGTAATCCTGCAGAAGAAGGTGGTGGGGTTCTCTCTCTTCTCACACGTAAGAAGTGATAGGACAAGAGGAAATGGCCTCAAATTGTTCCAAGGGAAGTTCAGGTAGGGTATTAGGAATAATTTCTTCATAGGAAGGGTTCTCAGGCATTGGAACAGGCTGCCCAGGGAGGTGGTGGAGTCACCTGGAGGTATTTAAAATGTGTGAATGTGATGCTGAAGGACCTGGTTTAGTGGTAGTGGCTTAGCAGTGGTGGGACTGAGCTCTAGGTGAGCTTGATCTCAAAGGTCACTTCCAACCTCAACAGTTCTCTGATTCTATACTTCTGCTTGCATCAGTGACTTAGGTTTCTAGAAACAGTGTTGACGCATGCGGTAGGTTAAGGTTTGTGCTAATGTGAGTTTGCAGTCAGTAGTGATATAAGTTTTCCTGTTTAGTTACAGGGTTGAAGCATTAACTCTCCAGAATAATGGAATTCTGCCCTTTTCCATCCACTCTGTTCCAATGATTGGGTTCTTTCTTACCCTGCTCTTACCACTTCCACAAACTCCTATTCCTTCTCCCACATTTCTGCTTTGCTGAGGAGTCTTCCACACTTGGAGAAGAAAGATTAACTGGTTTAGTTCACTGAATATGTGAAACAGAAAACTGACAAATTAGCTCTGGATGAGCAGTCTCCACATGACAGTGAGCATGGAAAAATATCTGCCATACCTTTTTGGGGGAGCTGATTGTGATGTCTTGTCTTCCTTCTGTGCCTCTCCTTCCCGCCCTTTACCCATGCTGAGAGCAGAGGAATCTTGCTTTTGGAACAGAGCCACAACACAACTGTGTCACAGCACCAAAATTTTGGCTGGAGATGTATAACCTGGAAGGCAGTCTGACCTGGAAGGTGCTTCAAAGCAGCAAGACACCTGCAGTTGTAAACTTGATGCAAGTCAGGGGCTATGTTGCAGAAGTTATTAGAAGATCACAGAAACATCCAAGTTGGCAAAGCTCCTCAGGATCACCAAGTCCAACCTAGAACCCTACTCTACAAGATTCACCTTAAACCATAGCCCCAAGCACCCCATCCAAATGACCCTTAAACGCATCCAGGGTGGGTGACTCCACCACCTCCCTGGGCAGCTCATTCCAGTCCCTGACCACTCTCTCCATGAAAAACTTTTTCCTAATGTCCAATCTAAACCTCCCCAGCCTCAGCTTGAGGCTACTCCTCCTTGTTCTGTCTTCAGTTACCTGTGAGAAGAGCCCAGCAGCAGCCTCTCCACAATGTCCCTTGGGGTAGTTACAGGCAGCAATGAGGTCTCCTCTCAGCCTCCTCTTTTTCAACCTAACCAGCCCCAGCTCCCTCAGTCGCTCCTCATAAGATTTATTCTCTAGGCCCTTCCCCAGCTTCGTTGTCCTCCTCTGGACCCACTCCATCACCTCCACATCTCTCTTGTATTGCGGTGCCCAAAACTGAACGCCATACTCAGGGTGTGGCCTCACTAAAGCTGAGTCCAAGGGGACAATCAGCTTCCTGCTCCTGCTGGACACAGCATTTTTAATACAAGCCAGGATGCCATTGGCCTTCTTGGCTACCTGGGCACACTGCTGGCTCATATTCAGCTACCTGTCTATTACGACCCTCAGATCCCTTTCTGCCAGGCAGCTTTCCAGCCACGCTGCCCCAATCTTGTAGCATTGTGACCCAGCTGGTCAGCTAGTGTGCATCTCTGTGTCAACATCCACAGGCAAAAAAAAAAGAACCAGGGATCTTCTAAAGTGGGAGAATTTGCTTCATCATTTATTTACATGCTTCAACACTTGGACTGTCCTGAGGCTTAGCTATTTCAGGCATTTACCAGAGTAAATACAGTGCAGGACTCTAAGCTGTTGATGAATTCATTAAGGGGCTTGAGTATCTACTTGTGATTTTCCACTTCTTGGAGTATACTTTGAGATGTCAACATAAAACCTGGCACTTACAGGCACTCTGTGGAATTGAGATGGTTTGGGGAGCATTGCTTCTCTATAAAACAATGTCTTGATCACATCCAAGCACAGATGTTGTTTATAACAGATGCTGCATCAATGATATTTGCTTCTTGAGGCATCCAAGTCAGGCTTTAACAGAAATTCTTTCAAGGGAGTTCCAAAGAGTATATTTTAGTGTACTGGTTCAGTAAACACTGCAGCAAATTCTGTGAAGGAGAGGCTGAACAAGGGGACTGAGTGCACCCTCAGTAAAGTTTGCAGATTATGCTAAATTGAGTGTGAGTCTTCATCTGAAGGAAGGCTCTGCAGAGAGACCTGGACAGACTGTATTGATGGGCCAAGGTCAGTTGTATGAGGCTTAATAAAACCAAGTGCCAGGTCTTGCATTTGGGTCACAGCAACCCCATGAACACTCCAGGCATGGGGCAGAGTGGCTAGAAAACTGCCTGGCAAAAACAGGACCTTGGGGGTGTTGGTTGACAGCTGCTTGTATGTGAGCCAATGGTGTGCTCAGCATCCTGGCCTGGATCAGGAATAATGTGGCCATCAGGAGTAGGGAAGTGATTGTGTCTCTATACTGGGCACTTGTGAGGCCACACCTGGGTTCTGTTCTGGACCTCTCACTACAGAAAAGACATGGAGGTGTTGGAGCATGTCCAGAGAACAGCAAAGCTGGGGAAGGGTCTGGAGAACAGGTCTTATAGGGAACAGCTGAGGGAACTGGAATTGTTTAGTCTGGAGAAAAGCTGGCTGAGGAGAGACCAAATTGCTTTCTGCCACTTGCTGGAAAGAGATGGGCAGTTGGTCTCTTCTCCATAGCATCAGGTGGTATTCAGATTGAGAGGAAACGGCCTGAAACTCTGGCTGAGGAGTTTTAGGTCAAGTATTAGGAAAAGTTTATTTCCTGCAAGAGTGGTCAGGCGCTGGAACAGGCTGTCCAGAGAGGCAGTGGGGTCACTGTTCCTGGAGGCATTAAGGGAGTGTGTGGACATGGCACTCTGGGACATGATTTAATGGCCATGCTGGTCTTAGTTTGATGGTTGGACTGGGAGGTCTTTTCCAACCAAAACAATTCTATGATTCTACTAATTATACAAATAAGAGAGTTATGTACTGTGGGGAATCAGAGAATCATTTAGGTTGGAAAAGACCTTTAACATCATCCAGTCCAACCTTTAACCCTACCTTACCAAGTCCACCAGTAAGCCATATCCCCAAATACCACATCTAAAAGGCTTTTTTAATGATTTTGTCAGCACTTTCAGAATGTTCTATGTAGCTTTTTTTTTTTTTTTTCCTTAAAATTAAAATTTCAGCTGCTGGAGGAAGAGATTGCATAAGGGTCTTAATTTTCTGATAAAATAAAATTTAAAAGAGAAAAAAAAGAGAAAAAAAAAAAAAAAGGTAAGTTTCTAACCCTCTGAGTTGCTTAGAAAAATAAACATGGAAACCACAAGCTAAATCTTCCAGATAGGATGTTGAAATCAAACCCAAACACAATGGAAAACATGGTTTCATAGCTTTAAAATTCAGACAACGAATAATAAACAGCCTTAGGAATGCTGCAGGGTGGAAATGTATCAACAGCTTCTGGGGCCTCACTGCTGGCATAAAGCTTTGTGTGATTTTGGGATCAGAGTTTAACCTCTTCTTGATTAGGCAATGCTGATCTCTCTGGTGAGAATGTCTCCTCTTTTATCCAGCTTTCTGGAGCATTGCTTGAGCCTCATTTAGTCTCTTTTGTTTTGCGACTCATTTTGGTTTGTTCTGAGTTAAGAATTTAATCCTGAATTTCATGATTCTTTCCCTCTTTATTTGCAGCCTTCTGTATGTGAACCTGCTGTAGCAGGGTGGAGTTTGGACTAGGTGGTCCCTTCCAAAGCATTCTGTGATTCTGTGACTTTAACATTTCTGTGTGGAGATTTCTCTTTGGTTTGTTTTGATGTTGACTGCAAACCTGGTGTTTTCACCCTATCCTCATTTCGTTTTTTTCACGCTGTTCATTGCTTTCCAGCTTTGGTTTTAACCATTATGGGAAAATTCCACCTTAGGTGGTGGGTGATGTTGTACCCGAATGCTGCCTCTCATTGTCTGATTCTGTGATGTTTCAGAGTGGCTGATTTGCAGCCACATTTGAGCTCATTTTCTTGTAACTAGGGTAGTTGTTGGCTTGTTTATTTTTCCAGAGAAGATGGCTGAATTTTTGGTGAAAGACTTGCACAATGCAGGAATTCATAAAGAGAGAATTTAAGTTCTCCAACCAGAACTGGTCATGAGGGTCTACAGTGGCAAACTTTGTGACCGTGAAGCTGTTGGGTGATGTGAGAGAAGTTGTAGGATGAAAAACAAAGAGATCCTTCTCTCTCCTATTGCCAAGTTGTGTGACATGGCAGTGATGATTGTGTGTCTTCATCCATATTGCAGTTTCCAGACCATTTTGTTCTTGCACTTCACTCCTGGAGCTAACTGAAGCTCAGATGCTGCGCTGTCCCAAACTGTGGTGCTTTCTGCAAGCTGGAAGATGGAGATCTAAACACACTTGTTGTGGGCCTATGATTTTGCTCTTTGGAGTTGACAGGATTTGACATAGCCCCATCCACAACAGCTAGCCTGAGCTTAGTCCTTCCAGCATGAATATTTAAAGCTCTGCGCTTGAGCCAGGCCTTAACCCTGCCCTTTGTCTTCCAGAAAAATTCTCTTTTCTGACCTGATTGACTTTTATGTCATGTTCCACACAGCACTGAGCTCTGCAACAGCCTATATGGACCAACATCTCAGTGTTTCCTGCACTCAAGCTCCTAGCATTTTGGACCATTTCTTCACAGGCAAATTTCACCAAAATGAAATGATGATTTTCAAACCTGGACCATCTAGTGTTTAGGATGACACAAAGTACCATCCTTGGTGTGATTTTTCTTTTCCATATGTCTTTCATGACTTTGTTAAGGTTAGAAATCTACAGAATGAGAACTGTAGCTCTGAGCATCATATATGAGATAGAAATGTCTTCACCATAGACAGGCTTGATAGAGTCCTTGTCATAGAATCATAGAGTGATAGGGGTTGGAAGTGACCTCTGGAATCATCAAGTCCAGCAGTCCTGCCAAAACAGGATCATCTAGGGGAGGTCACACAGGAATACATCCAAAAGGGTCTTGAAAGTCTCCAGTGAGGAGACTCCACAACATCTCTGGGCAGCCTGCTCAAGTACCCTGTCACAGGAAAGAAGGTTTTCCTCACGTGGATGTGGAACTTCCTGTGTTCCAGTTTGTGTCCATTGCCCCTTGTCCTATCACAGGACACCATTGAAAAGAGCCTGGCCCCTTCTTGACACCTATCCTGCAGGTATTTATGAACATGAATAAGATCTCCTCTCAGTCTTCTCCAAACTGCATGCCCCCAGGTCTCTCAGGCCTTCCACATATCAGAGATGTTCCAGTTCTCTAATAGTTACAGCCTCTGTTTGACACTCTCTAGTATAACCCTGTTTCTCTTGGGCTGAGGAATTCAGAAATGGAAACAATACCCCAGTTGTGGTCTCAGTAGGGCAGAGCAGAGGGGGAGGAGAACCTCCTTTGCCCTCCCTTGACTTGCTGGACGTACTTTTCTTAATGCACCACTGGTTGCCATTGGCCTTCTTGGCCACAAGAGCACATTGCTGTCCCGTGCACAACTCATTTTCCCTCAGGATTCCAAGGACCTTCTCCATGGAGCTGCTTTCCATCAAGTCAACCCCTAATCTGTACTGGTTCATGGTGTGGTTCCTCCCTGGGTGCAGGACTCTATGCTTGTTCTTGTTGAACTTCATGAGGTTCCACTCTGCACAACTCTCCAGCCTGTCCAGGTCTGGCTGAATGCTCACACAGCCTTCCAGTGTATTAGCCAATCCTCCAAGTTTGGTGTCATCAGCAAACATGCTGAGGGTTCCTTCATTGGGTTTGTTGATGAAGATGTTAAATAAGACTGAACCCAGTATTGCCTCCTGTGGAACACCACTAGTTACAGAGCTCCAACTGGTCCTTGTCAAAGTCCTTTGCTTCAGAGCTGAAGCATTCAAATCTCTCATCCTTTAGTGTACCCTGTAGTAGACCCTTGCCTGTCCAGGACTTCAAGGCCATCTGGATATTTACCAGATAAACTCTTATATTGCATCTAGTCCAGGCTTTTCCCAGCACGGTGACCCTCTGACAGCCGCATATGTGCTGGATGCAAGGCAATGAACAATCCATGCATTAAGCAATGTATACAACAGGCTACCAGAAGGTAGGGAAGGAGGTGGCTTTATGCCCATTTTAAACTAATGAAGAGAGGTGTCTCCAAGATTTAACTGTCATAGACTGCACAAGACCATGAGTAACCTGATCATACTGGATCTGCTTTGAGTGAGGAGCTGGATTTGATACCTCAAGAAATGTCTTCCCAACTATTAGCTGAGGCTGTTTAGTCAGTCTGGAGAGAAGATGGAGAGGTCTTATTAATGTTTACAAATATCTGAAGGGTGAGTGTTAAGAAGGGGTCAGGCTCTTTTTGAGGGTGTCCTGTGATAGGATGAGGGGCAATGAACACAAACTGGAACACAGAAGGTTCCATCTCAATGGGGAGAAACATTTTTTTACTGTGAGGGTAATGGAGGACTGGCACAGGCTGCCCAGAGAGGTTGTGGTGTCTCCTTCTCTGGAGATTTTCACAACCTGCCTGTGTGACCTGCCCTAGGTGATCCTGGTTTGGCAGGAGGATTGGACTTGATGATCTCTGAAGGTCCCTTCCAACCCCTGCCATGCTATGGTTCTATGATTCTGTGAAATTCAGCAGGGAGATCACCTGGAAAATCTGTGGCAGAACCAGTGCCTCTGGTAATAGAGCCTGCATCCTGCTACCAAGCAGGCTCTGAGGCAAATGGGAACAAATAAAAGCAAGAGTGGCATAGCTGGGAGAAGTGTGGAGAAGCATTCCTTTGAACCACACACCAGGTCATACTTCAGAGCAAGGACTAACTTATCTGTGTTTGCCAGGCTTTAAGAAGTGGTGTGTACTCACATTTCAGAGGAAGCTGTTGGATGGCATCTAGTAATTAGAAGCACTTGAGTGGGCAAACAGAGATACTGAAAGCTAGAGGTGGCACAACCGGGTCTCTGAAGTTACTGTGGCACTGGCTTGTCTTCAAAGCACCTGGTTACTCACAATACTCAGTTCTCAACTGCTACTTAAAATTCCCAAGTGAGGACTTTGCAGAAAGCATGACCTTCAAACAGGGCTTATGGGTCTTGGCATGCTGCTGGCTGCAGCAAGAAGCAGTAGCAGAATGAGTGAAAAATCCCAGCTTTTTTTTTTTTTTTTTTAACAGAAGTTCTCAGCCTCTGCTCAAACTCTGAAAGGTGTTGGAGTCTGACCACCAGAGTCCAAATCCATGAGCTGTGGTAGATCATAAAATCATAGAATAATAGAATCACAGACTCATAAGCTCATGGAATGGCAAGGGTTGGAAGGAACCTCTAGAGATCATCAAGGCTAATCCTCCTGCCAAAGCAGAATCATCCAAGCTAGGTCACATGGGAACACATCCAGGTGGGCTGTGAAAGTCTCCAGAGACTCTACAACCTCTCTGAGCAGCCTGTTCTGGTGCTCCAGCACCATCACAATAAAGCAGTTTCTCCTCATGTTGAGGTGAAACTTCCTCTGTTGCAGGTTATATCCATTGTTCCTTGGCCTATTACTGGACATCACCAACAAGAGACTGTTGCCTTCATCTTGACACCTACCCCTCAGTTATTTTTAGGCACTAATAAGATCCCCTCCCAACCTTCTCAAGACTAAACAACCTCAGGTCTCTCAGTCTTCATAGGAGAGATGTTCCAGTTCCTTAATCATCCTTGTAGCCCTTCCTTGGACACTCTTTAGCATATCCCTGTCCCTCTTGAATTTGGAATCCCAAAACTGGATACAGTATTCCAGGTGTGGTGTCACCTGGGTAGGGTAGAGGGGCAGGAGAATGCCTCTAGACCTGCTGGACACACTTTACTTGCTGCACACCAGGATACCATGTCTCATGGAGAACTTACTGCCGGCTAGGACTCCAAGGTCTTTCTCCATGGAGCTGAGATCTGAGGCTTGGGATGGAGAGAAAAAGGAGGGACTTGCCAGCTTGTATTGAGGATGTGTACCTGCAAGCAAAGATTATAGAACTGATCTGGTTCTACAGATCTCACAGAGAAGCTAAAGAATGAAGGGGATAAAATATTTGTCTGGTTCTGTACATGCAGAATCACACAGAATAACAGAATGGTAAGGGTTGGAAGGGACTTCTGAAGATCATCTAGTCCAAGCCTACAGTCTCACTTCTCTTTTTGTCTGCTCAAAGTGCAGTAGTCCTACATGTGAAGCACAGAGCTTGTGGCAGGTATGGCTTTGTTTCAGTGGCTTGGCAGGCTTTGTTGACTGTTGCAAGGACAGTGGTTAGATTTGGGCAACATTCTTGAAGGACCTTGAAGGGAAAGGTGACTCTTCATAAAATGTTATGCCCCCATGAGAATTGGTACTCGTGGTTTTGGATGTCATTTTACTGGAGTATTACTGCCTACCCCAGAGCCTTCAGCCTATTATAGATATGCAATTTAACATTTTCCCTCTTAAAATTCCCACTGAGACAACTGGCATGGTTGGTGACCAGGGCAGGTGTTCAGCTGCCTCAGTCTTCACCTGGAGACCAGTGACAAGTGGTGTCCCTCAGGGGTCAGTGCTGGGACCAGTGCTGTTTAACATCTTTGTCAGTGACATGGACAGAGGAATGGAGTGCACCCTCAGCAAGTTTGCAGATGACACCAAGCTGTGTGGCACAGTCGACTTGCTAGAGGGCAGGGATGCCATCCAGAGGGACCTGGACAGGCTGGAGAGTTGGGCCCAGGCCAACCTGATGAAATTCAATAAGGCCAAGTGTAAGGTCCTGCACCTGGGTAGGCACAATCCCAAGCACAAATACAGGCTGGGTGGTGAATGGCTGGAGAGCAGCCCTGAGGAAAAGGACCTTGGAGTCTGGGTTGATGAAAAGCTCAACATGAGCCTGCAGTGTGCACATGCAGCCCAGACAGCCAACCGAGTCCTAGGCTGCATCAAGAGAAGCGTGGCCAGCAGAGCAAGGGAGGTGATTCTGCCCCTTTACTCTGCTCTCGTCAGACCCCACCTGGAGTACTGTGTGCAGTTCTGGAACCCTCAGCACAGGAAGGACATGGAAGTGTTGGAGCGGGTCCAGAGGAGGGCCACAAAGATGATCAGAGGGCTGGAGCAGCTCTCCTATGAGGACAGGCTGAGGGAGTTGGGGCTCTTCAGCCTGGAGAAGAGAAAGCTTCGAGTGGACCTGATAGTAGCCTTCCAGTATCTGAAGGGGGCCTACAGGAAGGCTGGGGAAGGATTATTTACAAGGTCCTGCAGCGACAGGACAAGGGGCAATGGGTTTGAACTGGCAGAGGGGAGATTTAGACTGGATGTTAGGAGGAAGTTCTTTACAGTAAGGGTGGTGAGGCACTGGAACAGGTTGCCCAGGGAGGTTGTGGATGCTCCCTCCCTGGATGTGTTCAAGGCCAGATTGGATGAGGCCTTGAGTGAGCTGTACTAGTGGGAGGTGTCCCTGCCTATGGCAGGGGGTTGGAACTAGATGATCCTTGAGGTCCCTTCCAACCTTACCATTCTATGATTCTATGATTCTATGATTTGTCTGCAAAATGGGCAAAGTCATAATTACAGCTTGATCCTCTTCTTTCTTCTGTTAATTGTTGTATGACTGGCAGTAAGAATGTCAATAAAAAAGCAATGAGGTTCTTTTTAGGCTGGTATTAATGGGAATAGACATACAGGGAGAGAGACATGAGAATTGCTTCTAGCCTAGAAGCAGCAGCTGCAGAAGCAAGTGTCACTTTTTTATCAAGACCATGAAATGCATGAGACTGACATTCAACAATTGCATCCCAGGTCTCAGCTCTGCTAGGGCCTCAAAGCCCTACATAAACCATAGCATCATAAAATCATTTAAGACCACTGAGTCCAATCATCAACCTAAGATCACCATGGTGATGAAACCATACCCTGAAATGCCCTGTCCACATGTTTCTCAAACACCTCCAGGGACGGTGACTACACCTCCTCCCTGGACAGCCTGTTGCAATGCCTGGCCACTCTTGCAGGAGAGAAAATTTTCCTCATATACCTCCCATGGCACAATTTTAGGCCATTTCCTTTCATCCAATCAGCTGGTACTAGGGAGAAGAGACTGACCCTACCTCATTCCAGCCTCCTGTCAGGGAGATGTAGAGAGCAGTAAGATCTCCCCTCAGCCTCCTCTCCTCCAGCTGCTCCTCACCCTATGTGTTCTCTAGACCCCTCATGAGCTTTGTTGCCTTTCTCTGGACATGGTCCAGCACCTCAATGTCCTTCTTGTAGTGAGACTTGTCTCACTTGTAGTGAGTCAAGTGTGACTGCCAGTGACTGAAGAGGGCTAGTGCTACCTGCACTTGCTTTTCCTACTTTTTGTTTGTTTTTCTCAAGCAGTCAAGGGCTGTGCTTTCAAGAGAACTCAACATCTAGCCTGAAGCCCTGTGTTTCTGAAAAGCTCTCTTCCCACTGAGTTGCCTGAAAGGTACCCTCAGCACTATGTGCTATGCTTATTTACAATCAGACTGCAATTAGCTCTTTCCAGGCTACTGTGAAGAGCAAAGAAAAAATACTTGTGCCTTACAGGGACTGGAGCAAGGGTTTTTACTAACCTGGTTGTGAACCAGGACTGAAATACATTCAGAGCAACTCTTTGTGCTTTTGAAGCCTGTGCTGGCACATCATGTTTTCTAGATGAAGAATTTCTATCCAGAAAAGCCAGCCTGGCTGCTTGTGGCAAGAGCTTGGCAGCATATGAAGGGATATGTATATGCCATGCCATGGCCATGGTTCCCTGGAGACCTACAAAGCAGCTGCCTAGGTTTTAGACACCTCCCTTTTAAAAGATGAGAACAAAGATAGGGCCCTGATTTGGTCCCTGCTCATTCCAACCTCCTTTCAGGGAGTTGTAGAGAGCAATGAGGTCTCCCCTCATCCTCTTCCTCTCCAGACTAAAGAACCCCAATTCCCTCAAGCGTTCCTCACAAGATCTGTTCTCCAGACCCTTCACCAGTTTTACTGCCCTTCTTTGGACGTGCTCTAGCACCTCTATGTCCTTTTTGTAGTGAGGGTTCCAAAACTGAACATAGTATTTATCTCGCTGTCTTTCCGTTCTCTCCATTCACTGATACTGGGAGCTCCCTGAGCCAAGGATTGTCTTATGAAGCTGAGAGCTATCTAATTACCCTCATCTTGTGGGCCCTGTCCCCAAATGCCCACATGGCCCGGGACTCTTTTCTGTTCCTGAGTTGGTTTACTTCTGCTTCTTTCCTGCTATAGTCTCTGTCACGGTAAGAGGTTTGAATCTTCTTTTTCTCTCCTACAAACTAGCATTCATAAAAGGAAAGATGAGAGTAGTTTAGTTTGTCTTTTGATTCTGGAAACTAAGGCTCTAGCAGATGCCTTCATCTGGCAGTGGGGAGAGGATGCCCTGGTTTTGATCTAAGTTAGAGCCACCCAGTAACCTTGAAATGGTGTGGTCATTTACAGCCAAAATTCTTTAGGGTGAGAGGCAGAGAACCTATGTTACTGACATTATTAAGGTAGACATTGTTAATTATGTGTGAGGGGGGATTACTGCGTGGCATGCAACGACTCATTAACATTAATCAGTCAGAAGGAGAAGGAAAATGCCTTTTTCTTTATTAACAATGACCTCCTGGAGGGATTTTTTCCCTGTGGGTGAAAAAAATTTTGCTGAGGAAAGAACAAAAGAAAGAATCATTCAACTAAATGAAAGGTATGAAAGCATGTTTTCGATCTCCTTCTCATGTTTCTGGGCCTCAATTCAAATCTCATGCATTGTCTTCAGCTGTGTTGTGTGTGGTCTTCACTCCAGAGCAAGCTGACTCCAAACGATTGTGGCTCTCTACTGGACTGGCTCAGGGGAGCAGGAAAGAATTTTTTTCAGGAAAGAAGCTTTCCTAATATCCAAACTAAACCTCCCCAGGCACAACTTCAGGCTGTTTCCTGTGGTTCTATCACCTGAAGCTAGGGAGAAGATACCAACTCTACCTCACTCGGAGATGTAGAGAGCAATAAGGTCAGCCCTTAGCCTCCTCTTCCTCAGACTAAACAATCCCAGTTCCCTCAGCCATTACTCATGAGTCCTGTTCTCCAGAGCCTTCACCAGCTTTCCTCTCAGATCTTTCTTCTCTTCTCATTTCTGTCTCAGGTGGCATAATGATTTGCAGTTTGTGTTTAATCAAGTCTCACATGAAGGTATGCAAAGGTTATTCATTAGACTGCTTTTGGTTCTGGCTGCCAATTTGGCAGAGGAGAACTGAGAAATCTACTGATGATTTATGATTGATACACTGAAAAAAGGAAGCAAAAGCAGATTATAAAAAATCCATAACTATTTGGATTGTATTGGGTTTGAGATATTTCAAAGTTAATCTCCTAGCTTCAGGCAATGTGGTTCCTGTCATCTGAGGTTTGCTATCTTGTGGCTTAGTGACAGCAAAAACTGATGGCCCCCTTGCAGGCCCTGGTTTCCTGGGCCTGAGTGCTGTGCAGAGATTAGGGCTTTGAAGGCTGCATTCCCCACCCTGCAGAAACCAGCAAGAGCCTTTGGTAAATGGAATTATCTTCAGAGAAATGCAGATAGCAGGCCTGAAGTGGAAATTCTATGATAAGGTGCAAGGGACTGCAAGAATGGAGATTTTTTTTTCCCTAGGAAGTGCAGCCAAACTCTGAAATCCTGTGCCCAGAGTAGACTATGCTCTGTATGTGTGTTAGGAATAGCCAAACCAGGAGAGCAGAGGACAGAACCTCTGACATTTAAATGAAATATTTTACAAAGAACACATGTCCCTCTGATTGCTTTCATAACAGGAAGGCAAACTTGGGAAGATGGCCCACAGCAGTATACCTGCTGGTGTGCACCATCATACCTTCACCTGCCAACTTCTACTGGCCATGTCTTTATAAGCTCATGCTACAAACTCCTACCCTGGAATTAAACTGAGGATTTTATCTTTCAGTCCATCTGAGACACAGCTACCTATAGTTTTGCCTGGCAGAAAAGGATGTGAGAATACTGATTGACATCCACCTGAACGTGAGCCAAGAAGGACATGAGCGTCCTGGTCTGGATCAGGAATAGTGTGTTCAGCAGGACCAGGAAAGTGATCGTGCCCCTGTACTTGGCACTGGAGGAGCCACTCCTTAAGGGCTGGGTTCAGTTTTGGGGCACTCACTACAAGAAAGACATTGAAGTGCTGGAGCATGTCCAGAGAAGGGCAACAAAGCTCATGAAGGGCCTAGAGAACAGATCAGATGAGGAGCAGCTGAGGGGACTGGGGTGTAGTCTGGAGAAGAGGAAGCTGAGGGCAAACCTCACTGCTCTCTACAACTCCCTGAAGGGAGGTTGGAGTGAGGTGGGGTCAGTCTCTTCTCCCTGGTGACAGGTGACAGAATGAGAGGAAATGGCCTGAAATTGTGCCGAGGAGGATATTAGGAACAATTTCTTTCCTGCAAGAGTGGTCAGGGATTGGAAGAGGCTGCCCAGGGAGCTGATGGAGTCACCATCCCTGCAGGTGTTCAAGAAATGTGTAGGCATGGCACTTTGGGACACGGTTTAATGTCTGTGGTGGTGTTGAGTTGATGGTTGGAGTCAATCTTAGACAATCTCATCCAACCAAAACATTTCCATGATATAACTAATAGGGAAATGGTCTGGCTACCCTTATCACTAACTGGAAAATGGTCTGCATTTCACATGATTCTCTGTGCCTGCAGGGTAAGGGACATTTACTTGAAGGATTCCCTGCAAACAAGAATGTATTTTAACAGCTAGGTTTGTAAAAGCAAAGCTTTCATGTTTGAGAAGTGCATTTTTAAGTGGTAGAGAATGAAGAAAACGTTACCTAATTATTACTAATTGCTTGTGAAAGACTTAATGAGCATAAGCCCAGCAGCACGCCAGAGATGACAGAGGGGATCCTGCAGTGGAGCTCTGCACGTTTCCTTGCAACAAAGTTCCTTAATCCTGATTTTAATTATTTCAGTGGAGGGCATTTGCTAAAGAAATAACTGCAACACTGTCAAGTCTGCACATTGAGGTTTATGAGGAGGCCAAAGTACCCAGCCAAGGTCCAACTGGGGCCCACCACCACTATAGCATGGTCACTGACTTCTTAAGATTTTAAGTGAAAGGCCTGGTACTTGACCCTGTAATAAACTGCAGTGAAACTAAAGCTTCTTTGTCCCTGCCTTGTTTTGTCATATTCATTATTTTCCAGCTGGCAATCCTAGAAGGGATAGAATCATAGAAACTTGTTGCTTGCAAAAGACCTTGAAGATCATTCACTACAACCATTACTTAACTCTGCCAAGGCTGGTGCTAAACCAAGTCCCTCAGCACCACATCTCTGCCTCTTTGAAACACCTCCAGGGATGAGGATTCAGCCACCTCCCTTGGCAGCCCAATCCAGTCTTTGACAATCATTTCAGTGAAAAAGTTTCCAACATAAATCTCCCCAAGGTGCAACTTGAGGCCGTTTGCTCTTCTCCTATCACTTGTTCCTATGGAGAAGAGACCAAAACCCACCTTGCTCCAACCTCCTTTCAGGCACTTGTAGAGAGTGAGAAAGTCTCTCCTCAGCGCCCTTTTCCCCAGACTACCTAACCCCAGTTCCCTCAGTCACTGCTCACCAGATCTGTTCTCCGGACCTTTTACCAGCTTCTCTGTCATTCTCTGGACCTTCTCCAGCACCTCGATGTCCTTGTAGTAAGAACTCCAACACTGAACCCACCACTTAAGGTGTGGCCTCACTAGGGCTGTATACAGGGGCACAATCAAGTCTTTACTCATGCTGGCCACACTGTTCCTGATCCAGGCCAGGATTCTGGTGGCCTTCTTGGCCACCTGGGCATGCAGTGGCTCATGTTCAGACACCTGAAACCCAGCATCTCCAGGTCTTTCTCTGCTGAGCATTTTCCAGCCACTCTGTCTCAACCCTGCAATGTTCATGGGGTTGTTGAGACCCAAGCGCAGGACCTGGCCACTTGGCCATGTTGAATCTCATCCCATTAGACTCACCCTTCAATCCAGCTTGTACAGGTCCCTTTGCAGAGTCTCCCACCCTCCAGCAAGTCAACACTGCCTCCCAGCTGAGTGTCATCTGCAAACTTACTGAGGGTGCTTCAATCCCTTTGTCTAGATCCACTCACACAAATTAATTTCTTCTCCTCATGTTCACGTACTTGAATTCTTTCAGCTTAGATGAGTCCTTGTTAGCTGGGCAGCCAAGTGCCTTTGGTCTCCTTTTTTACCAGTGTGTGTCACACAGATTCCTGTGAAAAGCTTGAGCAAGTGTTTGCTTCTGGACAGCTTCACAGGTGAGGGCTTACCTTCTAGGCACTGAAACCCATTCTTTGTTATTCCCTGCACCCTTCTTAAATGTTTCTCCTTAAGGTTGGTGCTGGTGGCATATTACAGGCCTGTGTCATTAGCTGCATTGTCTGCTGTGATATGGCTTTCTGTTTCCCTGCCTAGATGGCTAAAACTGTTGAACTGGAGTGAATTGAAATTGATTGCCAGCTACTGGATCTGAAGCAGTCTTGCTCTCTCACAAATAACCCCATGCTTCTTTGAGCAGCACTTCTCCTCTGACAGTGAGTCTTGAGCTTGCTGAAACCTGAAGGCTGACTGGCTGTAACTGTGGGCTGCAGCATGACCTAAGGATTAACTGTGGAGACTTTCTGTGTATCAGTTTAATGAATGCTAATAGGTATGGTATTTATGTATAACTAGATACACTCTTGTGAAAGGCCCTTCGATGGCTGGGAGTGGGCTGGTCTTTCTGCTGAATGTACACGTGTGATCGCTTGGCTGGGTGGATTTGGTGGTTGGCCACAATTTCATTTCCCTCCTGAGTGAAAAAAACTCAGCTGCCACGTATCCCAGTTTGTCTGGTATAGAGTGACTGCTCGGTTTTGTTTGCAAGCTACCTTGACTTCCTTAGAAATAGTTCTCTCTCCCAGTTGTTAACCACAATAAATGTCTCTGCCCTTTCCCAGCACTTCAAATCCAACAAACACAAGGTAGAAATGAGCTTAAGTCCTTTCTAATGAGAAGCAGCCAGGAATCATGCTGGCAACTCATCCCCCTGAGAACAGGCTGTTCTGGGCACTCAGTTCATAGACCAGACTTTTGCTTGCTCTGGAACCAGGTGGAATTTGCTACTCTGAAATGCTGAGCAAATGCAAACCTTAACCACTTCAATACCTAGCACACAGGTGGGGATTGTGAATACATCCAGGCTGTGCACCACTGGCTTGTCTTCCAACAAGAAATTAGTGCACTTGCACCTACTTGACAGCACAAGTAGGTTCTCTCTTAAAAAAAACCCAAAACCCCACCCCATACCCCCAGACCCATTGTGCCCATTGGTTCTGTCTGCACAGTGCTGTACAACCCAAGGCAGAGTGACATCTGGCTGCCAATTGGCTCGTCTCTGCTGGGAGCATAGTGGAAGGGCTCATTTCAGCCAACAAAAAACTTGAGGTTTTAGATGGCTTTTTTATTAGAATCATAGAGTTGTAGAATTGTTTTGGTTGGAAAAGATCTCTGAGATCATCAAGTCCAGCTGTGAACCTAAGCCCACTGGTGGTGCTGGTGCAGTGCTGGACAATGCCCATGCAGAAGCAGGGCAGGCAGCCAGATGGCTCACTGGCACTCATGGCTCCAAGTGCCATGTCCACATGTTTCTTGAACACCTCTGGGGATGGGGACTTCACCACCTCTCTGGGCAGCCTGTTCCAGTGCCTGACCACTCTTACAGGAAAGAAATTGTTCCTCATATCCAACCTAAACCTCTCCTGGCACAATTTCAGGCCATTTCCTTTCATCCAATCACCTGGTACTAGGGAGAAGAGATTGACCCTACCTCATTCCAACCTCCTGTCCAGAAAAGCCAGCCTGGGAGCTTGCGGCAAGAGCTTGCCAGCATGTGAAAGGATGTGTACATGCCATGCCACGGCCATGTAGGTTCCCTGGGGACTACAAAGCAGCTTCCTAGGTTTCAGACACCCCCCTTTTAAAAGATGAGAACAAAGATAGGGCCCTGATTTGGTCCCTGCTACACAAAAATAGATATAGACAAGCTGGAAAGTATCCAGCTGGAAGGGCCAGAAGAATGATCAGAGGACTGGAAGCCCTGCCATGTGAGGAAAGGCTGAGAGCTGGGTTTGTTGAGCCTTGAGGAGAGAAGGTTCAGAGCAGACGTTATTACCATGTACCAGTACATACAGGGCAGATATCAAGAGGAGTCCCATGGAAAAGACAAGGGGTCATGGGTACAAGTTACTCCTGGAGAGGTCCCAATTGGGCTCCAGAAGAAAATGTTTCACTAGGAGAACAGTTAGACATTGGAACCATTTCCCAAGGGAAGCAGTAGACTGCCCTACATTGGTCAGTTTTAAGACTCAGCTTGACAGAGTGCTACATTATCAACTACATTATCACCTAGGAAGGTTGGACCAGATGATCCTTGGGGTCCCTTCCAACCTGGCATTCTGTGCTTTTCCTTGCATGGACAAATCATGGCATTGCCTCCATTCTGCTCCTGAACAAAATATGCCTCTGCATGCCAGCATAGAGAGTGGACAGAGGTGGCCATGAGTCTGTAAGGAAGGCTCCCTGCTTCTCCCACCACTGCTGAAAGTAAGCTGGTTTGGGATGGGTTCATTTCCTTAAGCAGAGGGCACTTTTCACCAGCAGTGAAACAGCTTTGCCTTTGTTATGGAACCACTCAGCCTCATCTGCTGACTGTTCTGCTCAAGAGGCTTGCAGGGTAGGTTAGGGACTGACCTGCTGCAGAGCAGTGAAGAGGAAAAGGACCTGGGCATCCTAATGGATGGGAGGTTGACCATGAGCCAGCAGTGTGCCCTTGTAGCCAAGAAGGCCAGTGCCATCCTGGGGTGTGGTTAGTAGGTCCAGAGAGGCTCTCCTCCCCCTGTACTCTGCCCTGGTGAGGCTGCATCTGGAATATTGTGTCCAGTTCTGCACTCCTCAGCTCAAGAAGGACCTCAGGAAACTGCCTGAGACAGTCCAGCACAGAACCACAAAAATAATGGCAGGAGTGGAACATCTTAGTGATGAGGAGAGCCTGAGGGAGCTGGGGCTCTTTAGCTTGGAGAGGAGGAGACTGAGAGGTGACCTCATTCATGTTTATAAATATGTAAAGGGCGAATGTCAAGAGGATAGAGCCAGGCTCTGCTTGGTGATGCCCAATGACAGGACAAGGGGCAATAGGTGGAAGCTGAGGCATAGAAAGTTCCATGGAAACACGAGGAAAAAAATTGACTGTGAGGGTGACAGAACAGTGGCACAGGCTGCCCAGGGGCGTTGTGGAGTCTCCCTCTCTGGAGATAGTCAAAACCCACCCAGATGTGTTCCTGTGTGATCTGGTATAGGTGATCCTGCTCTGGCAGGGGTTTGGACTGGATGAGGTTTTGATGTCCCTTCCAGCCCCTAACATTCTGTGATTGTGTAACAAGAGGGAGCCATGTCAGCCCTTCACCCTTTTCTGCCCTAGGTTCACTTAACAGGATGCCAAGGCATACATTTAGTCTGCTGTCCCTCAGTGAAGAGCAAATGAAACCAAATATTTACTGCTCAGTTACGCTTTTCTCATTGTTCCTGCCTCTACTGCAGTAAATATTTTTTCTTGAGAGTCACTCAGAGTCCAGCTTCATGGAGAAATTTGACAGAAGGATTAGCTGCTGCTTCTTCAAACATCCTTGTTTGTTTGTGCTTTGAAAGACATGTCACAGGATTCCAGAGCTTTTCAGTTAGCTGTAATTGTTCCTTTGAATAGTGAGACACTGAAACAAGATGCACAGAGAGGCTGTGGATGCCTTCTCCCTGGAGGTGTTCAAGGCTAGGTTGGACAAGGCCTTGAGCAACCTGCTTTAGTGGAAGGTGGCCCTCTCCATGGTGGGGGGCTTGGAACTGGGTGACCTTTAAGATCCCTTCCAGCCCAAACCAGTCTATGGTTCGATGTTATGAGAGAGATCATAGAAGCATAGAACTGTTGAGGTTGGAAGAGATCCTTGCGATCATCAAAGGTCATTCTTGGCCTCCAGCCTTGGTCATTCACTGACGTCAGGGCTGTGTTTAAGGGCTGCCTTATCTCCAGGTCACCACTCCAGATGTTATTTCTTCCCCATCCAGCTGTCTGTCCTGCCAGAAATGATCCCCTTCAACACAGAACTTGCAGGAGCAACACAGCACTTCAGCTGACATCAAATTTAGGAGTAGTTCCTGAATACGAAGCAGCTACCTTGAGAGATCAGCAGAACTGATTCCCTTTATTCTCCTTTGAGCCTCAGCATTCATTCTTCCAGAGGTGGGATGTCTATGGGACAAGCAGAAGGTGGCTGCCACTCTGGCTGCATAGCATTGAATTGGTGTGGCACTTTGAGAAATGGTTTAATGGGTGTTGTGGTGTTGTGCTGATGGTTGGACTTGATGATCTTAGGGATCTTTTCCAACTGTGACAATTCTATGAACTGCATCAAAGATAGACTCTGTCAGCTACCCTTTGCAGAACAGATGTTGGTGTATGTTAGGAAGACCAAGAGAAATCCTGGCACCAAAAACATCTCCAGGGTCTGACATTGGTGAGCATTGGCCAGCTCTGTTTTTGCAGTTATGTGTGTTCAACTGAGGGAAGAATTGATACTGACTGAGGAAGAGGACACTGTGACATCTGACCTATGTGCATGTTCTTCCAGACATTTCAAAAAGCTGACAGGCATCCATCAGGTCTCCAGGTTTTGTTTTGTTTTGGTTTTTTTGTTTGTTTTTTGTTTTTTTTTTTTGTTTGTTTGTTTGTTTTGTTTTTGTTGTTTTTATTCCTGTGGATGGAGCAGGAACACAGAAAGACCACAGATGGAGGCAGGGAATTTTGACATTGATGCTCAGAACCTCTGGCACCAGCCTAAGTCACTTGTCAGAAAAAGGCCAAGCCTCCTTCTTCTGAGTTACAAATCCAGCAGACTCCTTTGCTTGAGTTGATTTGTACCCTGGGAAGACACTCTAAGTGGGGATCATAAGTGATCTTAAGGAATAGAATGCCAAAGTGCCCAGTGCACTTTTTTTTGGGGGGGGGGTGGTGCTTAAAAAAGCAGGGTGTGACAGATTTGGGACTGCTGCTGCAACTGGTAATGGGATCAGTCATATAATCATAGAATTGTTTCAGCTGGAAAAGACTTCTAAGATCATTGAGTCCAACAGTCAGTCCAACACCACTATGCCCATGAAACTATGTCCCAAAGTGCCATGTCCACATATTTCTTGAACACCTCCTGGGATGATGACTCCACCACCTCCCTGGACAGCCAGTCCCAATGCCTGACCACTCTTGCAGGAATGAATTTTTTCCTAATATCCAACCTAAACCTTCCCTGACACAATTTAAGGCCATTTCAGGAATGGTTCTCCCCTGTCGTGCAGTCCTTGTGGCCAATGAGCTGCAATCTTTGAAACCTCTCTCCCCATCTCTCAAACTGAGTGTTAAGTTTATTTCTAGGTTTAAAAGCACCCAAAGGGTGAGCAGAAGGGCAGAAAGCATTTCTGGCAAAGCTGTTTGCAGCATGTGGTAAGAGGTTGGGAATTAAGCATGGGAAATGTTCCCTTGCCTCAGGTTGCAGCTTGGGAAAGCTATAGGCAGTGGTTTGTTGAGGAGGAAACTTTTGATTGAAACTGTGCAAAGGTACTTGCCCACCTGCGAGCAGACAGTACATAGGGCACTTCTCTGGGAGAGGAGAAACCCAGGCTGAAAGCTTAGCTTGATAAAACCCAAGACAAGGACTTCTCTACATATGTGCCCAGGATGTCAGTTCTTTGGAGGCAAGATGGTTCCTGTCTTGGAGAGGATGGTTCTTCTCTGTGTGGACCGCTTTCCATAACATATGAATGAGTACCTGCATGAGGAGGGCATGAATCTTTTCATGCCCAAGGGTGTCACGAGCCCTCACATTACTGAATGTTGTGGTTTAACCAGGACACTGAAGCAAGTCTTCTCTTCCTCCTCCGTCTTTTCTACTAGAGTAGCTTTGTGATATCAGTCATTTACTGGGCAGAGACATACTGGTGTGTGAGAAGAAACTGAAAGCCTGGGTTTCTGAGGCCAAACAGAGCTAGCTGTGCTATGGTGTCAGAGCAGGTGTGAGAGGGAATGCAGATGGGTCATCCTTTACCTTGCACACAATGTCTGCTGGCAGAGATGACCATGAGATCACCAGGACTGTACTCAGAGCTGACTGCCTGGCTGCCACTGGGAGTTTAAGCCACACTGGATACCTTAAGTCCAATGAGGTGTCCCAAGGAGAGCTAAAACATTGCTTGCTTGTTTGCCTGCAAAGTCGAAGCTTTCTGAATCCCAAAGGTACTGTTTTCCTGTCTTGCAGGGCTTCCCTTGTGCTGTAGTGAGGCACAGATCCTGCTGCATGAGCATCTCCAGCAGCTGGAAGCTGCATCACTGATGGAAGCATGAGAACGTGGGAAGAGACCTCGCAGGTACATTGGAAGTGCAGTGACTAAATTAGGTCAGAGCCAGCTGGTTCCATTGACAGCAGTCACTGGCAGTGCAGAAGAGAACTTTCACCACTAAAGACACCAGATGAGTTCTAACCTTGAATCTTAAGCTGATGTGGTCTGGATCCAAGGCCAGCTAGGGAAAGAATAAACAGAGACAGGCTCCTGGTAGCTGTGGCTTGTGCCCCAACAGCTACATCCCAGTCTCGATGTGCTCATGCCTTTCCCTAGCTGCAAGAGCTACCCAAACACTCTGTTGTTGAATTAACTGCACAGCTTGTTGTCAACCAGGGGGATTTTTCCAGTGCTAATTCTCATGCTGGATATTGCTGGCAGGCAAGCAGCCTTTCCAGTCAGTGCACATACCCGTTCCTTTTCATTGTAAGGTGTGCTGGGGATACCCAGGTGCAAAACATCTCCCTCTTTTAGTTTGACAGCTCCATGATGCCTTAAATCTTACTGGAGTTACCTCACTGATGCTATATTAGGTCCTGTCTTTCCAAATTTAAGATTTCCAAAGGAATAGTGGAGGTAGACTTGTGGTTATGAGGGAAGACTGAAAGTTGAATGATCTGTCTGGGAAGCCACCCCAGGCACAGATGCTTGTCTGACCTTCAGCAGAGCAATTAGTGTAGAAGAGGTAACACCAGTGCTGTGGAGGCAAGATGACACATGGTGTTTTGTGCTAGCAACCACATTTGTAGCTTAAAATGTTCTGTGGTTTTTGTTTTTCCTTCACAGTAGAGGGAAATAAGTGCTAGAATAACCCATGAGGAGGTAGACCCTGAAAAAAATCTCCAGCTTCCCGGACCCATGCAGGAAAACATCCTCCCTCTACCCATTAAAGGGCATGGGCAGCAAAAGCCAGTGCCATCTTCTCACCTACCCCTGTCTGCTCCCTGAGGAACAGGGCACACAGGTGTATTTCCACAAGCAAGATGGCTTTAGGACACAGGCCTTTCCTCAGCGCAGAGACGTTTCAGGGGTTACTTGAAAACCTCTCTTTGCCCTCCCAGTGCTGGCTTTTCTGAAGAGAAAATAGAGCAGCACCAGGAGGGACTTTGGAGGGGAGCTTCTGGTCAGGCACTTCACCTGTCCCAGGGCATCCTGAGGGCTCCCACACAATCCCACAAAGGAAAGGACCTCTGAAGGTCATCTAGGTCAAGCCCTCTGCTAGAGCAGAATCACCTACAGTACCTCACACAGGAACATGTCAAAGTGGGTTTGGAATGCCTCCAGAGACAGAGACTCCACAACCTCTCTGGGTAGCCTGGTCCAGGTCTCTGAAACCATTAAAGGGACAAAGTTTTTTCTTCTGTTTCTGTGGAAGCTCCTGTGCTCCAGTTTGTGTCCATTGGCCCTTGTCCTGTCCCTGGACACCACTGAGAAGTGTCTGGTGCCATTGTCCTGACACTCGCCCTTTAGATATTCACATATTCACAGATTGCATCAGGTAGGAAGGGACCCTCAAAAGCCATCTTGTCCAACTGCCTTGCAGTGAGCAGGGACATCTCCAATTAGATCAGGCTACCCAGGGCCATGGCAAGTCTGATCTTGAATGCTTCCTCAGCCTCATACAGTCCTGGGCAACCTATTCCAGCAGAAATATAGAATCAACCAGGTTGGAAGAGACCTCCAAGCTCATCCAGTCCAACCTAGCACCCAGCCCTATCCAAACAACTAGACCATGGCACTAAGTGCCCCATCCAGGCTTTTCTTGAACATCTGCGGGGTTGGTGACTCCACCGCCTCCCTGGGCAGCCCATTGCAATGGCAATCACTCTCTCTGTGAAGAACTTCCTAATATCCAGCCTATACCTCCCCTGGTACAACTTGAGACTGTGTCCCCTCGTTCTGTTGCTGGGTGACTGGGAGAAGACACCAACCCCACCTGGCTACAACCTCTCTTCAGTGTTTATCACTCTTTGCAAAGAACTTCTTCCTTATGTCCAAGGTCCCCTGTTCTAGTTTCAAACCATCAACCCTCATCCTGTCACTAAAGGCCCTTCTAGACAGTGCCTCCCCAGCCTTCCTGTAGGTCCCCTTCTGATATTGCAGTGTAGCTATAAGGCCTCCCTGGAGCCTTCTCTTCTCCAGGCTGAACAATCCCAGTTCTTTCAGCCTGTCTTCACTGGAGAGGTGCTCCAGCCCTCTGATCATCTTTGTGGCCCTCCTCTGGCCCTGCACCAGCAGTTCCATGTCTCTCTTGTGTGGAGGCCCCTGAGTTGGACACTGTACCCCAGGTGAGGTCTCACCAGAGCAGAGCAGAGCAGAGCAGAGCAGAGGGACAGAATCCTCTCTCTAGACGAGCAGAGGGACAGAATCCTCTCTCTAGACCTGCTGGCCACGCTTCCTTTACTGCAGCTCAGGATGCCACTGGCCTTCTGGGCTGCAAGTGCTCATTGCTGGCTCATGTCCAGCTTCTCACCTACCAGTACCCACAAGTCCTTTTCTGCAGAGCTGCTCTCAATTTCATCACCTATATGCATACCGCGGGTTGCCCCGACCTAGGTGCAGGACCTTGCACTTTGCCACACTGAACCTCGTGAGATTCTCCTCAGCTCAGCTCTCCAGCCTGTCCAGGTCTCTTGGCCATTTTCATCAGATCCACTCCCACTCCGCTCCAGCGCACAGCTTGCTGTGGCCCAAAGCCTGGCACCGCCCATCCCTACAGCCCCCTCCTCCCGAGCTAGCAAGGGGCGGGCGGTAGCGCTGCCGCCGCTGGCAGGCTCGGTGCCCGAGCCAAGGGGCGGGCCGGGGCCGGTGTGTTTGGAGCCGCTGCCCGCCCCGTAGCCCTTAAAAGGGCGGCGTTTGGGAGCGGCGTCCGCAGGCTGCGCCATGGCAGGGACTGGAGCTTATCTGGCGCTGCTGGCTGCGGCCTTGGTGTGCGCTGCCACCGTGCAGGGCAGCAGGGATCGTCCGCTGTTGGTGGGGGCCCCGGTGACCATCAACGCCGGCGACAACGATGCGGACCTGCAGAAGGCCCTGGACTTCGCCGTGGAGCAGTACAACAAGGCCAGCAACGATAGGTACTCCAGCCGGGTGGTGCGGATCATCAGCGCCCAGAAGCAGGTGGGTTCCGGGGCCAGCTGGGAAATGGTAGCGGCTGCCAGGGGCTGGGGGTTGCCAGGGGCTGGGAGCGGGCGTGGGTCGGGCCTGGCACCCTGCGGGGAGCAGCTGAAAATTAGGCCTGTGGATTTCCATGGAGAAAGAACAAGCCTCAAGCGTGAGGAAGTTGTTCAAGCTGTTTCGAGCCCCCCGCCTCCCCCAAGTGAATAAAACCTATTTTGCGATTGCCTAGGTATTATTGACCTCCTAAATACCGCCAGTCTCCTTCTGTGGAGACGTTCAAAAGCCGCCTGGATGCGTCCTCCGTGGTTCTGTAATCTAAATGTCCTTGTGTGTCTGTGAGACTGAAGAATGCTGCTAATGGCTTAGCTCCCTCTTGACTAAGGAAGCCGCACTGAGACTTGTTTACTTGGATTTTGTTTCCTGTTTTTGCAAGGCTGCCAAGTCTCTTTTTTGTAGCAGTTGCCACACAGGCTCCCCTCTACTTCTGCAGTCTGATTTTCGTGGTGTAAACCAGAAGACTGTCTGTCTCTGCTTTAGGCTTTGCTCATCAGAGGGTCCTTCTGTATATGCTGCAAATTAAGGTGCTTCTGCCTACTTGTCTTGTTGCAGATTGTGGCCGGAGTCAACTACATAATGGAAGTTGAGATTGCCAGGACAACCTGTCAGAAGCCAGCAGCTGATCTCCAGAACTGTGCTTTGCCCAGTTCCCCCCAGCTGGCTAAGGTAGGCTCCAAAGCATGGCATAGTGGCCCCTGGGCTTCCACCCTCTTCCCTCTGGCTAACTTGGTGAGAGGTATAGGCACTGTCACCTGTCTGCTGTTGTCGAGATCAGAGACCTCATGCTTTGAATTCAGGTGGTGCCCTTGCAGAACTTGTCTTCCCAGTTGATGACAGCAGAGAAGGCAGGGCTTTCTAACCTGGTTTGTAAGTGTGTGATCTGAGGCTGTAGTGCATGGAGGACTCAATCCTCTTAAAGTGCTTGTGCTCTGGATCACAAGGATATGTAGAGGAAACTCTCCCAAGCCTGTAAGTCTCCTGACTCAGTTCAGTGTCTGGAGTCTTCCTATCATTTTTTTTTTCCTGTGGTATTATAAGCTTGTTTGACACACACTTCCCTGGGGACCTTGCATTATGGTGAACAGTGCTTTGGGTTAAGCACTGCTCACTAGGGGCAGATTGTCCCTGCTCTCTGTGCTCACTAAGCTGTCATGTGGACATTTTGTCTAACAGCAATGATCTTCAAGGGCTACTTCAGCTTTTCGGATGACAGCACCAAATAGGCCTGTCTTGACTTGACCTGAGTCTAGTTTTCCTCATGTACTTAATCACTTCTGTTAATCACAGCAAGAGACTTAGCTTCTCTGTGTACATGCCCTTTCTGCCTGCATGTACAAGAAGGGCAGCTGCACACGACTGATCCACAAAGCACTCAGCTGGAAGCTTCTGTGTACCATTGTCAGCAGCAGTTGTTTGACGTGTCTACATACCGGCCAGCTGTGCCTCACAGCTTACCTAGGAGGAAGCTTTCCTCTGTCTGAATGGGTCAAGGCAGTAACCTGATCTTCTACTCAGTTTCTGTGCTAGTGTTTACTCATCCTCAACAGGTACTAACAGGAATGGTGTTCCAAAAATACTGCTGAGAGTGCAAATCTAGGGAGCTGTGGAAATGGCTGAATTGTGTGGGGTGACAGATGCATATAGAACAATGGTTGATGACAGTTCTATGCTCTTAATCTGATAACTACATTTTTTGTTTCTCTCTTTAGCACACCATCTGTAAGTTTGTAGTCTACACTGTTCCTTGGCTGAATAAAACTGAACTACTGAAGAGCGAGTGCCAGTAAGCCTGCCTTGGTTCCAGCAAAGACCAGCAACCAGTTGCTCAAATTTTAAAAGGATTAAAAAAAAAAAAGCAATAACACAAATTTATCAATGCCTGTTAACTACTTGTGTATGCTCATGCTATGCAAGGCAAACTATGTAACTTCTAAGCACAGTAAGATCTCAGCTCTGTCTTTGTAATTACATTTTGGAGTAGCTGTTTTGTTTGGTCTTCTTACAGCATTCCCAATAAAGTAACTCAAACTTATCAGGAATCTGATTCTTTAAAACCAAACCCAACAAACTAACCCTTTGTATCCCTGTTCAGTGAATACTGTAAACACAGAATTTTAGTTGCTGTAACATTTTTCTCTGGGCTTGTGCTCTCTTGCTTAGATTGGTCTGTTGTCATGCCTAAAGAATGAAGTGAGAGGGACTGAGAATCGTGACAAGGGGTTGTAGTGATAGGGTAAGAGGGAAGGGCTTTAAGCTGGAAGAGGGGAGATTTAGTCTGGGTATTAGGATGAAATTCTTTGTGGTAGAGTGGTGAGACACTGGAACAGGTTGTCCAGGAAAGCTGTGGATGTCCCTTCCCTGGAAGTGTTCAAGGCCAGGTTGGACAGACCCTTGAGCAACCTGATCTAGTGGAAGGTGTCCCTGCCCATGGCAGAGGGGTTGTAGCTAGGTGCTATTTAACGAAAGGTCACTTCCAACCCAAACCAGTCTATGCTCACAAAGCAGGTTAACAGTGCTTCCTTGTCCCTCAGCTTCACTACAGGTTTTGAGCAAGTCCCTAGGTGTTTTTCACTGCTGAAGCACTCTACTTCTGAGAATAGAGCAGTATGCGACACTTGACCTTGAGAAAAATCAGTCAAAGTTTGTACTGAGACTGGTGGTTTCTGGTCCTGACTGCTACACTGCTCTTTGGCAAGGTGTCACTGCCCATGGCGGGAAGGGGGTTGCAGCTACAGGCTGTTTAAGGTCCCTTCTAACCCAAACCATTCTATGAAGGTTTCATGTGCTGTAAGAATTACCAGAGTCTTCCTGTGCTTCCTTCAAGGTGTTTTAGGAGCTCTTGCTTCCTATATCAGCTAGTCTTTGCAGGTTGTATCACCAGCTCCTTTCAGTCTAAGCAGTAGTATGGCTTGCTTAATTTTTAAACTAAGCTGTGCAGAGCTTGAGTAACAACTTTGGCATGCATCTTACAACATGTGTGCCTGAATAGTGACAGCTTCCCCTTTCAAGCAAAGATAGGTGCAGAAGTAGAGTCATAGGATTGTTTTGTTTGGACCTTTAAGGTCATAGAGTCCAGTGTAACAGTACCAAGTCTGGTGTTTAAACCACGTCCCTCGGCACCACATCTCTATGCCTTTTCAACACCTCCAGGGACTGGGTTCAACCACCACCCTTTTCCAGTACTTGGAACCATTTCAGGGAAGGAATTTTAAAAATATCCAGCCTAAACCTCCCCTGGTGTGAAACTTGAGACCATTTCTTCTTTTTCTGTCACTTGTGTGTAGGGAGAAGAGACCAACACCCACCTGGCTCCAGCCTCCTTTCAGGGAATTGTAGAGAGCAAGCAAGTCCTCCTTCAGCTTCCTTTTCTGCAGACTAAACAACTCCAGTTGCCTCACCCACCCCTCACCAGACCTATTGTGAGTACAGGAGGGCAATCACTGCCCTGGCCCTGCTGGACACACTGTTCCTGATACCTGGAGTGGGTCAGTGACATGCGTGTCTCAGAGCAAGAACAACTGACCTATTCTCTCTCTCTGTGCATTACCTATGGGTAACTGGAATCATGTCTGGGAAGGGCAGACACCTCTAAATCTACAGGCAGAGGAGACCAGCACCCAAGACCTCTTCAGAAAACTGTCTGAGATGTTTCCTATCCAAACTAATGAATTTGTGTTGCAGGGAGCCTGGGGACACTGGGCCTGCATGGAAAACAGATGATGCTGACAGCCATAGCCTGAGGATAGCCCTGGTGCCAAAACAATAGGAAATTTTGTAAGTGGAGTTAAGTGGATGATTGATTAAAAAAAAGAAACATGATCAGGCAGTGTAGGCCTGGCCATAAAGGCCAACAGGATCCTGGGCTGCATTAAGGAGAGTGTGGCCAGCAGATTAGGGGAGGTTCTCCTCTCCCTATACTCCACCCTGGTGAAACTCCATCTGGAGTATTGTGTCCAGATCTGGACTCCCCAGTTAAGATGGGGAACTACCGGAGAGAGTCCAGTGGAGAGCCATGAAGATGCTGAGGGGACTGGAGGAGAGGCTGAGAGACCTGTGGGAGTTTAGCCTGGAGAAGAGAAGGCTGAGAAGGGGTCTTCTCAATGCTTATCAATAGCTGAAGGGTGGAGGTCATAGAATCATTAAGGTTGGAAAAGACCATTGAGTCCAACTGTGAGGTCAAGACGATGTGGTTGGGCTCTTTTCAGTGGTGCCCAGTGACAGGATTAGGGTAATGGATTCCAACTGGAGCACAGGAGGAGGTTTCACTTAAACATAAAGAAAAGCTTCTTTCCTGTAAGGGTGGTGGAGCACTGGAGCAGGCTGCCCAGAGAGGTTGTGAAGTCTCCTTCTCTGGAGACTTTCAAAACATACCTGGACATAATCTTGTGCACCCTTCTTCAGATGAACCCTGCCTTGGCAGGGTGGTTGGACTCGATGATGTCCAGAGGTGCCTTCCAACTTCTACCATTCTGTGATGCTGTGAAAGCCTGGCTTGCTTTTATGTGAGTGAATGTGTCCCAGAAGCAACTCTGAACACAAGTTAATGTGCGAGGCTGGCAGGGTGTTTAATTCAGTCAAGCATGCTGCTGCTAGCCTCAGTGAGTACAGCATCATGTCTGGTTGGTGTGAGGATCACAGGGAAAGACAGCTCCAGGGCTAGGCAAAAAAACCCCATAACTTTTAGAACTGGATCATAGAATTTTCAGGGCTGGAAGGGACCTTAAGGATCATCTAGCTGCAACCCCCCGTGACATGGCCAGGGACACCTCACGTTAGATCAGGTTGCTCAGAGTCCCATCCAGCCTGGCCTCCACCACCTCCCTGAGCAAAATGTTCCAGTGTCTCACCACCCTCATGGTTAAGAATTTCTTCCTAATATCCAATCTGAATCTACCCATGTCCAGTTTTGCTCCCTGATGTCTTGTGGTGTGATGTCGCATTGCTCAAGCAACAGAAACAAGGAAACTTACCTGAACAGAAGGCAAGCGAGACTGGAGCTTGGGATCAGGCATAGTTGGGGTATTTTGGTTTCTACTCCTGGAGGAAGACTGGAAGGAAGGAAGGAACAGGATCCCCTTGAAAGAATTTTTCCTCAGCTGATAGAGGAAGATGTGAGATCAAGAGAAGGAGGTCTTAGGAATGGGTGAAGGTGTTGAGGTGAGCAATAGAGATGCTTCTTGTTTTGTAGTCATTAATAGTGCGTTTCTCACTTGACTTTGTGTCTTTGCTGTTCCATATTTTGAAGCAATCATCTTCCTTGTGGTGTAAATACTACTCAGGGATAAAGTGAACCCAGAGTTCTGCCATACTCTATGTTAATCTTTGAGCTCAAGGGTCCTCTGTCCACAGCTGGTGCAGACCTGCTTATTCCCTGCTTCCTAGTCTATTTGCACAAGCTTTAGTGAAGAGGCTCCATCATACTTTTGATGGGTTTGCATGTGTTTCACTTCTGGCATCTTTCCTAAAGTCCTGAGAACTGGGTGACTGCTGGATTCCCTTAGCATGGAGACAGGCAAGAAATCAGGATGCAGATGGGCCTGAACATGCATTTCTACCTCTTCAGCTGCATTTATTTCATAAAATCATACAATCATAGAATGGTTTCATTTGGAAAAGACTCTAAGAAGAAATGTGTGGACATGGCGCATTGGGACATGGCTTAGTGGCCATGGTGGTGTTAGCTTGACAGTTGGACTTGATGGTCTTAGAGGTCTTTTTCAACTGAAACAATTCTATGACCAAAGGAATGAGGGAACAGCACAAATTGCCCCATCCTCACCAGCTGTTGAGTGTCAGCCTTGGTGATTATCCCTGTGTGCTCTCATTTTGTAGCAAATGCCACAAGACCTTGACCTAATTTCAGTGCCTTCTGCTGTGAGCTGCCTTACTTTGCATTTGCGACAGGCTAAGTGCATTAGTCGGAAGTTCCCCTGCCAAGAGTAGTTTTCTTGGCAGATCTTTCTGCTTGGCTAGCTGGTGGTGGCTCAGTCAGCTGAACTCTCAGCTGTATTTTTAGCTGTATTCACTGACTGACATCTTCAGCTCATGGTGACAGAAACAAACAAGCGACCAGGGTAGAGCTTGTCTCATCTTGTCTCTTGTTTCTTGTTGCTTGCATTGGATGGATCAACTCTGGGGTCACACTTCCTTAAATGTAGTGAGGTCAGAGGTTTGCTGCTATTGCAGCTCATGAACTCAATGCTTCTTTCTGTCTCTGGGATTCAAGGAGAGATTCGGGGCCAGCCAGCTCAGTGTAGCACTCCTTTAGCGGTGCCTGCAGCTGCAGAGGACAGCTGAGATACAGATCTGTGAGTTGGGATGCTCTTGGAGCCTGTGGACATTGTTTGAAGGATATCTTACAGGTGTGAGGGTCTGTGATAAAAGGCAACTTTGCCACAAGGACCAAAGAGCCCAGACAATGCTGAGGAATACAGTGCAAGTTTCCTTTGGGTGTTTTACTTGGTCTGGGACCTACACATCAGCTCTGCCTGTGGCCCAAAACCTTAATCTTGGGGCCCCTGTTCCTGTCTGAGCCTGCACCAGGTTAGGGGTTGACCTGCTGGAAAGCAGCTCTGTGGAGGAGGACCTGAGAGTGCTGGTGGACAAGTTCACCATGAACAAACAACACGGCCCTGTGGCCAAGAAGGCCAATGGCATCCTGGGCTGCATTAAGAAGTGTGGCCAGCAGGCAGAAGGGAGGCTCTCCTCCTCCTCTGTTCCACCCTGGTGAAGCTTCATTTGAAATACTGTGTCCATATCTGGACTCTTCAGTTCAAAAGAGACAGGGAACAAATAGATGGAGTCCCCTAGAAAGCCACAAGGATGCTGAGGGAACTAGAGCATCACTCTGACAAGGAAAGGCTGAAAGAGCTGGGGCTGCTTAGTTTGGAGGAGACTGAGGGGGGATCTTCTCAACGCTTATTCAGTAGCTAAAGGGTGGAATCAAGAAGATGTGGCTGTCCTCTTTTTGGTAGTGCCAATGACAGGATCAGGGGCAATGGACACAAACACAGGAGGTTTAATTTAAACATAAGGAAAAACTTATTTCCTGTGAGGGTGATGGAGCACTGGAACAGGATGCCCAGAGAGATTGTGGAGCCTCCTTCTCTGGAGACTTTCAAATCCCAGGGCAGGATGCAGGCCTTGAAGTGACACTTGCTAAAGGCTTTTTTCTTGGTCATCACTCACATTGCTCCACTGCTGTGAGCTGGTAGGCTCCTACTGTAGAGTTTTGCAACAGGGAAGAAAAGGAGAAGCTGAGCTGCTCATCTCTGTGATAAATCAGTGCATGAATGCTGGGGAGTGTGCTGGGTGTTAGTTTTGACCTTCCTGGAAACAGATGTGGTATGTGCATGAGTAGGACTGGCCATGGGGAAATCTGTCTCTGATTCCAGCTGGAGAAAAAAACACCACTGACTCACAATGCCCTCTGTGGTATGACTGCTTAGCTTACCATGGGATAGGAAGACAACCTGATTTGGTAGCTTTGGGATCAAGGTCTTTCCCAGCCAACAGTGTTTTGTGTTAATGAAGATCCACCAAACTGGCCACCAAAGAGATGAAGGAGGGAACCTGTAAAGATCAGACAGCCCTGCTTTGGCTAAAACTGATGAAGCAGGGCTCAGATAACATGAACACCCAACCTCAAAGCAGATTGTGAGGGCTGGGGTGCCTGAACAAAAAACTTTGACTAATTAACTGCAGTTTTAATATTAAATTAACACCCGTTGGTATACTGATGAGCCAAACTGAGTGCATGCTGAACATCTATGACTATGTTACTCAACTTTCCTCCCAAGTCATGCTAAACATCACCTAGAAGATAGGGACAGCCTGAGCTGTCCCATGAAAGGGCATCTTGGGGTGGGGGCAGCAGCTGCATCTGGTCTGTGGGAACACTGGTACCAGCAGCAGCTGGGAGGAAAAGACAGAGATGAGTTGCACCTTCAATACATGGCTGAATTATTGCTGCCTTGCTGTTATATCAGAGCTGCTGCAAAGGTTTGTGCCCAGGATGTCACCTAGGAATGCCTTGCAGCTAGTGAGTGCCTTTGTCACCAGCAGTCCCCAACCTGCTGTCACTTTGAACAATTAAACTATTTAACTGCTTTAACTTTCTGAAGCTGCATCAGCTTCAGACACTGGACACTGGGACACTGGAAAGAGGCAAATGTTAATTTTTCCAGACAGTTCCAGTAAGAGTCTTGGGCTCTGAGACAGGCAGACATTTGGCTCTTGGTGGGAGGCACTGTTCCCTCTTCCCTACCAGCTGAGGAACATCATACCTTGTGTCATGCCATAGAATTGTTTCAGTTGGAAAAGACCTCTAAGATCATCAAGTCTAACTGTAAACCCAATATCACATGGCCATTAAACCATGTCCCCAAGTGCCATGTTCACATGTTTGTTGAACACCTCCAGGGATGACTCCACCACCTCCCTGGGCAGCTTGACTACTCTTGCAGGAAAGGCATCTTTCCTAATATCCAACATATACCTCTCTTGGCACAATTTCAGGCCATTTCCTGTCCTTATGTCACCTGATGCTAGGAAGAGGGTACCAACCCCCACTTCATTCCAACCTCCTTTCAGGCAGTTGTAGAGAACAATGAAGTCTCCCCTCAGCCTCCTTTTCTCCAGACTGAACAACCCCAAGTCCCTCAGCCACTCCTCATAAGGCCCTTCACCAGCTTTGCTGCCCTTCTCTGGACCCTCTCCAGCAGCTCCAGGCTGTCATCAGCAAATGAGAGCATCTCCTTCCTGTACTTACCTCCTGGCCTATGTTTGCAGGTGTATAGTGCTGGAGGTGGCTCTTGGCACTGATGTTGCACACAGGCATCCTGGCTGTTCACAATAACAGTCTGTAGAGGACACTGTGGCAGCATCAATTCATCTTCTCCTCTTGGAAAAAAAAAAAGATAAACAACAAAAGAAGATTAAAATAAAATCTATATGTGTAAACTTTGTAGAACCCAAAACTTACCATGTGAGCAGATAGGAACCAAAATAAGCGCTAAAACTTGATACTTTCTCCTTAAGGGATTCTTCTAAAGTAAGTGTGGACTTGTACTGAGCTGCAGGATGATCCCATAATCAGCCAGATCCTTCAGGAGCCTCTCTGTCCTCCCATGTAGTAGAGGTACCCCAAAGGATACTATGCCCAGTTACAGAACACACTGGAAATTGATTTATGTTTTGAATGAAAGTTCT
>VWZE01007613.1:4026-16019 GCA_013396675.1 Eubucco bourcierii | reverse complement strand
CTGCTGGAATGGGCTGCCCGGGGAGGTGGTGGAGTCACCGTCCCTGGAGGTGTTCAAGGCGGGTTTGGACGTGGCATTTGGTGCCGTGGTCTGGTCTTGAGGGCTGTGGGAATGGGTTGGACTTGATGAGCTTTGAGGTCTCTTCCAACCCTAGTGATACTGTGAGACTGTGAATTTTTTACAGTGAGAGTGGTGAAACACTGAAACAGGTTGCTCAGGGAGGTTGTTGATACCCCCTCTCAGGAGATGGTCAAGGCCAGGTTGGATGAGGCCTTGAGTAACCTGGTCTAGTGGGAGGTGTCCCTGCTTATGGCAAGGGAGCTGGAACTAAATGATCTTTAAGGTCCTTTCCAACCCAAACCGTTCTATGAATCTATGAATCTATGCACTCTCTGGCTGGGGAGTGAGGATGCTTTGTTTCCCCCTCAAAAGTGGCAGGCAACTGCTGGTTGTGCAGATTAGCTCCTTGAAAACTGAAGAAGATTAATGCAGCTTTATCAGCTAGGAATCCAGCCTTGTTTCTTTGGTATTACTTATTTATAAACAACTGTGCAGTTTAGTAAGTTCTGGCTGCCACTAAGTTTACCAACAAGCTGATCCAGCAAAAAAACCCCAATGTCCATTAATGGAGGCCAAGGGGAGATTTAGACTGGAAGAAGTTCTTTCCAGTGAGGGTGGTGAGACATTGGGACAGGTCGCTCAGGAAGGTTGTGGATGCCTTACCACGACCTGGGACTGCTGCTGGAGCAGAGAGCTGCTGGCTGTGGCTGCTGAGTTAGGCAGATGGAGATGAAGAACAGATGAATATTGCTGTTGAGTCAAGAGGCTCCATGCTTCAATAAGGACAATTATACCGCAGGGACCAAGGAAAAGATTTGTGCCTTGACATAGCAAGCAGGAAGGAAATTCTGCTAGACACAGATCGCTTCTTCCATCTATTACCATTGCTACAAGACACCTGGAAATATTGCTTTTCTCAGAAGGAATTCAGGTGTCCCTGAATGCAGCAAGACTCTTCTCTGCTACCAGGGCTGGTTTAGTGGCAGGCAGAATTGTTTCCTTTGCAGCAATTATTTTCTCAGGTTATTTTCCTCCCCATCCCTAAGGCCACACTAATGTTTCTTTTTATGCTCAGCTAAGCAGCTGATTGATTCTTCCTGGAGCTTTTCCTGTATCAGCACCAGCAGGAGACCGAGCACCACCTAGTAATGAAGTGAAAGTCAATTAGCTCTGTGAGGCTCTTAGTTGCCTACAGACAGAAAATTTCTCTCCCTAGTTTCTCTGCCTGAAACCCCATCCTTCTGACAGGAAGAGGATGGTGCCTTGTTGCCTCAAAATTAGGAGCCCTGGAAAAGGAGAGCATGGAGATCTTGGAGATCAAAAAAATCATAGAATGGCTTGGGTTGGAAGGGACCTTAAAGATCATCTGGTTCTAATCCCCCTGCCATGGGCAGGGATCAGCTTGCTCAAGGCCTTGAACACCTCCAGGGAGGGAGAAGCCACAGCCTTCCTGGGCAATCTGTTCCTGTGTCTTCATGCTAGATCCTGGATCTAGCATATCTTCTTCAGTGCTCTTATTCTTCTGTCTGTGCTCTGGGTAGGCTGAAGGAAAATATGTCCATCACCCTGGGGCTGTTTCAGGGTGGATTCCTTTCAGTGCTCCTGCATGTTCATGTGTTGGAAAACATCTGACCAGTTACAGCCTTTCTGGACACATCCAGCACTGAGGGACACGTTGCCATATTCATGCAACATCAAGGGTTTTTGTTATAAAAATAGTAATACTTCATTCAGACAGTCAAAGGAACAGGGGTTGTTAAAGTCTTCAGAAAAGGAGACTGAGGGGAGACCTCACTGAGCTCTACAACTCCTTGAAAGGGTGTTGGAGCCAGGTGAGGGTTGGTCTCTTCTCACATGCAGCAAGTGACAGGGCAAGAGGAAACAGCCTCACTTTGCACCATGGAAGGTTCAGGTTGTATATTAGGAAAAATTTATTCGCAGCAGTGGTTATTAGGAGCAGGCTGCCCTGGAAGGTAGCAGAGTTACCATCTCTGGAGGCGTTTAAAAGTTGCATGGATGTGGTGCTGATGGATGTGGTTTAGTGGCAGTGACATAGCAGTAATGGTGGGATTGCCATGTCTAGGTGAGTGGTTAGGCTTGATGATCTCAGAGGTCTCTTCCAGCCTTGACAGTTCTATGATTCTGTGATTCTAGGTGAATTCACCCAACTACTGAGTAGGAAAGCAGAGTTTAAAAAACACATTCTTCACAGAACCATGGAATGACTTGGGTTGGGAGTGACCTTTAAACCTCATCTAATCCAACTCCACTATGTCTCTCATGGGACACAGTAGAACTACCCAGTCTTTGGCTGGGACATTAGACTTAATAATCTTCGGTGGGATTTTCAGGAGTGCCTTGGGTTTGCTGGAAGAGTATTTCTTTTCAGTAATGACTTATGCTACTGAATTATTTAGTTGTCTTTGACAATATCACCACTAATCCTGGCCAAGCCAGGCTCTTTAATAAGCATGATGCTACAGTCTGCACTTTTTGTGTCCCTGCTAGAAGTTGTGCTGCTCAGCTGATGGGTGCTGATTAAATCTGTCTAACTCACTTACCCAGAGATAACCCTCTTAAATGTCCCTGTTTTTCTAAAGAGAAAAGACCTGTTTGGCAATTGTCATAGAATCAGAGAATTGGAAAAGACCTCTGGGATCACCTTGTCCAACCCTCAGCCTACACCCACCACAGCCATCAAACCATGTCCTGAAGTGCCCTGTCCACACATTTCTTGAACACCTCCAGAGATGGTGACTGCACCACCTCATACACCAAATGAGATGAAAATTGTGCTGCCCAGCCACACGTGGGCAATTGTTGCAGCAAGTCCCATCAGTTTAGCTGTGCTTTGGACCCCTATGATTTGGGAGGAATATTTATCAGCATCTGCTGTGGAGCTGTAGGTCTAGCATCTCAGTACCCATCTAACGTGGGTTATGAACTTTCCCTAGACACATTTGAAATTTGCCAGACTAGCTCAGGTGGTTTGGAAGTAAGAGGAAGCAATATTCACAGCGTGGCACGATTCCCAAGCGTACATACACAATACATTTACAATTATGTATCAATTAGAAATAACACAGAAACACAAACTCCCCCCTGGACAAAGAAAACTGCCCAGAAGGGCTCAAAGCTACCCCCATCTTTCTCCCTCTCTATCTCAGACAGACAAACTATAACAAAAGCAAGCAAAGCTTAAAAGCCAGCAAAGCTTATATGTTAGTTGTCAGCTGAGATTAGAGGTGAGCTAAGTAGAGTGAAGAGGAAGTGATTAGATCCAACCACACAGACCAGACTAAGACTGAGGCAGGTTGTTTACATTTTAGGTTTTTATCCCTCTCAGCAGACCGATGACTGACACAGACACCACTGTTATTTTCTTTTCACCACCAATGATCTAATTTCTCTCATTAAAATATTCCAATTAGCCTCAAACCAGCACACCATCCACAGATGTGCTGAGCTGTTAGACACGGAGATCCTCATCTCTAGGAATCACAGAATCACAGAATGGTAAGGTTGGAAGGGACCTCAAGCATTATCTAGTTCCAACCCCCTGCCATAGGCAGGGACACCTCCCACTAGTACAGGTTACTCAAGGCCTCATCCAGCCTGGCCTTGAAAATCAAAATCACTTGTGGCCAGGAGAGTGGCTTGAGGGCAGGGGGTCTAAGTACATCTGCCCTCATCTTTTAGTTTTGTTTATGCATCTGAAGATTATTTGGCTAGTTTGATCCTTAGCTGTTTCTTTTGCTCTGGACATTAGAGGTTTGGACGCTTGGTGCACATGGAATTGCAAACTCTTCCATCATGTGTGGCTCGGGTTGTAAATGGTGATTTATTTGTGTCTGTCACCAGGGCTGATCTTACAAGCATGCTGGGGACAGTAGACATTGTGTTTGGGGTGCCGTAAGAGACGTGCTGTAACTGTGAATCTTGAAGTGAAGCTACGTCCTGCTTCATACCTGGAAGGTTCTCTTAGCTCTTCATGGTGCCAGTCTGGCTTGCAAGGGGAGTGTTGCACGGGAGGAGTGCCTGGAGGACCTTCTCAGCAGGCTGCACCCTAATCTGGAGGTCTCTCAAGCTCCTGAGGAGTACCTTTCAGGGAGGGTACTGCTAAAACTGGGGTAGAGCAGAACTGGTGTGAGATGAGAGGTGTCTGAGGAGAAGACACGTGGCTAAATTTTCCTATTCCCATTTAAAATTCCATTCACTTTTCTGCTGATGCTTCTGTCCATCATCAAAGTGGAATTAGATCAAAGAACCATGGAGAATGAATTTATTATATTGATTTTTTTTTTCTTTTAAGCCTATAATGGAGAAGCTATCATGCACCTTCTTTGGCTCCCAGCAGTAGGTGAAGATATCTTTCTTCCAATTGTATGGTTACTGTTTGGATGGCTCCTTGCTGAGATGAGCCTGCATCAGGTAGGTCAGCAGGAGAGTTCATGTTCCTTTCTGAGAGTATCTATTTAGAGACCTGAACACCATCTAGATGCATATGATGTTAGTGGAACTAGGATCAAGCTTGTATGCCTCTGTCTTCTAAGGTCAGAATTCAGCTCTAGTGCCCTAGTGAGATTTTTAGCTTAGTTTGCTACAAAAAGGTGTGACCAGCAGGTCAGGAGAAACAGCTCTACCCTCTCTGCTCTCATGAGAGTACCTGGAGTACTGTGTCCAGTTCTGGGGCCCCGAACACAAGGACATCAAACTGCTAGATCAGGTCCAGAGCAGGGCTGTAGGGATGATCAGAGGACCTCATGTTGAGGTGGAACTTCCTGTGTTCCAGTTTATAGCTATTGCCCCATGTCCTACCACAGGACACCACTGAAAAGAGCCTGCCCCCTTCTTAGCTGACACTCACACTTCAGAAAACATTTGTAAGATCCCATCGCAGCCTTGTCTTTTCCAGGGTGGACAGCCCCAGGGCTCTCAGCCTTTCCTCATCAGACAGATGGTCCAGTCCCTACACCATCCTTGCAGCCCTCTATTGGAGTCTCTCCAGTAGCTCCCTCTTCCTCTTGAACTGGAGAGTCCAGGACTGGACACAATAATCCAGATGTGGTCTGACCAGTGCAGAGCAGAGTGGGAAGAGAACCTCCCCTGACCTGCTGAACACAACTCTTCTTAATGTACCCCAGATACTACCTTTACCATTAAAAACTGAGTATGGGCATGGAGCGAGAGAGTTTCAGATGACTCTGAATTCTCCCAATGCATTCAGCAATCTGAAAAATACCTACATACAAATCAAATTATTTTGAGCAAAGTAAAACATTTCATCCAGATCAGAAGAGAAGGTTTTGTTGTATAAGCACAACAGACTGGAATAAATCATAGAATCAAAGAATCATAGAATCATAGAATGGTAAGGTTGGAAGGGACCTCAAGGATCATCTAGTTCCAACCCCCTGCCACAGGCAGGGACACCTCCCACTAGTACAGGTTACTCAAAGCCTCGTCCAATCTGGCCTTGAACACCTCCAGGGAGGGAGCAGCCACAACCTCCCTGGGCAACCTGTGCCAGTGCCTCACTACCTTCACTGTATAGAACTTCCTATACTCCAGCTTGCACCCCTTGCCCCTTGTCCTGTAAGAAGCAAAACAAGTAAGATAAGAAGATAAGAAACTGGATGGATGCCCACACTCAAGAGAGTTGTGGTCAACCACTCAATGTCCAAATGGAGATCAGTGACAATTGGTGTCCCTTGGGGGTCAGTACTGGGACCAGTACTGCTTAACACCTTTGTCAGTGATATGGACAGTAGGACTGAGGCACCCTCAGTGAGTCTGTGGATGACACCAAGCCTGGCCCTGAGCCATGTCCCTCCCCACCACATCTCTGTGCCTTTTAAACACCTCCAGAGATGGGCATTCAACCACCTCCCCTCGGGAGCCTGTCCCAGTAGTTGAGAATCCTTTCAGTGAAGAAATTTCTTCTAATGTTCAACCTAAATGTCCCCTGGTGTGACTTGAAGCCATTTCCTCTTGTCCTATCACTTGTTACTAGGGAAAAGAGACCAACCCCACCTGGTTCCAACCTCCTCTCAGGGAGCTGTAGAGAGCAATGAGGTCTCCCCTCAGCCTCCTTTTCCCCAGAATAAACCATCCCAGTTCCCTCAGCTGCTCCTCACACAACATATTCTTCAGACCCTTCACCAGCTTTGTTGCTCTTCCCTGGACATGCTGCAGTACCTCTGCCTTGCAGTGAGTGCCCCAAAGCTAAGCCCACTACTGAATTCCATGTGCTACTGAATTCCATGCACACATTGTTGTGAGCAATTTTTCTAGTGAAGGCATTGAGCCAATTTATGGCAGTGGGAATGGGTCAGTTAATTAAACGTACTGAAGTGAGGTAACAAGTCTGGGTTGCAACCACTCACATAAGCACACTGAAGATGAGGTGAAGAGAGAGAGATCTTGTAGGTCTTGTGAAGTTTTGAGAGGCACCATTATGATACACCAACTGCTGGGCCTTTTCAGGCAGAATGAGTTTTATATGTAACTCAAGTAAGTGATGTGCTGAATAATTTAGACTGAAAGGGATCTCTGGAGGACTCTGGTCTGCTCCCCCTTCTCAAAGCAAGGCCATGCAGGCTACACAAGGCTCTATCTGGTCAAGTTTTGAATATTTCTAAGGATGGAGTTTTGTCACATCTTTGAAATTCTGTTTTCATGCTTAAAGTCTGACTTTTAAAAAAAAAAAAAGTTCTAACAAAAGATGAAAATGAGACACAAGCAAGATTTTGGTTCTGTGGAGTGATGTGATTGGTGCTGAACACCTCAGCTCCTTGACTGAATGAGGTTCTCTGTTGCCAGGAAACACATTCATAAAATCATAGAAGCACACTATGGTTGAGGTTGGAATGGACCTTAAAGATCATCTACCATGGGCAGGGACACCTTCTACTAGACAAGGTTGCTCAAGACCCTGTCCAAACTGACCTTGAACACCTCCAGGGAGGAGCCATCCACAACCTCCCCGGGCAGCCTGTTCCAGTGTCTCACCATCCTCACTGGAAAGAATTTCTTCCCAATATCCAGGCTACATTTACCCAACTGAAAGCCATTCCCCTTCCTCTTATCACTACAAGCCCTTTTCAAAAGTCACTCCACAGCTTTCTTGTAGGCCTCCTTCAGGTACTGGAAATCCTCTCTAAATTCTCCCCAGAGCCTTCTCTTCTGCAGGCTGAACAGCCCCAACTCTCTCAGCCTGTCCCCACAGGAGTGTTGTTCAAGACCTCTGATCATCTTCGTGGCTTCCCCTGGCCCCCAAGAGCACATCCAGGAGCACACCTTCCTGTCCACTTTCATATGGAAAACAGCTGTCCTGCAGACTCCAAAACACTCTACAATGTGCCCCAAGGCTTAGTGAGAGGAACAGCTGCAGGATTTGTTCAAATGTGGACTCCTGCCTTGGGTTACAACCCCTGTGTGAATCACAGAAACATTGTGGTTAGAAAAGACCCCCAGGATCAAGTCCAACTGTTATCCCTGCTCTACGAACTTCACTCTTAAACCATATCCTCCAGCACCACATTCAAACAACTGCTAAACACATCCAGGGTTGGTGAATCAACCACTCCCCTGGGCAGCACATTCCAATGCCTGACCACTCTTGCTGGGAAAAATGGTTCCTAATGTCCAGTCTAAACCTACCCAGTTGCAGCTTGAGGCCATTCCCTCTTGTTCTAACACTATTACCTGTGAGAAGAGGCCAAAAACGGAATGTTCAGTGTTGGCTATACTCCTCTCAGGGTGTGTTACAACACATTAGAGCCGAGCAAATTCCTGAGTGGTTTTTAAGGCTGGGCCTGCAGGGGTTTGTAAACCTGAGCTGGGACTCTTCAGACCCATTCCTTTGGCTTCGATGGGGGCCATAACAAGAAGACCATGTAAGAGAAGTAGTATGAAGGGGAGGGGACTTTGTCCTTCATCTTTCCACACATGCAGCTCAGTGTCTGAGGAATAACAACAACAACACTATGTCTAGATTATATGATTATATATAATGTAATATATAGAAATAATTACATATTATAGATACAATTATATATACTTGTATAATAATGTATAAATTATGCATATAATTTATATATTATAATAAAAATACCTAAATTATTACACATTCCAGTACCTCAACATCTCTCTTGAATTGAGGAGCCCAGAACTGGACACGGCACTCAAGCTGTGGCCTGAGCAGTGCTGAGTACAGGGGCAGAATAACCTCCCTTGCCCTGCTGGCTACACCGTCCCTGATGCAGGCCAGGATGCCATTGGCTCTCCTGCCTACCTGGGCACACTGCTGGCTCATGTTCAGCTACCCTCTACCACTACCCCCATATCCCTTTCTGCCTGGCTGCTCTCCAGCCACTCTGTCCCCAGCCTGTAGCACTGCTTGGGGCTGTTGTGGCCAAAGGGTAGAACCCTGCACTTAGCCTTGTTCAGTCTCATCCCATTGGCCTCTGCCCACCCACCCAGCCTGTCCAGGTCCCTCTGCAGAGCCCTTCTGCCCTCCAACAGATCCACACCTGCTCCTAACTTGGTGTCATCTGCAACCTTACTGATGCTGGACTCAATCCCCTGGTCCACATCATCAATAAAGATATTGAACAGAACCAGGCCCAGCACTGATCCCTGGTGCACACCACTGGTGACAGCTGCCAACTGGATGTGGCACCATTCACCACCACTCTCTGGGCCTGGCCCTCCAGCCAGTTCTTGATCCTTCTCTAGAGAATTACAAGAGCCATCTGGATGCATTGCTGTGTGATCTGCCCCAGGTGATCCTGCCCTGGCAGGCATGTTGGATTCAGTGATTTCTGAAGTTCCCTCTGAACCCCTATCCTTCTATAATTCTATGATTCTACCATACCACTGCCTTGTGTAAGCTGAGCAAAGGTTGGAAATGGAGCACCAGCAGACTGAGTGCTTTGGGATCAGGCTGAATGACAGGATTTTCCTGTGGATTGCTCAGCAGGAGGAATAGCACTGAAAGCAGCATGTACAAATAACACTTGAAAATTAATCATCCCATTCTCTGCAAGTGATAAGAAAATTTGCCTTGTCTGTGAGTAATTTGCAGTCATTCGTGGCAGTTCCTAATATTTAAATACTAAGTAAATTAATTATTTAGCATAATTTTTAGTTAACTGATTTACTGTGATTGCAGTGACTAAATAAATCAATTACACAAGAAAAAAAAAAATCCCAGGAACCAAAGAAACCCAACAAACAAAATGCCCCAGAAGAATATGGGGTGAGACACTGGAACGGGTTGCCCAGGGAGGTTGTGGCTGCTCCCTCCCTGGAGGTGTTCAAGGCCAGATTGGATGAGGCCTTGAGTAACCTGTACTAGTGGGAGGTGTCCCTGCCTGTGGCAGGAGGTTGGAACTAGATGATCCTTGAGGTCCCTTCCGTCCTTACCATTCTATGATTCTTTGATAATATGTAAATAAATTACTTAGAATTCAATGGAAATTACTTGATGTTAGAGAAAACAACTGAGAGGGAAAAAAAAAAAAAATCCCTTTATGACATCAGCAAAATTCAATCACTGTCTGAGGAAAGGGATTCCAGTGTGACAGGACATCTTTATTCAGTTTACAACATCACATAATGAAGTAGTGAGAGTGGTGACTGGGATGTGGTGTGGTGCTTAAGGACATGGTTTAGTGGGAGCAGCTTAGCAGTAGTGGTGGGGTTCTGAGCTGTGGGTGAGTGTTGGAGTTTCATGGCCTCCAAGCTCTTTTGCAACCTCAGCACTTCTGTCATTCTATGATTTTATGGTCTTCTGATCTATCTCAGAAGCAGGAAACACCATACTCAGTGATCAGCAGCTGTGCCAGGAAAGTTTTGACAGCAAATAGTGTTAGTGGATGCTTGAGTAAATGCCACCTGTGCTGGAAAAACAAATCCAGTGTTAGAAATCATTAGAGAAGAACATCCTTATCCACAGGGTGATGAGGATGGGGCTGGGCTTTTTTCAGCAGTGCCCAGTGACAGGACAAGGGACAACAGATGCAAACCGGAACACAGAAGATCTCACTTTAAACATAAGGAGAAATTTTTCCCTTTGAGGGCACCAGGCTGTCCAGAGAGATTATGGAGCTTCTTTCTCTGGAGGCCTTCAAAACCCACCTGGGTGCATTCCTGTGTGACCTGCTCTAGGGGAACCTGCTTTAGCAAGGTGGTTAGACTCACTGGTCTCCAGAGTTCCCTTCCAGCTCCTGCCATGCTATGATTTTACAATTCTATGATGAAGGTGTTGGAGGTCATGATTGTTATAGCTGAGGGTGGGATGTTACATTTAGGCCACACCTTGGATGTGGTGTGCATCTCCTGTCTGATATCTCTGGAGGGGCTACCAGGAGACATTTCAACAAGTGCCAGTGGAGATGGTCTGTTATGGCTTCTGTGTCAAAAAACCCGTGGATGAGCAGACTGGGACTATCCGACCTGGGGATACGGTGCTGAAAAAAGCTTGCACGTGTAAGGAAGGGCTGGAGAAGAGAGGGTTACACGGAGGGTTACTGAATGCACAAAATGAACCATTCCTAGGATATCCCAACTGAAAAGAGCCAGAGGCTGGGGCAGTGCCCAGGGAAGTATCATCCAGCCTGGCAGAGCCCTTTGGTCATGACCAGTGTATCTTCGCACACCCCCTGCAGCAGTGCAAGAAACAAGACCTGGTTTGCCACTTAGCGCTGAGGCAATAAGCTCGGCACTAACATCCTCTGCTACCAAGAGGCTGGACTCACACTCCACAGGTGCTGCTGGCCATCAGCCACCCTTGTGCTCACAGACCCACCAGCAAACCCTAATTGGTGCTGAGCCTTTCCTGGCAATTTCCTCTCAGAGGATACGCTCAATTTGCATCTCTCTATCCAGCCATCGACTTTCACACAACTTGGAGGAATTTAATTACCTTCTGGAGCTCCAATTATGCCTGATGAGCTTTAAATTGGGCAACAGCTTCAGTATTAGTCATAAGAAAGTAGACAGGCAGATGAAGGGGGCTGTGCAGTTTGCAAACCCTGTCAGGAAACTGGGGTCAGAGCCCAGGAGAGCCCAGTTAAATATTATTTCTAGCCTCCTGTCCACTCCCCTCATTACTGTTACAACAGGCCTTTTAGTTTGTTTGCTTGGGATGCTGAAAAAGAACCAAGCTGGAGTCAGAAATTGTGTTTATAATAAAATTACTAGCAGGAAAAAACCAGGAAAAAAACACTGTAAATGGAGTGTTCTGAGAAGGGAAACTCTTGTCCCATCTACATGTGAGGTATTAGGGTAATTGCTAGGGTACCCCAGTAACAGTGTGACCTGGAAATCCCTTCAGGGAGCTTTTGGCTCCTTTGGCTGACCCAGGAGGTCGGTGGGAGTGAGATCAGGTTTCTGCCCCTGAAACATCTGAGCTAGGGAGAGCCCATCCTGAGGGTTTGCAGTGAGGGCAATGAGGCTGGTGACAAATCTTGGACAGGCCAGGTTCTCATTGTTCTCACCCTTGCGGTGGTGGCTGGCTGTAGTGAGTGACAAGTGATAGGATGAGAGGAAATCATAGAATCATAGAATCATAGAATGGTAAGGTTGGAAGGGACCTCAAGGATCATCTAGTTCCAACCCCCTGCCATAGGCAGGGACACCTCCCACTAGTACAGGTTACTCAAGGCCTCATCCAATCTGGCCTTGAACACATCCAGGGAGGGAGCATCCACAATCTCCCTGGGCAACCTGTTCCAGTGCCTCACCACCCTTACTGTAAAGAACTTCCTCCTAACATCTAGTCTAAATCTCCCCTCTGCCAGTTTAAGCCCATTGCCCCTTGTCCTGTCATTGCAGGACCTTGTAAATAATCCTTCCCCAGCCTTCCTGTAGGCCCCCTTCAGATACTGGAAGGCTACTATCAGGTCCCCTCGAAGCCTTCTCTTCTC
>VWZE01007612.1:249637-287605 GCA_013396675.1 Eubucco bourcierii | reverse complement strand
ATGATTTAATAAAAATATAGTAAGATAAGCAATTTTTTTTTCATGGCGTGGGATAAAAATTATTTACCTGTGAGTCCACATAGGTCTCCAAGGCTTTTACAATTAATTTTTAAAACATATACACACACACACACACACACACACCCCTATATATATATATGCATGCATATATATAATATATATTTTTGTATATATAATATACAAAATATATATATATTATATATATATATATATAATATATATTTTTGTATATGTATGTAGTTATTACTCTATTGAACTAAAGTAGATCTATCCTGGTCCCTTGGGTAAGCATGTAATTATGCAGCCTTAGAACACTAGTATGTGAAGCTTTTCAGCCTACAATTACTACAATTAAATCCTTCTATGCAAAAAGTGGATTATGTGTATAACAGACTTGACACTTTCTCTCACTCTGCTCCATAAAAAGAAGTGGAAACCAGATATTAACTTAAATTCCATAGTTTATTTCTGATTCTCCCATTCTGAACATTATGGAAAACTCCACTCCCTTCCTCAAAAACTTATTAGCTCCTGTGTAGGCTACTGCCCAGGTTCCACATTTGCAAAAGAAGGACATTTTTATGGTCAAGAGGAGCATTATTGATAATTTTTTATTATTTTTTTTTTTAAACTCTACACAGACATACGTTAACAGAAAAGTGGACTCAGAACAAAATAACACCACTCCAAAAGTGGCATTCTTAATACTAGTGCTTTCAATGAAAAACCAAAAATAGCACAGTAAATTGCTGATGCAAATTTTTCTGCCAGTTAAATACTGAAAATATTATTCTGAAAGTAATACTGCCAGTCATCCTCTTCCAAAAGCAGTCTGAAATTCTTCCCAATCAAAACACGTTAATCTTAGAGGCTATGAGAGAATAACTTTTCCTAGAATCTGACCATTGCTGACACTTGCATCTCTCTGCATGATGCTATGGACTCGAGTAAATTTTCTGGTTTTCAGTTGCCAACTTCAAAACCTAGTGTTCTTTTCTTATTAAACAGAAAATATGGACCTCTGGCCCACATCAGCAGTATTTGAAAGCAAAGGCACCTCCTGTACACTGCAACTGCTACCTACAAAGTTTGGATTAATCTCACTTAATTGGGATATTAATTTCAAGAAACTGGAAGCTGTAGACTCTAATTCTTTGGTAGGAAAATAATAAGCTATATTAACATTATAAAACCTGGTTGCAAGATTTTCTTGTACTGTAGGCATATACTGTCAATGTAAATTGTACGTTCAGACGTGCAGGTTTCAGAGAGAGAAATCACAAGCTTATAGAGAGTCACAGAATCACAAAATACATCTGGTTGGAAGAGACCTCAAAGATCATCCAGTCCAATCCTTGACCCAGCACTGATAGGTCAGAAAAAAGGAGTAATGCTTATATTCCATACATAACTGAACTGGGTAAACAGTAGAATCATAGAATAATAGAATTGTCAGGGCTGGAAGGGACCCTCGTGGTGAAGAACTTCCTCCTAACATCCAATCTGAATCTACTCTAGTTTTGCTCCATTCCCCCAATGTCCTAAAAATTTTCTCACTGGCTTTCCTGTAGGCTCCCTTCAGATACTGGAAGGCCACAGTAAGGTCTCCTCAGAGCCTTCTCTTCTCCAGATTGAACCGCCCCAACTCACTCAGTGTCTCTTCATAGGAGAGGTGCTCCAGCCCTCTGATCATCATTGTGGCCCTTCTCTGGACATGTTCCAGCATGTGTAGGTCTTTTTTGTAATAGGGGTCTCAGAACCAGATGCAGTACTCCAGATGGAGTCTGACCAGAGTGGAACAGAGTCACTGCTCAACCTGTATTTGTGCTTGGGATTGCCTCAACCCAGATTCAGGACCTTGCACTTGATCTTGTTGAAATTCATGGAGTTGGTTTGGGCCCATTTCTCCAGCCTGTCAAAGTTCCTCTGGATGGATCCCTTCCCTCCAGTGTGTCTGCTGCACCACACAGCTTGGTGTCATTGGCAAACTTGCTAAGGGTGAACTCCATGCCTCTGTCCATGTCACTGACAAAGATGTTAAACAAGATCGACCCCAGTACTAGAATGCAGAGGATACCATGGTGCATTTTAGCAGGTATAACTGCACTCAAGGATCCTTTAATAAGGTGTCAATCTAGCCCATTCAAGAATTGAATTGCTTTCTGGAGTTTCGTGTTGCTCAAATATTGTACTGGTCCACTGGCACATGGAGCATTTGAGTAAAACCTTTGCTAACAAGTGTACAGGTACCTTGCAATTTAAAAGTCTCTTTCCCCCTTCACTTTCCTGATCTAAATCTCAATGCTGTATTGTATAAGAGTGAGCTTTTGATTGAGGAACATTAAATTCTTTGTTTGTATGCAAAGGATGACAGCAATCTATGACTCTCTCAACTAATAATTAATGGATTTTAACTGAAATGGTTATGCAGAGAATGTTGTTCATGCAAATGATATTGGCTAATTCTTTTTTTTCCTCTCTAGTTAATTAAGAAACACAGTTCCTTCATCTTTTTATGCAAAATCAGAGTCATGAATGCATATGATAGAATTTCAAAACAAAAGGATTAATTTATGAGCTTTGATCTGCTTTTATAGCCTTATCAGCACACTGTCACCTTCAAGTTCTAGTAGTTTTTGAGTGCCTGGTCAGCAGAGAACTGACAAGGCAGGAGAAACATAGCAGTCTTCTTGTTCCTATTGAACTGAATATTCTCCCATCTCTGTTCTTCTACCAGAACAGCCAATTGTAATACATCAGCAGCTGAGATGTCTTCCATATTGTGCCAATGTTGAGCAGGTGCTGATTTTGAAACAGTAGAGGCACAGTTAGCAAAGTCCCTTTTGATTGTCATGTAGGGTTTTCACCTGAGAAGTTACATTAGTAAACCTATGTATTACAATGTGCATATGCTATTTCCTGATGTGTACTTACTATAACTTACTACAGATACTCTTGCTGGCTCAGAAATTTACCTTCTCTTTTCAGAAACATAGATTAAGAAAACTAGAATGAAAGTAGAACCAAACATTTCCACATATATGTGGTACTATTTCACCTTAGTATGTGTGCCACAAGTCTGTAGCCAGTTCTCCCATATCTTGCAGTGAGATTTACCTTGTCAAACATAAATGTCTGCAAGGCAGACATTCACATCTGATCTAGTCACTGTGGGCCACCTTTATAGTCAACAGTGAGAAGAAGGCAGCCTGAAATGGTGATTGATTCTATCCTAAAGTATCTATGTGGAATAGGGCACATGAATTGTATCCTAAAACTACTTATCTCCACTGACTATAAAGGGAGCATGCAGTGATTAACTCAGATGTAGATGTCTGAAGTTAAGTGAGATAGATACCATCCTATGTGACTTGTGGAGTTTTCCTCACAAATCTTTCTGTCATGAGAGAATCTGTGCTTGGTTTATGTCATCAGTACAAAGCAGAGTCAAAATTAGACACATCAGAGATAAATTGGTATCAGAATCCATGTCACGAAGAGGCAACAACAAGTGTTCCTTCATTTTCTTACTGGATGGTGATATTTTGTTATGCTTTTCTAGTGTGAAAGATCTTCAATCTCTCTGAATCCTCAATACAAAATAATAACTGCCTCTAGAACAGTATAAATCCAGTGAAAAAAATCTGTTGACTATCTTGTACTTTAATTACTCTTTGTCCTAGAAAACTTTGAATTACACAATTACATTGACTTGTTAGCCATCAAAAAGATAAAAGAGTGCAGAGCATTATTTCTAATATAAACTCTTATTTACATTCTGTCACTGGTCAGGTATTAAATTCAGGTAGAGTCAGGAAAAAAAAAAGAGGAAGAGCAATACTTGTAAGATCACATATTTTCATCACAATATGATTAGAATTGAAATATGGAAGTCCACAGATATGTGTTCAACTTCTAAAACTCAAGTCATAAAAACAAACAAACAAACAAACAAAAAAAGAGCTAAAATACATTTGGTTTGGTTTTGCAGTGCTGTAGCTGAGTGTTGATAACACACCAGTGTTTTGGTTACTGCTGAAGGGGCACCTTGCTTTGCTTTTCCAAAATTTCCCCACCCCAAGAGCATGCTGAGGGGTGGGCAAGATCTTGGGAGGGGACACGGCCAGGCCAGTTGATGCAAACTGGCCAAAAGGTTGTTCCATGGTATATGACATCAGCCCAGATATATATACTAAGTGAGAGAAGGAAGTGTGGAGATATTTGTCCATGATATCTCTCCTCCAGAGCAACTGCTACACACGTTAAAGATTCCTGGGAGTGACTGACTTCTGTCTGCTGATGCTTCCATGCATAGTTTTGGCTTGTGCTTTGCATTATTAAATTGCTTTTACACTATTACCAACCTTTTGCTATGTATTTCCTCTCCACCTAAAAAGGGGAGCGATAGAGAAGTTTTGGTGGACACTGGCCCCCAGCCAGGGCCAAACCACCACAAAAAATTAAAGAATTGCAACCAAATATTAACACACTCTCCTTCGTGTATGTTCTTCTTTGTTGCCTATAGACAGCCAGAAAATATGAAATACTTCCAATTTTAGTAATGAATTTGTGTTCTGTAACTACAATAAAGGTACTTGACATGGTCCCTCAAAACAACCTACTCAGCAAGTTGGAGCGGTATGGATTTGACGGGTGGACTGTTCACTGGAATTGGCTGGATGGTCACATCCAGAGGGTAGTGCTCAATTGCTTGAAGCCCAGATGGAGAGCAGCGACAAGTAGTGTCCCTCAGGGGTCTGTACTGGGACTTGTGCTGTTTAATATTATCATCAATGACATGGACAGCGGCATCGAGGGCACCATCAGCAAGTATGCAGATGACACTAAGCTGAGTGCTGCTGTCAGTATGCCATAGGGATGAGATGTCATCCAGAGGGTCATGAACAAGCTGAAGAGGTGGGCCCAGGTGAACCTCATAAGGTTCAACAAGAGCAAGTGCAGGGTTCTACATCTGGGACGGAACAACCCTCACTATCAATACAGACTGGAGGATGAGGTGACAGAAAGCAGCCCTGTGGAAAAGGGTGTGGGGATGGTGATGGACAAGAACCTGGACATAAGCAGTCAGTGTGTGCTTGCAGCCCAGGAGGCAAATCACATCCTGAGCTGCATCAAAAGATGTGTTGCCAGCAGATCCAGAGAGGTGATCCTGCCACTTTGCTCTGATGAGACATCACATAGAATACTGCATCCAGGTCTGGAGTCCTCAATACAGGAAGGACATGGACCTGATGGAGCAGGTCCAGAGGAGTGATATGAAAATGTTCAGAGGGTTGAAGCACCTCTGCTACAAAGGCAGGCTGAGGGAGCTGGGGTTCAGCCTGGAGAAGGCTCCAGGGAGACCTAACAATGCCCTTCCATTACCTGAAGTGGGCCAACAAGAAGGATGGAGAGAGACTGTTTAAAAAGGCCTGCAGTGATAGGATGAGGTGCAACAGTTTCAAACTAGAGAAGAGTAGATTTAGATTGGATGTTAGGAACAAGTTCTTTACTATGAGGGTGATGAATCACTGGAATCACTGGAACAGGTTGCCCAAGGAGGTGGTTGGGGCCCCATTCCTGGAGATATTCAAGGTGAGGCTGGACAGGGCTCTGGGCAACCTGATCTAGTTGAGGATGTCCCTGCTGACTGCAGAGGGGGATTGGATAAGTTCAGAGGTCTCTTCCAGCCCAGTCCATTACATGATTCCATAATTCTATGATTCTATTTCCTTTGCAAAGGGCGATGGAGGAAAGGAGTTTCCTAAATGAACAAGATTTGAGTTACATACTAGAATATTATTAAGATATTATTGGTTTATTTTCATAAGTGAAATCCTGACTGAAAAATAGACAAACTGGTATTTAAAATTTTTCTTTCAAAAGTTCCTAGTGCTTAACATTGACAATTTTCAGGAGTTTGAATTTTGCATCCTTTTAGAAGGTGGTAATAGAAAACATAGGCTAAGGCCACAATAAAATGTAGATTTACCATACAGTACTGAACCTTAACATTTTTATCCTAAATATTGAGATTCTTCTATCAAGCTTTAAAATGAAGCATGACTATTGGAAGATTAGAATTAAAAAAAGTTGGACATGCAGAGTCAGGCATAGTGGCTCAGAAGTGAAGGAGAAAGAACTGGGAAATCAGACATAATAAATCATGTAGTATATTTACTTTGCAGAATGCAGGTACAGGATTGATGGTTCTCTAATGCTGTTGCACACACTGCTGACACATTAACTGATGCTCTGACTTTGCATGCTCATATTCAGAAGGAATGACTTGCTGCCAGTGGCTAAGGAAAAACTTGTAAAAAATATTTGTGCATATTAGATTGCGGCAACTTTATGCACAATGCGAAAAACTCTTATCCTTGACAAATAGCAAAGACATAGATGGCTTGCTGGTGAGATGTCAAAGACCACTTCTCTGCATGATGTAGTACAATCTGCAGGCAGAGCATGTGCACAGCAAGGTGCTGGGACTGCAGATAGTCCGTCTAGACATCCTTGCAATGTAACTAAAGCAGAAACATTGCAGCTGCTTGAAGAAGATGAAACTTAAGAAAAGCTCTGCAAACCTTAACCAATGTCTGATTCATTGCTACTTCCCAGACAGGCAGGTACTGAAAATCCAAAGCTCCATCTCCTTTTACAGCATTGTAAAATGATCAAGCTGTTCTAGAACCATACCCAACAGTCACCAGATTTTCTTTTACCAGAGAAGAATTGCGGTTTACAGGGAATTTTTTTTTTTTCTGGGGGGGAGATCATTTTACTGGAAAAGGTGCAAGAAATTATACTTTGAAGGGTTATTTGAGGAGTAGTACATATATAAATGTTTATCCATTGAGAGAGAAAACCATGACTATTATTCTGGTTAGTATGTGTTCGCTCAAGAAGCTGACTTGAAATTATGAATCACTACTTGCACACCAGGTTAAGTCTAAAAACTTGAGCAGGTGTGGACAACTAAGTGCCAAAGGCAGAATTACTGTGATAAAGCTGACTAGATTTCCTGACTTTTCTACTTTGAGCTATTTAAATCATATGTGGAATACATATTCAGAGTTGGAAAAAAAAAAAAAAAATCAGATGAACTTGTCATAACCAGTAGCCTACAATTTGTCATTTCATGGCGGTTAGGACAATTACACCTTCCAAATTACTAGCTGCCAAAACTGTCCTTAAGATAATGGTGAAGGGTAGCGAGCTCTGTGCATAGCATATCTTTGAACAAGAGGGCATATTTCTAACTTTTCTCTGTAATACAGATACAGATCAATGCTGTTAAGCATAATCCAGCACATCTGATTTAAGTGAGAGAAAAATCTAAAGTGCAGTGGTAAAGGATAAACTCGGAATAAGGATAAAATCTAAAGTAGGAAAATTACATGGTGTGAAGTGTGGACAATATTCTATTAACAAAACCAAAATGCAGTATTATTTGGTCTTTCCTTGTAAAGTGAAAAAACCTCAAAAGAGCTGTACCTCAAGTCAGAAAGCACGGAACAGTACTCAGCAGCTGAGTTTTTCTGATTTTGTTTCTCGCAGGAGCAATCAGTTCAAGAAAGCAGTTTTCTCAAATTGTCAAGATCCACAGCATCAAAAATAGCTTATTCTTATTCAAGCCTTTTGATGAAAATCTTGGGAAGACATCATTGTAAGTGTTGGAGTACACGTGAGCACTCTGATTATTGTAAAGATGGTTAAATTTCCATATCCAACACAAATAACACTACATAACCTCCAATTTAATCCTGAGATGATGGATGGGTTACTATAACTAGTTTCCATGAAAGGTGCCACTGTATGTGTTGTGACTTGTTAGCCACTTTGGTTATTTAATATCCTGATCTGTGAACACAGAGGCAAGAGTATATACCCACATGATTTCTAGACTCTGTCTCTTCTCATTATTAATTTTACACTTTCAGGAAAACAAAACAAAACAAAACACAACAGAAAAAGTGAATTGATATGACACTTTTACATTTGGATTGGTTGGTGGAGAGTAGTGGAGTGAATTTAACTATAACAGGAAAGGTGGAGTAATTATTGAAAGTTAATTGGTTTGTTGGTTCAATCTATCAGGACCTGCATGACTTCAATGTCACAAATTGTGTAGCATACAAGCTTTAGCAGATTAATAATGGAAAAAAGATTCACTATGAACTTACCACTGTAGATCAGGCATTTTTAACTCTTTATACTTGTAATATTCCCCTAGGCGGCGTAAGGAATATAGTCTGAATGAAATGTCTATAATATTGCTGTAAAATGGCTAAAATGAGAAATTGTTGCTGTCCAGTGTCCAGTAGTGAACTGAAACTTCTCTTTGCTAGGCTCCACAGCTTTATGCCAGATCCATTAAAGGCTTAGTTCCAAAGAGATAAGACCAAGGGGGTCCATGATAACATTCAGTTCTTTAAAAGGCTTCTGTAGAACAGAAAGGCAAAACAACATAATCATGATATGTATTAGGAAGAACATTCTAATGATGATGATATAGACATAGTAGCATATGTGGCCCAGGAAGGTCTTTGTCAAAAAATGTTAAAGACCAGGATACAAATCTGTTAGGAATTATATAGCAGATTCTGCAGCAGAACAGAATAATAGATCTGGTGAATCATCAAGATTTGTTACATCCACACTTTCTAGGATTCTGCAATGCCCTTATATTTTGTGATAGCTTCTCCATCCTAGAGTAAGTACACACACTTTAAGAGCAAAATTGATTCAGGACAGTAAGTGGGAACCTGAATTGGTCAACTGATGGAAGCCATCTCATCTGCAAGTGGAAGACAATGACAAAAGCTCATTGCTTTAAAAACTTCCCATGGTATTTGACTCTGTATCCTTCTGCCATTTGGAGGAGCTTTGTGATCCAAAGATGTTGCCTGTACAAAAGAAAACCGCAATAATCCAATGTTGGACTTCATCTATTCAATGGATACTACTCCCTAAGCTTTAGCTTTGCTTACAAAAAAACCCCAAAAAACAAACAAACAAACAAAAAAATACTCCACCCAACTCCAAACTGGTTAAATACAAAGACAGTGTAAGAAAAAGTTTGTTTTATAAGAAGTGGTCACAAGTGAGAGAGATACATGGTGTTAGAATATGAATGACCTTCTATGCAACTATTTGCTTTTACTAGAAAGGTCATAATTTGAAAGACAGGTGAACATTTTATTTATATTTCTGCTGCCTTTGAAGTACACAGCAGTCTAAATTTCTCAATTCTTGAGGTTAATTGATCCAAATGGGATCTGCTCATGCAGGGTCTTCTGTGATTTTTACAAGTGGTCCCTCCACAGCCCACATGTTACAAAGAGATGTAACAGGGCTGACGCAAAAGTCTGAGACAACAGAGAAGTGCAGTGTCATTGTAAGGTTAAGATACACATATGTTTAATTTATATAGCACCCTTATTCCCTATTTTAAAATGTTTTGGGTATATTTCCTCTGAGTTGCTAGTGTCCTATATTCTTTGAACAAGTTATTTATGATAAACTAGGGAGGGAGAATATAGGACATGGATAGTAGGACATAGATAGTAGATACGACACTGCATGGTTTTCAGCATGTATAGGGGACAGAAGTAAATAGGACCTGCAGCCAAGCTAGCGGTAGTTCCTCTGAAAGATGGAGCCAGACTGAGCACAAGGTGGTTCCCAGAGGAAGAAATCTCATCTGCCCCTCTTGTCTCACATTATTCCACAACCAAGACCTGCATTTTCCCACATCCTTAGTTATTGTGGAACCTACTGCCTGCTCTCCTAATGTGACTGTTATGGGAGGTGTTGTACTGCACAGACCCACAGATGCTGGTTCATGCACTGAGAAAAAAATCAGAAAGGTCAGAGTGTGCTCCTTGCTACACTTTTCTCCAGCTTTGAATGTAATATAATTAGCTTATACCATCCTTATTCTTTAAAGGGATTTTTTTTCACTTTTTTTTTTTTTTTTTTTTTTTTGTTACCCTGAATGCAACCTGTATAAGGTGCAACCTTTTGAAATAAATAAATACTTTTCTTTCATCACTGAAATAAAGTTACAGTGTCTTGCCAAGGATCAAAACACAATAAGTAAAGTAAATAAATAAGTAAACTCATATTTTTTTTCAGATTAATTTTCTGTGTCATTTTAAGACATATCAAAATCGCAAGCCTCTATCCCTTTTATCACAACAAGCTCTTCACTATACATCCTTAGAAGTGAAGGTTCCAGCACAAGACTACGATTCATATCAGTTCTCCTTTGACTGTTCTCACATCTCTCCAGTACTTCAGAATTTCCTGAGTTTTAATTCCTCATATCTTGACCATATTGAATGACTGACTTTAGTCTATGCCCTTTAGCTTTACTGATTGCCAAAAGTCTGCAGTCAAGTGAAAAACACTGTGTTTTTCTGGCAGTATTTTATAAAAATCTGATATAAGAAAAAAAATAAGATCTAAAACAGTTTAGAAACTGCCATAGAATCATAGAACATCTTAGATTGGAAGGGACCTTAGAGATCATCTGCTCCAATCTCCCTGCCAAGGGCAGGCATGCCTCTCAACTAAAGTCAGCTGCTCAAGGCCTCATCCAACCCGGTCCTGAATACCCCCAGGGACAAGGGTGAGCCCAAATTGAAAATGGGCTGCTTCAGTTGTAAGCCATCTATATTATTATCACCCTCTATGTTTCAAAAAACTGTACATATCATGTTACTATGGGATGAAAAAAGGTAAAAGGAAAAAGGAATGAGCAAACAAAAAATTGACCAATGAGAAGGCAAATGTGAAGGTGAGTGACAAATTAAAAATTAAAGAGGAAAGGAAAAAGGGAAACAAAAAACAAAAAGGAAGAAAAGGGAAGTAAAAGCAAATGGTAGAGAAAAAAAGTAAGTTAAAAGGAAGAGAAAGTAAAAGCAAGAAAAAAAAAAAGATAAAAGAGAGTAGTTACAAACACACATTGCTGCTCTTTTTTCTTGAGGAAGTACTGAGGACCTGTTGTGAAATACTGTTCCTTTAACTAGTTTTCTAGCTTGTTATACAATGAACAAAGCTAAAAAGAGAACTCTATCATTAAATAAATCCCTTTCCAAGTTTTGGACAGTAGAATAAGAAAGTAGACTACATTACTTTCATTGTTTTGCGTATTGATGTCTTCATCGTTTTTTTGTTTTGTTTTTTTTTTTGGGGGGGGGTGTGTGTTGTGGTTTGGGTTGTTTGTTTGTTTGTTTGTTTGTTTTTTACCCAATTTGTAAGCCTGCAACATTCTTAGGACCTTGTGCTACATGTGTGAATTTTCTTTTCAGAGCAGAGGGGAAAACAGTAGACAAACTGTACATGTAGGACCTCCATCACCGGCTACAGAATAACTACAAATAATCTCAGTTACACTGGTTTACAAAATAATCTCAGTTAAACTGGTTATCTTTCCATTGTTTCTTCATCTATGTGTCTCTTGTTCTTGAGCTTTCTAAGGCTCCAAGTAATTTACATTCCTGATTGGACTGCTGTCAGCTCACTGTTAGGTAGATATGAGTTCCAAATTCACTGTAATTTTTTTTCTGACTGGAAAAAAGGCAGCAACAAAACAATGAGTTGGTTGAAGAGGAACATGTCCTGTGAATCTCTAGTAACATAGGAAATGTTACCAGGTTAGCAACGGAACCATTTTGCAATGGTTTCAAAGGTGCTTAAGGGTGGTTCCAAAGAATGTTTAAGGTTATAGGTATTTTATATAAAAATAAAAATATATACATATAGGATCAAATCCACTTAGATTTCCCAGTAGAACCCAATGAATCTCATCTTCTTGCTCTCCTCCTTGCTTTAACAGATTGCTTCAGAGGCACAGATTACTTCAGATATATGCTGTCCAACGTGTTGACACCATATCTGGTTCCTATATAACAATTAGTAACTCTTACTGCTTTTAGGCTTTGTGGTAAGATTCAAATTCCAGTTTAATGCTGGTTGAAACTGTATTGGGTATTGTAACTTAATACCAGTAAATTAAAACCAATAAAGAGAATTTAGTCTTTACTCTGGCAATGTGAAATTGTTTCATCCTCTACCTCAGGCTATCAAGGTAGCTATAGAGGCTGAACTTTAAAAGCCCTGTATAGTTTTATGGCATCTGAAACCTTGGTAGTTACACTAGTTAATATATAAAAGCAACCTCGCATCCTGTCATGGGACTTCGACAGATCACATTATGTATTAGGAAGTATTTTCTATTTGCATATCCTACTTTACCTAATTGGGTAGATATATCACAGGACATTTTCACTATTTTCAGCTTATGCTGTTACACAAAAGCTTGTTCATCTTCACAGACAGAGGCTCAGTTTTTTCCAATTTACTGTTCTGCTGCTTGAAATAAAGTTCTGTGTTCTGTTCATCAACACGAAAACTAGCTGCAGACTGTTCAGTAAAATAACAAGCAAGTTGCATTCAGAAGAAACCATCATTCAGCCAACTTTCATATTTATTTAAATAAATAATGCTCATTACATAAATCCTTTAGCAACTATTGTAGAAACCTGTTACTTGGAATGTAATAGGTATTATATAGGCACAGTCTACTCTTGTTGGGGAAATTATTGGATATGCATACGTCAAGGGTAGGAAACCTGGGTAGGCATAATCCCAAGCACAAATCTAGGGTGGGTGGTGAATGGCTGGAGAGCAGCCCTGAGGAAAAGGACCTTGGAGTCTGGGTTGATGAAAAGTTCAACATGAACCTGCAGTGTGCTCATGCAGCTCAGACAGCAACTGAGTCCTGGGCTGCGTCAAGAGAAGCGTGGCCAGCAGGGCAAGGGAGGGGATTCTGCCCCTTTACTCTGCTCTCCTCAGACCCCACCTGGAGTACTGTGTGCAGTTCTGGAGCCCTCAGCACAGGAAGGTCATGCAAGTGTTGGAGCGGGTCCAGAGGAGGGCCACAAAGATGATCAGAGGGCTGGAGCAGCTCTCCTATGAGGACAGGCTAAGAGAGTTGGGGCTCTTCAGCCTGGAGAAGAAAAGGCTTCGAGGAGACCTGATAGCAGCCTTCCAGTATCTGAAGGGGGCCTACAGGAAGGCTGGGGAGGGATTATTGACAAGGTCTTGCAATGACAGGACAAGGGGCAATGGGTTTAAACTGGCAGAGGGGAGATTTAGACTAGACGTCAGGAGGAAGTTCTTTGCAGTGAGGGTGGTGAGGCACTGGCACAGGTTTCCCAGGGAGGTTGTGGCTGTTCCTTCCCTGGAGGTGTTCAAGGCCAGGTTGGAGGAGGCCTTGAGTGAGCTGTACTAGTGGGAGGTGTCCCTGCCTCTGGCAGGAGGTTGGAACTAGATGATCCTTGAGGTCCCTTCCAACCTTACCATTCTATGATTCTATGTTACTAAAAGGTCACTCTTGAACGATATAGATGTGAAGATATGCCAAGCATGCTGGTTTACCTTTATACCCATGTTTTGTTATGAACCCAGTCACTCATCTTTTCCTCTTGCAAACATATTTCTTTTACCACTAATTTGAATGATGTTCGACGAGAGAACCAGAAGATTCTGGAGCTTTTTGGCTGTGAAAATGAAAGCTAAAACAACCTCGAAAGGCTTCATGGTTTATATCTTTAAGGATAAAAGAATTTGAATGCTGGACAGTTTCATAGCAGTGCCTGATTTTCTGAATTAAACTTATTAATTGCCTGCTTGAGATAATTAAAGCATTTGTGCTCAAAATAATTGGTGTCATTGAAAATAAAGGATTTAACCTTGGCAATAGATTCAATCTGTCTGCTCCAATTCATTCCTGCAAAGACAAGAGGAATCATGTGTGGATTTTTAGCTCTCTCTTAAGTTTGCTAATAATTAGTTTAAACATTCGACAGATCAGTTGGGTAATGGTTGTGTATAGCCTCTCATTGTTCTGCTTTGTATGACAGGACTAGAAGCGATGCTTTTTTTGAGGCTAGGGTTAGTCACAGTACTGTATTGGAAATGAAAAAGGAAAAAGAGGTTAGTTGTATCATCTGATCACATTTTAACTAAATTTGGATATTACAGATCTGAAAATTAATCTAAAACATCTATTTTTAGATTTTGTCTTCTCAGGATATGAGAGGCAAAAAAGATGGACCACTGTTATGAATTTCACTTTCTTTTGTTGAGGGGAGGGTTTTGCATGCCACAGAATGGTTGATTTTGGAGAGGGCCTCCAGAAGACATACAGGCCAACTGGTCAGATGCATCTTCTGTGATACAAAACAACTGACACAGAATTAGATGTCATACATGAGGTTTTAAAGCTAAAAGTCCAAATACTGTAATGTCCACCCTGGCTCATAAATGAAAGCTCAGAAACCTAAGTTTAGAATTTACAGTCCCTGACCAAAGCTTTATTCCTCACAAAATAAAAAAATCAAAATATGATTGTGTCTATCCTTAACTACTGAAAACATTGAAAGGAAAGAAAATCTTTAAATTTCAACATTGACTTGGCTGGGGTGACCATTTATTTTTCTTTTTTCCCTCTTCTTTTTGCTTTCTGAAGAAACATTGAAGTCTTTCATTATCAAAATGTAGGCAGCATCTATTATTATCTAACAGAAGAGGATGTAGTAAGGGAGAAAAAGTCATTCCTTTATATGAGGGAAGAATTAAGGTAATTTATATAAGGTTTTGTGACATGAATGTTTGTCCAAGAGAAGGAAGACTTGTTTTCAGTTCCTTTTAATACCCGAAGGTGATTCAAAATGTCTCTAAAATTAATAGCTGTCAAGGAAGGCCAAAATAGGTGGAACAGCCTATTTCTGATTCCTCAAGCTTCCTGGTATGACAACTCACACAATATTCTCTAGCTGTTTCCTCCATCAGTCTCCACCACTGTTCCTAACAGCAGCTGCAGATGAAAGACAGATGGCAATTTCCAGTGCCTATTTCCCAATGTTAAAGAGTAAGAGAGACAAAACAAGGGAAAGGGGAAAGGGAAAGGGAAAGGGAAAGGGGAAAGGAAAGGGAAAGGGAAAAGGCATTTCTTAAAGTGGAATATAATTTCCCACACAACAGGTTAGGAATCTCAACCATGAGAGTTCATTGGATTCATTGAAACTTTCTATCTCGCTCCCTGTGAAGGCACATACAGGCTGTTTTTTTAAAACCCAGGACAACAGCCCAGTTCCTAGAAAATCTACTATAGGTAGACACATACATAGGAAAGTGAATAAATGGGTTTAAATTACATTGGGTGTTGGAAGGGGAAGGGTCATAAACTCAATCTAGTCTCGCAAATGCAAAAAAACCCCCTAACTTTTCGTAGCTTCATTTATCCTCAGAATTCATGAGATCTACCCAGCCTCATTAGAGTGAAGCAGCAGAACAGGAATAAGCTGATACTTTGATATTCTTTCTACAAGAGATGGCACAAACCAAGTAAAACATGCAGAAATATATTATTAGAAGTGAAGGAATGATTCCTTTTGCCTATTGCTTAGCATAATATAGATTGAAAAAAAATCTTTTAAAGCTTGTATGTCTGTAAAGCCAGCTCCCAGTAATTTACATCTATGTCAACTTCCACTCAAAAGAATTTTACACTTCATATTCAAATTCACATAAATATAAAATGTATATGCATGTACACAAATTTATGCATCTTCATATGCATGCATACACAAAATTATACAGTGACCCTTCCCACCCACCTGCACCTTTCTTTGAGAAGTGTTTATTTTGTAAAATTTTTGTTATTATTGAGTTTTGGGTTGTGGGTTTTGAGTTTGATTTTCTTTGTTTGTTTGCTTTTTTAATACAGGTTTATAAAAATATGGTGTTTAAGACTATATTTCTTCATCTTTACCAAAGGCTTTCAATTTTCCTTCTCTGCAGCATCTTAAAGTTCCTAAGATGATAGGATAATGGGAAAAGAAAGTATTCCTTTCTCCTTTTTGGAAGTGAATTCATGTCCATGGAATGTGGTAGATTTTAATATTACAAAACCAAGTACACTGATGAACTATATGTGCATGACAGTTGCAATCTTAGCAATGAGAGTGTGAAGCACTCACTCTGAGGAGCCTAACTGTGCACAAAAGTGACCAGTGCTAGGGGTAAGACAGGAGAAAAAGAGGCAGAACACTCTAAACTCTGAACTATTTTGAATTTTCTTAGACCAGTGGAATGGGATAAACATACCTTTTATATTTTGTTTAGCATATCTTTTATATTTTGTTTAGCCCCTTTGAGAGTATAGTCCATTCCCCTGGACTTTATCTGAATTCTCTAGAAAACTTTATTTATGATTAAGACCCTAGTCCTAAACTGTAACAGCCCATGACCATCTCAATGTTTCATTAAGCCCTATATAATGAACAATGTTAAGCAGAAGAGAGCTGATCCGAACACAGTACTTTTGATTTCCCTAAAGTATACACATGATAAATCCTTCTCAGAAAAACAGACCATATGCCAAGAAATGCTGTGTCAGGGCAAATCTGAATTCCAACTGAAAAGCAATGATATCCATTAAAAAATGAAATAAATATAAGATTTCTTGAATTTTTCATATTTTTCTGTGTGAACTGATTATAATTTAGAAGCAAAAGAATGTGCTATAAGTTCATAGTTCTGTCCCAAGCCATCATAATACTCTAAATTTCTAAATATCATTCCATGATAGTTGCTTAGTCTGCAGTGTGTTTTTGTCATTAATGTAGCTAGGCTTAAAATGCTAACATCAGAAGATGGTAGTTGTGAACATCAATTGTATTTTCATCCATATCTCTTAGAATGAGACAACCAAGCAAATGTACTCAGAAGAGAGTGTGAAAGTATACATATACCTGTACATGAGTTTGCACCACAAAGTGCCAATCCTTATGACTAAAATAGATGTGTTTCTGCACTTTGGCCACAATGACCCCAAGCAGCACTACAGGTTGGAGACACAGTGGCTGGAGAGCAGCCAGGCAGAGAGGTACCTGGGGATACTGGTTGACAGCCAACTGAATATGAGCCAGTAGCGTGTGTAGTAGGCCAAGAAGACAAATGGGATCCTGACCTGTACCAGGAATAGTGTGGCCAGCAGGACCAGGAAAGTCATTCTGACCCTGTACTTCACACTAGTTAGGCCACACCTTGAGTACTGTGTCCAGTTCTGGGCCCCTCAATTTANAGAGTATAGTCCATTCCCCTGGACTTTATCTGAATTCTCTAGAAAACTTTATTTATGATTAAGACCCTAGTCCTAAACTGTAACAGCCCATGACCATCTCAATGTTTCATTAAGCCCTATATAATGAACAATGTTAAGCAGAAGAGAGCTGATCCGAACACAGTACTTTTGATTTCCCTAAAGTATACACATGATAAATCCTTCTCAGAAAAACAGACCATATGCCAAGAAATGCTGTGTCAGGGCAAATCTGAATTCCAACTGAAAAGCAATGATATCCATTAAAAAATGAAATAAATATAAGATTTCTTGAATTTTTCATATTTTTCTGTGTGAACTGATTATAATTTAGAAGCAAAAGAATGTGCTATAAGTTCATAGTTCTGTCCCAAGCCATCATAATACTCTAAATTTCTAAATATCATTCCATGATAGTTGCTTAGTCTGCAGTGTGTTTTTGTCATTAATGTAGCTAGGCTTAAAATGCTAACATCAGAAGATGGTAGTTGTGAACATCAATTGTATTTTCATCCATATCTCTTAGAATGAGACAACCAAGCAAATGTACTCAGAAGAGAGTGTGAAAGTATACATATACCTGTACATGAGTTTGCACCACAAAGTGCCAATCCTTATGACTAAAATAGATGTGTTTCTGCACTTTGGCCACAATGACCCCAAGCAGCACTACAGGTTGGAGACACAGTGGCTGGAGAGCAGCCAGGCAGAGAGGTACCTGGGGATACTGGTTGACAGCCAACTGAATATGAGCCAGTAGCGTGTGTAGTAGGCCAAGAAGACAAATGGGATCCTGACCTGTACCAGGAATAGTGTGGCCAGCAGGACCAGGAAAGTCATTCTGACCCTGTACTTCACACTAGTTAGGCCACACCTTGAGTACTGTGTCCAGTTCTGGGCCCCTCAATTTAAGAAAGATGTTGAGGTGCTTGAATGTGTCCAAAGAAGAGAGAACTTATTGCTCTCTACAGCTACCTGAAAGGACACTGTAGCCAGGCAGAGGTTGGTCTCTTCTGCCAGGCAGCCAGTGACAGAAGAAGAGGACACAGTCTCAAACTTCACCAAGACAGGTTTAGGAAGAAATTCTTCAAAGAAAGAGTGATCACCCATTGTAATGGGCTGCTCAGCGAGATGGAGGATTCACCATCCCTAGAGGTGTTTAAAAGGAGGCTGGATGAGGCAGTTTGTGCTGTGGTTTAGTTAATTAGAAGGGCTAGGTGATAAGTTGGATTTGATGATCCTACAAGTCTTTTCCAACCTGGTTAATTCTGTGATTCTGTGATATGTGAGATGAATGAGTATTGAATCATATAGAAAAGACCATTGATGTTTGGTATGGTAAAACTTCCATCTTGATATAGCTGTATATTTAATACTAGGAAAAGTTTGTTTAAAAGAAAAAAAAAAGAAAAATAAATATGTTTTTTTTTAAACTCTAGACAACTGTATAGAAGAACATGTTAATAATCAGTCTGGAGAAGAGAAGGCTTCCAGGAGACCTTCTAGTAGTCTTCCAGTATCTGAGGGGGGCCTACAGGAAGGCTGGGGAGGGATTATTTACAAGGTCTTGCAATGACAGGACAAGGGGCAATGGGTTTAAACTGGCAGAGGGGAGATTTAGACTAGATGTTAGGAGGAAGTTCTTTACAATAAGGGTGGTGAGGCACTGGAACAGGTTGCCCAGGGAGGTTGTGGTTGCTCCCTCCCTGAAGGTGTTCAAGGCCAGGTTGGATGAGGCCTTGAGTAACCTGTACTAGTGGGAGGTGTCCCTGCCTATGGCAGGGGGTTGGAACTAGATGATCCTTGAGGTCACTTCCAACCTTACCATTCTATGATTCTATAATGTACATCCAGTTGGTTCAGACTGCTACAGTGTTTAGGAATTTTCGTCACTGGAGATGTACTCTCAAAGAAGATTTATTGGATATTTGTCTTTGCATATAAATAGTTTTTTTTAATAACTCAACCAGAAAATATTGTAACTGAAACACCAGAAAGTGAGACTATAAAGGTGGACAGCACGATCCCAAAGTAAAGAAAATAGATCTTGGAGGAGTTCAACAGCTTCCAGCATTTGCTTTAACAGCTAGGTGGAGCATTGTTCCTAGATAAAAGAAAACATAGCTGAGTCTTTGGTCCAGTGAGGAAGCAAAGCCTGCTATCCTCCTTCCTTATCTTAATTCAGCTCTTCTGGCTGTTCTCAGGATGGTATGTCTTTCTGTTCTTTCTGTCCTTTCCCTTCCTGTCACTGGGATTTATGTGTCATTTTACTGTCTCCACAGTGCCCTGTCTCCACCAAGACCAGACTGGCAATTAATCCATATTAGAAGCCACTAGGAAAAAAACAGACCAAGATTTGTACAAAGGACTCTAAAGAATACTAAAACTCGTATCATTGCCCAAAGCTTAGATAAGACAAGGCATTGTTCTATGAAGTGCTAAACATCGGTAGCTATTTCCACAAACTTCACAGGGGACAAACTGCACAGCTGAAATTTTGGGCTTCAGAACATTAGTGTTGTCAGTTGCAAATATATATTACTGGTTATGCATATTATATGTGGCAACTAAGCACATAGAGAGACTTCTCTCACAGGTTCTATGAATAATTTTCTCTCAGATGGGATCATGTACTGCCCTGATCACCACACTGTTTAAATGGGGCATCTAGTCATCTGTGTGGAAGTTAGTTTACTTCATAATATGGCTGTGTCTGCAAAAGTACTGACCCTGTTATTCCCCATCCACTGCCATTTCTCATGCATACCTAAATATAACAAATAGGAAACCTTGCTAGGCTGCACAGCCACGTGACACATTCTAAACTGTATTTTCTGTCAATGCTCTGACATGAGGAGTGATTGGTGCAGAAAGGGTTCTGCGAGCTTACTACCTCAAGCTGCATTTCATCCACTAAATTACTGTATTTATATCTTTCTACAATTACACATTTTCATGTGCATAACCTGCAGAATGCCACACTAAACAAAATCCAGGAATAACTAACCAAGATCTAAAAAAGGCTCATTTGACAGAAGTGTTAATTAACCACTTAAGAAGGTAACACAAAGAGGCATTTAATTCAGGAACCTCCCTTTCCCTCCCTGGCTCTGCTGTTGTGTAGTTTGTTTCTCGTGTAGGTTATCAGAAGATGCATCTTCAAAGGACTATACTTTAAAAATGTGGCAGCAGTGTATATTGTTGTGTGTCATACAAAAGGAACATACATTTATTGTCACTGGCACATCTTTTAAAAAGCTGAGACCTGTCTTTTCACTCATCTAAATCTGCACTTGCATTTTTGTGCTTTCAAGTGCTTTGGTGGTGCAAGTCAGGGAATTTGCAGCTCAAATGATCTGATTTATAGTTGCCATCAAGCACCTTGAAGTGCAGATTTTCTTCGGCCCACTGAAATGGAGGTACAAAGGAAGATCAGTCTTTCAAAAATCCATTCCTCATATATACTGTCAAGAAACAGCAGGTAGTGGGGAAAAAATGAGGATTATAAAATAAAATATAATGAAAGGTGCAGTACAGATCTGTAAAACTACATCAACATATTATGAATGTTTTGGTGAGGTGCCTTTTATCTTACTCCTTTGCACTCTTGCTTTTCCCTTTTATGAAAAGAAATCTCAAGGCCCTAGCACCAAACTCTGAGATCTGGTTCTTTATCAGGGTCTCTAATAAGGTTCTTTACAGGCTTTTAAGTAGTCTTGGTCTTGAAATATTGTGGAAAGTGACAACGTTCAATTAAAATACAGCTTGAAATAAGAACTTGTATCCCTGCCTTAGTATATTGCTTAATAATCAGTTACAGGATTATGGTGCTAAAAAAACATGAAAATGTTCGAGAAGATTTAAAACTTATTATAATTTTTTTTTTTTTTTTTAGAAATAAAAACATGTAGGACTTGATTTAAATAAGCTGAAAAGAATGTTTTGGCTCAGAATATATATATATATGTATTCCAGAGCTTGCTGAAAGCTCTGGAAATTCCTTTCAGCATATAGGACTTGCATGAATGATGGAGTGTTTTGTCCTTTCTGCTGCTTATTTTTTCTGCTTTTTCCTTGGCTTTGATTCTGAGGACAGCACGCTCTTTTCATCTTGCTAGAGATATGGCTCTGCATAAATCTCTCAGGAGATCTCATTCTACCCAAGCTATTTTATGGCGGAAAAAAAGAGCGCTTCCTTATATCTGTATAATTTCAGTTGTGTAAATCAGTGTGCTGACCTCAAAGCAAAGCTGATTTTATTGTGGACCCCTTTTGTTCACAAAGTTTGGTTTGTGAATTACAGTAGTTGTAACATCTTTTGCCCCATGTTATTGTCCTGGTAGGGTAAGAATCCTGCCAGATTGGTTTGCCAATGCTCTTCTCCTCCTGTGTTGCAGGGTGCAGGAGTTGGGTGGATGAGTAGTCAAATGATGGAGGGTTTGGGCACAGCAAAGCTGTGCCCTGAGGGCTAGGAGCTTAGCACCACCAAGTCAGTGTCCGGTGCAGCCCCTCAACATGCCTGTGTAGTCCCACGAGGCACAAAGTTTTGAATTCATTGGCCAGAACAATGATGCAAGTGCCTATTGGCCAGTTCCATTTTCAAAATGATGTATTTAATGGGGACTGATTTAGAAACTGAGCCTTACTACACTGACCCGCTGCGGGGAGCAGTACCCCATTCGTGGATCATTTATCTGGGAATCATTGTGGCCACGTGTTTGCAGCTTAGTAACAACCCAGTCTCCTCTTCTTCCCTCTGTCTGGAATATTTTACCCTCAGGATCATAATCACAGTTTTTGGAAGTGTCTTTGTACAGGAAGCTTGCTCAGGGATTAAAGTGTCATGAGTACATATGCTAAAGTTAATGCTAAGGCCCCACAAGCATAGTTAGAATTTTTCCTGTTTTCACATTCCTGGTTTCCAAATTCTGACTGTTTAAACTGTTTAATTCTGTATTAGTAAATACCGTTTGTGCAACTACTTACTGTCAACCAAAAAACCAAAAAAAAAAAAAAAAAAAAGGGAATTTGGCCTAATTTTTAAAAATATTAATATCAAAATTAATATACAATTAATATACCTCACTCAGATTATTAATTTCCACAACGGTTATGCAACAGTAGATTACTTTTTTTTTTTAATTGTTTGCAAAGTATTGTATGCTTTATTTTCCTTGTACAAAAACAGTTCTAGGGGGTTAAAAAAAAATTTAAAAAAAAAGACAAAAAAGAAAGAAAAAGTTGTGAGGAAGAAACTGAGACTTAGTGATAAATATTTTCTTGATGATCTGACTGAGAGAATGTTACCTGGTTTGGAAGTATGAGGCCGCTTTGCTAGTAAGCTGAGAAAAAGACAGGTAAAGAATAAAATATGGCTATAAAACTTCATGTAAATTACAGAAATGACAAAATAAAATGTCTGTATATGCTAATCATATGGTGTAGACTGAGTTTTAATTTCCATAAATCCTTCTTTAGAATTGTTATATTGGCTAGTAATTAAGAGACTTATGACAAATTATTTGATTTATATTCTCAGCCGGGACCCTACCAGGTACTGATTTCAGTGAAGCTTGAAGATGCCATATTTTACTGAATGATCCTGCAACGGTTTTCATTCTGTCAGGTAGTTCTGGAGTGTCCATGGAATTTATGGGGATATATGAACCTGGAAGAACTTTGTTTAAAACATGAACTTACAACTTGAGCAAGAGAGCAAGACTGTTGCATTGCATACCTACATATATCTAGAATATATTAGTGTATTTTTTTTACATTGTTAATCTCAAATCAAATAATGCAGAGTACATAGAAAATTCAAATTTCATTAGATCTTCAAGAATAAAATGCTTCCTATGAATTTACTGCTGAAGTCTAATTTATTTTCAGGCAACTATACAACATTGAAGAAATGCATGGAATTTCTTGTGGGAAATCTGTTTTTTCTAAGCATTATTTGATCATGGCAGGAAAGATCTAGGATCACCATTTCTAATATGTCACATAAAGTTTGAAAACTCGATTTACAAACTGTTAGAAAAAGACCTTTTCCAAACAGAGAGTAAAAATACTATCCTTCTCCTCAGGAACCGATTTTGGGGTATTTTGGGTTTGCGTTTGTTTTGTCACATGGGTTTGCTTTTTGGTATTTTAATCACTCGTTTTTTAAAGTGAGCTTATTCCTTTTAACTACAACAATTCAGTGCGTATTTTGTAATTTTTGCAGACACAAAGTGTTAATAGGCCAGAAGCACAGATTGGAAATACTACTCTTTCACCTTGTGTATTGTAATTAATTTTCTAGATCTTATACAAAGTTAAACAGAACAACTAGTGTAATCTATTCAGAAGTGAATTAGTCATAAAGAAGAAAGAAAACACTTACAGAACTGATAATTTTACTTCATGCTTTTCATCATACCATGAAAAGTAAATGCCATATTCTTCACTCTGAGCTATATAATGTATTTTTGTAAAGAAATCAGAGCTTAGATGTTGTTAATTACTGAAGAATTTGCAGGACATTTAAGTATGATAAATAATGGTACCTGCTACAGAGAAAAGTATTATCCAAACAGTATGAAAATGTGCTGTATTTATGGATAAAGAGAGCAGCTTTAATTCCATTTTAAGTGTCATGCAAGTATATACCAGCCATTATAATTATTGCCAGAGGTTGGAAGGTTGCAAGAGACCATATGTTTATGGATTAGAATCTCTTGTGGTCACAGGTGTCCGAAAGTGTTTCTTCTCTTCAGAGACAAAAACACCCAAACACCACAAAACAAACAAAACCAAACTGGAGAATGGGGGAGGCATGGCAGGTTATGTACGTGCAATTCACACTTCAGTGAGGAGCTTCTAGCACAAAACTGAGAGTGAGCCTCTGAAAAACCTCCCATCCAAATACTGCAAATACTACTTTGCAGCAACAAAATCTTAATTGGTATGTTTCTTTTATTTAACTATTTTAGTGTGTAAAATATACCTTGTAACAGTGTTTATCTCTTTGATCCCCATCTCTCTCTCTTGCATTAAAAAAAAATAAACCAAAAACTAAACAAACAAACAAAAACCCCAAAAAAGAAAAAGAAATTCCATGCTGAAGATTTCCAGGGGGAATGGTGTCTATAGATTAAACTAACTGGCCACAATGTTATATGGTTATTGTCTAAGTGAAACAGATTTATCATCTTCAGTTTTTCATTTCCTGTTCTAAGATTTCTGTTAAATGCATATTACTCATGAATGACTAAAGGACTAACAGCACAAGAAGCTATTTCCCAGGGGCAGTAGGTATGTTTGGAGTGTTTATTACTGAGCTAATGCTCTTCACCAATAACTGATTGCACATTCTATTATATTTGGTGCTCCACTTTCTAAAAACTGTATATATTATCAGCTGAGGTTACATGTGTTAATCCATTGGGACCAATGAAAGCTAATGTCTTTCTTAACGCCTTAGGACATTGTTGTTTTTCACCATAGTTTCTCATAACCTCTTCCACCCTGGCCCTATTATTGCGTGTTGGCTAAGGTGAGAAGGCCAAGTAGAAGCATCCAGAAGTACAGTTCCCTGTTTTGCAAATGTAAATTAGAGATCCATGGAGAATTTCAACTCTCATAAAATCTCACTTTAGGACACCCTGGGTTGAATTAATCATTATTAGTGCATTTCAGTTTGCTTTATTTAGTCCATTGACATAGAATAGGAATACAGAAATGCAACTGAAAATTGACAAAGTAATGTGACTGATAACAAAGAATTTATGACCAGGTGTTTTCTGTTCTAATCACATAGGAACATTAAAGATCATTTACATTATGTATGTATGGTTTCATCTGGAAGAAATCTCAGGTGACCATTACACACAGTTGCCACTAAGTTCCCTTCACTTTCCAGCCTCCTTACTCTGGGATGTAGAAGCTGCTGCGTGACTTGGAACAGAGCATGGAAACACTTCTATCTTTGGATATCTGAATTACTTTTTTTTTTTTTTTCCCTTCTTTCAACTTACCTCTTTATGAAATACAAATAGCAGAGTTTGACAGTGACTATGACAACATGGGAACACTTAGCATGGAAAGAGCATGCTTGGCTATGTGCAGTGTGCCCAGATTACAGTCACCCATAAATGAAAATGATATGCCTCTTTTTCATCTGTCACAAAATCACACCTCAGAAAATACATAGCATGGAGTAAGGGACATATTAAGGGTTTCTGCATTCTGCTCCTTCTATTTGGCTGAATTCTGTGCATTTCAGTTACTATTTGCATAAAATGGAGTACCAAAATTGATGGTGTGTCATTGCTGCTGCTGCTATTGGGGAGACATCCCTAAACAAAATTATTTCAGTAAAACAAACCTAAGTGTGCTTGTCTTGCTACCAATCAGAAGTCTGCTGCTGTGGTGTAGTCTACAGCAATCATATTGTATACAATATCACAGGAGAAGCTGCAGTCACATCAGAGCTGGATGTTACCAGTTTCATCAATTTCAAATGCTGAACTAAGATGATTAGTTAACAACTTGTTTCTCAAGCTCCCTTGGTCTCTCAACTGAGGTGGACAGACAGGTATAAAAGTGGTTTCAAAAAACATTACTTCCAAATATGACAATACTTAAATTCTTAGTCCTTGTGATAAATAAAACAGCCATAGACTGACTATTGGTTCTGAGACCAGTAGCACTGACTGCTATAACATGCTGTTACTGCTGGCCCATTCAAGTTAGCTGGAAACAGGTGAATTAGTCCAATACAGATCAATGGCGGGTACTAGCTCTGTCCACAGTGAAGGAGTGGGGGTCCAACACTCTGCATGGCTTGCTTTTCTCTAATGTCACTTCTTTCAACAAATCGTGAATGCACCTAGGTCTAATCACGCACCTACCCTGAGGCATCTGATTGAAGGACCAAAGACTAGACTTTCTTCAGTCAATGAGAGAAACACAAATCTCCAAAAGTCAATTCATCCCACCTAAGAACTTAAGGAAGACAGTCTCATGAGGCTAAAGTTAGGTAAAATTAATCCATTTCCAACTGCTCTCCACTTTCACTGAAGAAGCTGAAAACGTCTCTATCTTCCACTAACATGGTAGGATGCAGATCCCTAAATTCTTTCTTATTGACCTAAACTTTATACAGTGTGACTATCCATCTTTATGCCCCTTAAATGAAGGTTTTAGCCAAATGGAAAAAAAAAAAAAAAAAAATCAGGTATCAAGTAAAAGCACTCTTTCAGTATTTTTCTTGAAATCTACATTTTCAAAACACATTTGCCAAATAATCTGCCACAATTGATCACTTCAGTTTAATCACAGAATTGCCCAGTGGAAAAGACTGGCAAGGACCTCTGGGTATTACCTAGTTCAACGCCCACACTGAGACAGCTTCACCTAGGCCAAATTACATAGGAACACATCCAGATGGGTTTTGAAAGTCTCCAAAGGACACTCCACAAACTTTCTAGGCAGCCTTTTCCAGGAATCTGTCACCCTGAAAGTAAAGAAGATGAAGAAATCACTACTTTACTACTTTGAACACTAGGCTTACAAAAGATCCATTTGAACATCTCTCAGTATCTGACTACAACATTTTTTTAAAGATTAGATCAAAGTTTACTAATAGGTATTCTAGAAATGTAGGGAACAACACGATTTTGAGAAGGCAGAACAGGTGTGACATCAGTGAAGGTTCCTAAAGCTGAATGGATGGGGAATTTTTTGTCACTGTTTTGACTGTTAGATTTACATGCAAAAGAAAGGGTTTTCTTGTTTTGGTTTGGTTTTGTTTTCTGTTGTTTTTTTTCCCCCTGTGGAATCAAGATCTCAGAAAATAAGGACCAAATTACTCTTGTAAGTAATGGATTACAATGTCCTTGCTTACTATAATCTTATCTCCTTAGCCACTTACACAGTAATTGTCTGACAAAAGACTGACACTCTTTTCTATTTCCTGATTGTGATCCTGCAGGATTGCAGCTATTAAAGAATCATCAAGCAGAAGAAGTGCAAAGTCTTTGTTGCCCATTTTTCAAGCACCTTTATTAAGGTTCCTCTTTTTTTCATTTATTTGTTGCACACGATTTCTCCAGTAATGATGTGCTGCTACTTGATTCTTTTCCTACTCAACAACAAGCTTGATTAATTTATTTTTTTTTTTTAAATGCCTTTTGGATTTAACTTCCTTCTCTTGGATTACAAATAAGATTGAGAAGAGTTGTAGAGCAACTGTCTGTTATTGTTGCACAATATTAATGCATTTAAATGTTTTATTATAGAGGTTGGACATTTGTAGCTTGTGAAACTATGGACAAGTAAAGTATTTTTAATATTTGGACTTGAGTCAATCCAGATGATATTGGATCATTTAAAAACAAAGAAACTTCAAGTGAAAATTTTTATCTGAAGCTGAAGAATTTTCTTCAGCATGCTCATTTCCAGTTTTTCAAGACTATTATCAGATGTTTATAACAAGAGGAAAATATAATTTTCCATGTCTCATTGTGGTCAATTATACTGCTTGCCCATTAGATGGACACAGGAATCTCCTTTCTGCTTAGGAAGAAGGCACTCGGATTTTTACAGAGTTCTGCTTAAGATTTACTAAAGAAGATACTGAGTATTTACTCACAAAATATTAATGTCTGTATTTCCCAGGGCTAACTACAGCTTCAGACAGTAACCAAACACTTGCAGGGAGTTCTGTCAGTGTCTTGTCAGCTCCTGAGGGTTCTGATCTTCACAGGCTCTGTCAAAGATGCCGGAAAAAGAGGAAGACAGTCTCTGACGTGGTCCTGATTCCTCTTGGCTCCTGACTTGGCAGAAGACTTGCAGAGGGGCAGGCAGAATGTCTTGCAGATGTACAGTCTTAGCACAATGCCATGCTGGCTAAAGAAGCCTGTTCCTGGTAAACTTGAACAAAGCAGTTTCCAGACGTGCAAACCTAAAGCATCAGGGTTGTCATTCAGTAGAGCTAAATTATAGCTTAGCAGAGCATAATGCTATAAAGCATAATGCTGCAGAGCATGGCAGGATCACTGCCAGAAGCAGAGAACACATTAATGCAAAAGCAATGGTGGTGGTAGCACATTTTCTCTACCTGCCCCTCTCTTTATCAATGTAACCCAAGTTTAATGAACCTTTGAACACAGATCAGCCAATCAGAATGGCACTTTGCCAAGCTTAACCATATTAGGTGAAGTCAGGGCTTGGTTTTACCTTTTTAGGGTAGAACACAAACAAGTGTACAAACATGTGTGAGTACTCTGTAAACAAGTTTGGACAGACATGGAGGCACCAGGCCCTTTTGTCTTCCTTTCCCATGGTTGCTTCTCTCATCGGAAGGAGGAAGAGCAGAAAAACACGTCTGGGCAAGCCAGAACATGCTTAGGCCTAGTTTTGCCTATTATGGTCTTCCACAACATAAGCGTAGGGGCCTGCACCTAGGCAGGAATAACACCTTTCACCAGTACAGACTGGGAGCTGGCCTGTTGGAAAGCAGCTTCACAGAGGAGGACTCTGGAGAACAGTAAGTGGGCAATAAGTTATCTATGGGACAGCAATGTGACCTTGTGGCCAAGAAGCCCAGTGGTATCCGGGGGTACAATAAGAAGAGGTTCAAGGGAGGTTCTCTTCTTCCTTTACTCTGTCCTGAAGAGACCACATCTAGAGTATTGTGTCAAATTCTGACTGAGCTTCCCAGTTTAAGAGGGACAGAGATATGCTAATGAGAGTCCAACAGAGAGCTAGGAGGATGATTAAGGGACTAGAACATCTGTCTTATGATGAAAGGCTGAGAGACCTGGGGCTGTTTAGCTTGGAGAAGAGAAGGCTGTGAGGAAATCCTATTAATGTTTACAAATATCTCAAGAGTAGGTGTCAAGAAGAAGGGGCCAGTCTCGTTTCACTGGTGCCCTGCAATAGGATGAAGGGCAAATGAAACAAACTGGAGCACTGGAAATTCCACCTCAATATCTGGAAAAACTTACTTGCTTTGAGTGTGACAGGACACTGGAATAGGCTGCCTAGAGAGGTTGTAGTGTCCTTCTCCAGAAACATTCAAGACCCACGTAAATGTGTTCTTGTGAGACCTACCCTGCAGGATCCTGCTTTGGCAGGAGGGTTGGACTAAATGATCTCCAGAAGTCCTTTCTGAACTCTACCACTCTATGAATCTATGATTTTATGATTCTATGATTCTATGAATCAGAAGAGCAGGAAGATCAGGAAGGGAGAAGTATATAGATATACATATATGGGACAGATCTAATAACCCACTAATCTGTTTCTAGATTTAAAACTAACAAACAAAACCCAAAAAATCGTACCAAACCAAACAAAAAAACCAACCCAAAACAGCTTAACTGTAATATCTTGAGCAATGAAGTCCCTTCTTCATTGCTTACTGTCATGTCCTGTGAAATCTGCTTTCCTGGTGTTCATTCTTATTTTTGGCTGGAGAGATGTCATGTGCAGTCCTACACCATCCCCAGTGTTTAAAGTAGTCCTGATTCCAGAGGGGTCTGGGAACCAAAGCTCTTCCTAAATGAAATGCTACTCACTGTGACCTTCTGCTGAGAATAGATCACCAGCAGGTTACAATCTGTGCAGTTCTCAGCTGATACCACCATGGATTTGAAATCTTTCCTTCCCATTAATCATCATTCTCTCAACTTCAGTGGCAAGCAAAGACAGAAACTGCTTAAGTCTTCTTGCAGCAATTCAGCATGAATAAATATAAACATCACTCCGAAAAAGTAATTTTCATAATTTTCCACTTGATTTCAAGGTTGATCATACCCTACAGCTGAAGGGCTGGAAGGTGGACCTATTATATTGAGGATAAATTAGTACAACTATCATACAGAAAATACCTGTCCATAAATATAATTTTATAGGAAGTGTGGATGGATAACTTTGTACACTTAATGACAGGCAATATGGGAGTTATTCTTCTTCAGATGCAGGACTTATCTCTTCCCTTTGTTGAAGTTCCTGTTTGTTGTTTCTCTAGCTTGTTGAGGTCTTTTTGAAAGACCATTCTGAAGGACAGTAAATCCCCTTCCAAATTTCCACTGCTTGTAAACTTGCTGAAGGTGCACTTACTACCATCATTCCACATATCACATATATGGTATCTGTGTTTTGTCTATGTGAAAATAAATAATCATTTGAGTGACCTCTTATGAAGCTGAGCTGTAAACAGTATGCATATTCCAGTTTATAACATGAAAAATGTCCTTGATGGTTTTGGCAAAACTAAGTAAAGCTGGGGATGTGCAAATTGAGCTACAGTCCTTCCACAGACTTAGTTAAAATCCTCAATGGAGTGAATTTTCATGCTCTAGACTGTAATACTGTAATTAGACTTGTCTGTACAGATAGGAGTGACATTCACCTTCATTTTGCTTGAGGGAACAATGGAGAATTGCACAGTTCATTGTCATTTTTTATTAAAACAGATAAGAATGGACTCTAGGTTGTGACCCTTGTATTCATTGAGACCTCCAAAAATCACTCAGCTGCAGAGATAACATTCAAGAACACCCTCGAGGCTGTGTATGCTCTATAGCAAGAGAACCAAAGAGCCCATTGGAAATGCTAGAAGAATATTTTTCCTGGCTTCGTCCAAATGTTATTGCTCTATGTACCTGTCTTGTAAGATCAGCACTGAAAATCTTGCAAGTAAAGTGGAATCTGAACATCATGTTTTACTGCTGTTAGCAATAATAAATAATAGAAATATAGTAGTACTAGGCTGTTAACTCTCCTCCAGTTATGTACCGTATAGGCATATCAAAGAACAAGTTTGGAGAAATATTTTAAATATTCATTATCAAGTAGCAGTAATCACATTATTTATCATCTCCTTTCCATAGTAACATAAGATTAATTGTTCCATTTAGGTATATGTCTTCTGCCTCTACTCTAAGATGTTAACTACATTTTAATCTGAGCACTCCATCCTGGGCAGAGTCAAAATTTGAGTAGCTGTCTATAATGACAGTTTTGAGGAACAAGTGTCCTTGAAGTCAAGCAATACCACATGGCATTTGTGGATGCAGCAGTCACAGAATGAAGAACACAAGTACACTAAAGGCTTTGAATCTTCAGTGGTTGCCATGCACTCTAGGAACAAATTAGAGACAATGAACAGTAAGTGGTGGTGAAAAAATTACTTTTCTTGTTCCATTAAATGATCAAGAGAATTGAGAGATTCCTTGTTTTGCTAAAGAATAGCCTTTCTCCGCTTTAGGACAAACAAATGCAAGTTTGCGGATTTTGGTTCTGTGGATATTTTCCCCAGATTGGCTGTTTCTCAGTTTTCTTTCTGGTTATATTCTGAAATATTTGATTTGATCATTCTACCATGTATTCTCTGCACTTTTGTCGTGCACCTGGGAAACGCATTCTCCATGAAGTGCTTAGTAGCCCCTCTGCAGTGAATGGAAGTTGAAGCTGCATCAGAGACTGTACTTCTCTTTCTTGTATTGCTTATCCTCCTCCTTTCTCCCTCTCCTTCTCTCTATCTACTCTAGTCTCCTATGCTTTGCATTTAGCAGAGCAACATCTTCTGGATTCATGTTTCTTCCTTTTACCTTTCATTTGTCCTTTTTCCAGCTGCCCCCTACGGCTTCAAGGAAACAGGGTTTTAGTAAGGTAGTGAGCTCCTTCAGTCCATTTGTGTTAGCAGTGGGATAGAGTGCCTTGAAGTACTGACTCAGCACGGCAGAGCAGGGGCTGCTTTGCAAAGCATTTAAGCAGCAATGCTGACAGAGGCTGAAAAAAAATTTGCATGAGGATTACACAGTCCATTAAATTTATTACACCTGCAGATTGCTAGTTGACTTGCTCATTTGAATATACTATTTTGACTTCAAATGACACACTACTTTAATACATGTACTTCTACTTATAAAAATTCATCCTGACCTAATCGAGATAATGTTCCATTGCCTGTAGTAAATGCCTGGATGTCAAGCATTAGTATTTCTGAACTTTGTTCTTTTAAATTATTTGAGTTTGGACAGATCTTGCAGCATCCTCAATTTGTTGTTAAGAACATTTGCATTAGAAAACTGTTCAGAACCCTTACTGCCCAAATATTTCTTTTCTGTTCCTTTGATTTACAGCTTCTAAATAATTTGCAGAATGGAATTTGTAATTAAGTGCATTCTTACTCACATATGCAAATTCTAATGAATACTTGTCACGATTCTTCTATTTTTAATAGCTTTACTACTGCTATGCTGAGAATTCTTGAACATCAGACCAATTTTTAATAGGTCACTGTTCTTTTTATAATTACCTGACTCATTTATTTTGTTTGCCTTTGCATGAATATTACTTGTTTGCTTTATATGATGGTGCTAGCAACAGAAGAAGTAAACATCTTTGCAACTTCAGTGCAGAAAATAATTGTAAGTTTAAACCTCTACAACACACTATGGGCATCAAATAAAAGGTATGAGTATTTCTTTCTTTTCAATGGGCAGGGAAGTTTTACAGAAGAGAAAAAAATTACAACTCTGCTCCTTACTTTTTCTGTGTCTATAAATGCCAGTAACAAAACTGCTAGGTTAGAAATAGCAAAATCTTTCAAATATTGATTGAGTGATTTAGGTACGTTCATCTACATGTTAGGGTCCAAGGCTTCAGTTGGTTAATTAAAAAAAAAAAAAAAAAAAAAAAAAAAAAAGTCCAGACATTTTAAACAGTTCCAAATAAAAATTGAATCACATTTGATCAAAATCATACAACCTAATTCATAATGAACATCATTTTTATGTCATCTATTTCATCTTGTGTCTAATTTACTCTTGAAAAATCTTTCATGATGGAAATCATACAATTTTCTAGGCAATGTATTCCAGTGCTTAGCTATCCTGGCATTTAGAAAGCTTTCTCTAATGTCTAACCTATATCTCCTTAGCTACAATCTAAACCAAATGGTTTTTCTTTTCCTTTTTCTGCACTTGAAGACTGCTATCAGGACTCCGAAGTATTCTCTTTGCAGAAACAACCAACCTTCACCTTTCACTGCAGTTTGTATGTATTTAGCTGTCTGATTGTCCCTGCTGCCCCTTTTTACTTTCTCTGCAGTTCCTTTTCAACTAGTTCATATTTTTCTCGACTTCCAATGTGCTCCAGTAAGCATAAGTTGGAACCTTGAGCTCTTGTAAAACAGAAAGATAGTTCATGTATCTTTCATGCTACACACCTTTTCATGCATCCTGGCATGCTGTCTGGGTTTCTCCATAGCAGGATTCTGCTCCAAAGCCACTTTACTTTCCTCTCCCTGGAAACTGTAGCATCATGTGGGAGAAAATATAAGACTTACTGACTGAGAAGTTCTAGCTAGAGGCCAGTTTGCCTTTGATGTCAGAACTGAGTTAAACCAAGACAACTGTTGACTGCGCTGATAATATTTCCTGTTTAACCTAATTATCCTGTAATGCAGTCACAAGAAGTCCTTGGAGAGGAAGCCAGAATGTGGACATTTTTTCAGTTCTATTAACAGGCTAAATAATAATGTTCTCTTCTCCATTTCATGTTCTGCACCTTCTGTGCTTCTCTGGTCACGTGAAATTCACATTCCTGATGTGGAGTATATATTCTCTTGAGGCAGCAGAATCAGAGAAGATATACTATCACTTCAGTGTAGCCTCTTCAAGAAACTGTGACCTTAATTCTAGGATGGACAGCATAGGTTTGAACTCTTTCTGGATAAAAAGGGCTGAAATAGCTGTCTTTCAGCCCTTGTACAACCAGTGAAATCTCTAAGCATTTATACCTCAAAGAATGGCTGTTCCCTGGCTGTATAAAACTGTCTGAAAAAAGCTGATCAGTGCTGTTTCTATGTTATGCAACCTCTGTGTGTGTCTAACAAATTAAGTGATGACAGAAGGGCTTACATACAAACATGAACGATGAAGTGTTTGGATAGAAAACTATCTTTCAAAAAAGTGCAAAGTTAGACGTGGTGATGGTGATGGTAGAAGAACATTGGAATGTTGAATAACTAGTCTCATTATTAGATTAGCTGGCTGCTTATAGCATTTTAGGTGTCTTCATCATGCTTTAGTTTACATCAAATATTGAACTCAATATTGGCAGCCGGCCCTATATTAAAAAAAAACATATAATGGTTTCAAGGAAACATATTAAATCCTAACATGACATATTAAATCCTAACATGACCAGACCAAGTCTGGAAGCTTCTTTACAAGAGAAGAAACCTGAGATTCAAATTGCACAGACAGGTTGTGTGGGGTTTTTTTAAACAGTTTTCTTTTGAACTCTTGATGAATACACTATTTGCTAGAAGTGTCACAGTGGGGCTGGCTCAATACGTTGGATTAAATTTTCTAGTATGAGAAAAATCTTTTCCTTTTTTTTTTTTCTTTTTTTTTTTTTTAAGTGAATATGAGATTAAAGATTTTACTGGGAAATTTCAGTTCCAGAAATATTCCTATCATAGATATAGTCCAGACAGACATTTAAACTACCCTTAGTGGGTCTTAACTGTTTTTAGTAAAACGAGCTTTGCTATACATAGCCGCATGAATCATGATCAAATAACCACCAACACCTGCATTTGTCCTCGTTTATGCTGCATTAGTAATAGATAGGACTCAAACAGTTTGCCAAAGTAGTAAGAGTCAATTCCTTCCACCCTTAGTTTAAGTGACTAAGTTCCTCTTTTTGAGTATAATTGTATTATTCAATGAAGGAGACATTATTTAGTAATAAAAACCAGGATCGAGTCTTTGATTCATAGCTGCCTAAATTCCTTGGATGCAGAGGAACTACGCTAAATTACATTTTCTGTTTTGTAGACATGGACTGAAACAGTGCAATCAGAAATCAACTTAAATTAATCATCACTTCAAATTAGCCTACATAATTGTATCTGCAATATTATGTGAATGCATTTCAAGTTGTGTTTGACCTTGATTTTGATTTGACGTACAAATAATAGTTGGTGTCTGTAACAGTGTCTTTTTTTTTAAAAAAAAAAACAAACTGTATCTTCACTGCAGTGAATATGGAGGGTCAGAGTCTTAGCTGATGACAATAAGCAATCAATGATCTTTTTGCATATTCATCAGCTGAAGATCTGGACTAGAAATTTAAATTCTTGTTTCCCAGAATTTATTCTTGTGCATCAATTTATTTTAGCAGTGTAAGCAATATTTCTGCAAATAATAGGTATTTACCATAGCATCACCAACATACTCTGAAGGTCATTACAGGTATTTCATATTTATGTTAATCCGTTATTATGGGACAATATTAGAAGGTTCACAATGATTTAATTCAGTAATTTGTAGCAAATTAAATTCATGATCGTGGGATAGTTGATTCATAAATTCTGCCACTGACCTGGACTCTTGTGAGTTATTCATATGCATTGCACTCATACATTATCTTATCCTTACTTTTTCTACAAATTATTTAACAAAATTCTGGTTCCACTGGTCACGTACTTTTGCAGTCTTGATCCTACCAAACCTCATATTCTGGAAATGGTAATCCTGACAATTTATTTGAGATTGGTAGTTGAAAAACTTTCTCGGTGCCGTTCAATGCCTGAGTTTGAAGGTTTTAAAATAAACCTGAATAATTTTCTTGTAAAGGTGATCTGCCGTGTAGCACTGCATGTGGCAATGCTGAACATTTAATTGCAAATGTCAGATATGAAATTTTATTTATTCTGATTCTTCATTCTGAAGAACAATTAATTCTGTTACAGATGATTTCACTGAAATACGGGACCATCCCACAAAGATACCAAGGTCTGCTAGGAATAGCTTGAACATTTCACTAAGTTCACTGAACCAATATAGCACTGTCTGTAGCACAGTCATGAAACCTGCCTTCTGCTTTCAGCTGTTGCAAAAAGAAATTGTTTACTGTCTAAGAGAGATAGACTTTTGAAAAAAAAAATTAGTCAAGAACCTTCTTCTACCTCCATGTAGTTCCAGAAATTACTCTGGAAACAAACTCAGCTCTGTTAACTCTGTTACTGCATCTGTGCATTGATGTGACACCTCTGGCGAATCAGGACCTATGGATGAGGTAGGTATCCTTGTATATACTATATAGGAAATAAAACAGCATATCATCAAGGCATCAGCTAGCGACAGTAAAAGATGCACTCATCCATTTAATGGATGAGCACTGAAATCGCACTACAACTAGGAAATTTCAACTTGGAAAACTAAGCCAAAGTTTTGTTTGCAAGCAGTTGTGGTTTCTTGTAGACCTTCTTAAAACACTAGGTAGGCAGATTATTTATAGGGGTATTTTTTAATTACATAATTTTGCAGCAGAATATTGTATGTAAGTGAGAGAAACTGAGTAAATTATGTTTGCTAACACTTACTGTAAGGTGAATGAAATTTCTTATATACATTTCACCAGGAATATTCCTTTGTGTATACTATTGAGAGCAGTATCAGTGCCGTTTACTAGCATGTCATCTGACGTTTGGCCTCTAAATGTTCCACAGAGAGGTCAACAGTAATTGCCTTATTTCTTCTACAATGTAAAGCAATTTTCTCCTGTTCGTTAAGGCAGCAGTTATTAATCGTCAATTGAAACATGATTTGCATTACTGGTAGTGAGGTAGATCACTCAAGCAAAATAATTCTGCTGGTCCAGGGCCAGTGGTTTCCAGTAGCCCAGGCTCTGCACTGCACTCCTGGAATCAGTCAAGATATCCAAAACACCCAAGCACATCCAATAGAGGACCAGTAAATCATGTGAATGATTAAGGGGCTGAAGCATATGGTGCATCAGGTGAAGTTAGGGGAGCTGGGTTTGTCCAGAATTAAGAATGTTGGGATCTCACTGCTTTCTCTAAGGATCTAATGGGAGAGTATAGCAACAATGTTGTGTGACCTTTTGTCACAGTAGCCATACTCTTCATAGAAGTCCCAAATGGAGAAGGCACAACAGATGTAACTGTTAAGGAGGGGTTGAATCTGGGTTGTTAATGAATTGTAACAAGGCTGATATAAAAATATTAGATATTTTATTAAACAAAGAAAAATCCCCAACTTATTTACAATTAAAACACAGATTCTTATATGCGGTTGGTAAAAGTACCTTTGCAGATTGTATATATATTTAATAAAATTAATTTAAATTATTTTTAAGAAACGTTTAGAAAAATGAACAGCTAGAAAGTCCTGCAGCATAAACTGCTGCCTTAAGACTAAATATAAGCTTTCCTGAACTTCAGAAAAGCGAATTTACTCACTTATTGGAGTCCCAGAATTAATAACTCGAAAGCATAGATGGAAACCAAAAAATGGGGAAAGACACAGTCCCTGCCATGTGAGGCATTTCACGTGACGGTGATGCAGTGTGGTTTCGCCGCTGGTGTAGCTCCGACGGGACGCGTCGCGTACGCGAGGTGAATCCTCCGTGGTTCTTAGGAGGCTATCGGAGCGGTCAGCCCCCGGGATGGAGCAGTCCGGTCATTTGCGAGGCTCGGCAAAGGGCTCGGCAAGTCGTGGTGTCGCAGATTTGCCTCGGGGCTATTTCCTGGGCTCGGCCAGCATCAAACGGACTGGGGCTGGGCTGAGCTCACACGGGCAGCTGTACCCTAGCACGGGCGAGCCCTGCAGTCCTCTGGTTCGGCGCGACAGACAGACAGGGTCAGGTCCACCGTTTGTGGGGAAAAGGCAAGTTCCCTGCTATGTGATGCCGAGCAATGCCAACAGGTAGGAGGCGAAATAATAACCATGAAAGCA
>VWZE01007612.1:200759-240469 GCA_013396675.1 Eubucco bourcierii | reverse complement strand
TTCCCTTGTCCACTGTCGCTGTGACTTCATCATAGAAAGCCACTAAATTTGTCAGGCAAGATTTGCCCTTGGTGAAGCCATGCTGGTTCCCACCAATCACCTCTGGTTTGTTTTCCATTTACCTTAGCAGGACTTTCAGCAGGATCTGCTCCATGATCTTGCCAGGCACAGAGGTGAGGCTGACTGGTCTGTAGTTTCCAGGGTCATTCTTTTTACCCTTCTTGAAGATGGGTGTTATGTTTGCCCTTCTCCAGTCAGCAGGAACTTCACCAGTCTGCCATGACTTTTCAAATATGATGCACAGTGGTTTGGCAACTTCATCTGCCAGTTCCCTCAGGACCCATGGGTGGATCTCATCAGGCCCCATGGACTTGTGCACATTCAGGTTTCTTAGGAGCTCATAGACATCATCTTCTACTATAGTAGGCAGATTTGCCTGCTCCCAGTCCTCACTTTTACCCTCCGCAACTTGGACATTGTGGTTGGAGCCCTTGGAGTTCTCTGAATTGCTTCTGTTTGCCAGAATGTCATGGGAGAAAGCGACCAAAATGTGATGAAAATACATGGAAGCTATATTCAGTTTTCAAAAGAAGATACTCTGGATTCACAGGTAAATAATTAGTTTTAAATGCAAGAAGAGAAGTGATTCAATAGAATTAGAAAATAGTTTGTAATAAAGTAATCACTGAAAGTGAAAGAAACAGGGTAAGAAGGATTTAGACAAGTATGTATGATGTTTAATTAAAAGGAGCATGTTATGTAACATTTAATTTTTGCAGGGAATGTGTGTTCTCCTGTAAAACAAGAACTTCTTAGGAATATGGGTCAATTAATTTCCATTGGATGGAAACACATCTAAAACAGGGTGTTCCCTAAGGCTCACCAAACTGTCATATGTAGGCAGAATTTGCCATTTTTTATTAAAATAGAAAGGAAAAACAAATTTCAGATCTAGATTACAAAAGCAACCAGCTAATGGTTTTTGGGGAGGTTGTGTTGGTGCTTTTTAAATTTTTTTTTTTTTTTAATTCTTTCTAGTTGTAGAAAAGTATGGAATTGCTTATTATGCTTGTAAGCATAGTCACCCTGTGTGATTTCAGATTTCAGAGTTGACTTTGTGCAAATACTCTAAGATGCTTTTAGAAGTGTCATAGCTTCATGAAATGAAAAAAAAAATATTTTGAATATTTTGAAACATACCATAGGAATTATTGTTGTTTAATGAATCTTATTGGACAATGGTGACTATGATAGAAAGTATTGTGTATTACAATCAAAACAGTAAAATCAAAACTTTTTTTTTTTTTTTTTTTTTAAATCTCATTTTGGGCTGTGAAAGCACATGTTCAGTTCAAGAATCACATATAATGATTTGATTATATTTAAAACTCTCAAAAAATGCCTAGCAGTTAGTTTAAATCAGTTATACTATGTTTTTGCTTAGTGCCTCTTCCAGACCATCTGAAATAATCTGCTCCACCCTCAGAAGTAAGAAAGTGCTTCACAAGAAAGTGTAGAAGAGTATCTGCTAATTGCAGTCTTTTTAATCAGTCAGCAGAAAATGTGATAAGTGGTCATGCCCATCAGTAGGGATTTGAAGAAGTAAAGTAACAGAAAAACTGAGGTTGAGCATCCTAAGCACAACCGTCCAGCCACATGAGGTGGAAAGGAGAGGAGACACAGCAGAGCCACTAAGATCCTGAGTAACCATGTGATAGTCTAAGTACTTTAGAGCTGCAAAATACAGAGCTTATGAGCTCTGATAATTTGGTAGTATGTGTACCCATGTGTAGGTGAAAAAAGAAGAGATAAAGAGGTGGAGAAATGCAGACAGGTCTATGGCAACATTTGGAATTTATATTTGGGAGCTGACTGGAGCACAGAGTTCCCTCAACAGCAATTCCTGGAAAATTTCTTAGTGGAAACTACTGAAACAACATTGTTCCAATCATTATCAGACATATTTCACTTTACAGATGAAAAATGTTCATCTAAAGTACTCATTGAGTATTTCGGCTTTACAGTTTGACACAAACAAACAAACACCACACCCCCTCTCCAACCCCACACCAATAAAAATGCTTGAGCACAAAGTTATGTTTCTTTCTTTACAAAAGAAAGAAAAAAATGCTGTGTAGATGAATTAGATGATGGGACACCATGGACTAGAGTTTAACTAAAAGCATTGAATTTTAGAAATTAAACTCATTTGACAACAGGGATCTGTCAAAGTCCAATAGCACAATACTGCTTTTTTTTTTTTTTTTTTTTTTTTTTTCTTTTTATACCTTGTTCTTTTTATCCTTCTTCCTTCTGCTTCTGATTATCATCTCCATTTTATGGTGATGGTTCTAAATGCTAATGAAGTCATTCCTGGTCCTATGCCAGCCAGCCTTTTTGGCATGATTATTTCTGGAGCTGAACAAACCATGTGGGATAAATGAGATTAACATAGCAGGGGACAATTTCAGAGGTTCGTGTAAAGAACTTCCACTGATAGTTTACCTTGATGGCATAGGTTTATCTACATTGTTAATTTGCTTTCTGTGCGTCCATGTGTGTATATTCTCTTTGGCAGCTGAGTCTCACAGAGGGTACAGAGCTAGGAGGTGGCTTTCCCATTTGTCATAACTAGGAGAGGGATCTGTCTTTTTCACCTTTCTTGAGGTTATTTTTATTGATGTACTATAGAAATGTAAGGAAGGCTGGGGAGTGATAACCTCAGGAAAGCTGAAAAATGAAGAGGGGTCTCTGTTAACATAGGTACAGAATCAATCACAAGTGATAAAATAAGGAGTTAAAAGAGACCTCCAATGATCATGCAAGTGAATTGGGACTGTTTTTTTTTGTTTGGCTTTGAGGGGGAGTTTGTTTATTTTAGTGGCAGTGTGGATTGTATTATTCTAATTTAAGAGAAAATGTGTAGGTCTGGGTTGACTGATCAGAGGTTTAGTTAGGGTTTAAACAGATTCTTATGTATTTTTGGTTTGGATCATGTTTCTTTTTATATCAGCTTAACTACTATTGTTCAGGGAGTAGGCTTTGGAGTTCCTGTTCAACCCCTTCACCCCCTTTGTTTTTTCCCCCACAAGGTATCACTCAACTAAGTTAAATATCCAATCACCTCAAATGCTTGGCCTAGCTACAGTAACTTTGAAGAACTCTTGTGAAATAGAGCTGACCTTAAAATTTGCTTACTGTCTAACTAAGGCTTATCTACCAGTTTAATGTTCAAAAGGAAACTATGTATATTATCTCACATCTGCTGACCTCCTTTTGATTCTGCCTAGTGAACTAGATAGACCTTGATTCTAATCCAGTGTGACATTTGTACTGTCCCTCTGTCTTGAAAGATTTTGAGCTGGTGTAGAGATCCTGTAAAAGCTCTTAAGGGTTTCTCATGTCCAATTCCAGAACAGGAGATGAGGACAGAGTTGACTGCAAAGTTTATTGTTAGATACCACTAATTTAGTGCAGTGAAGGCACTTGATAGGCACAATAGCTACCCTTGGATTTGCGAAGTATTTAAGACAAATATGCACATGTATACTTTTTTCATTACAGCTAAATGTAAAATAAAACACAACAGACAAAAAGCTCAGCCACACAAAGCTAACACCAGCTGTGTAAATGTACTGATTAGCTCTCTAAATGGAAAAGCATAGAGATTTATTGTTGTGCTTTTAGCCATTAAACTAGGAAGTGTCTGCCTCATCTTCCCTAATTTGCAGCCGATTCCTGACTCAGGTTTTCCTCATTTGATCAAGTCAGAGTCAGCAGAAACATTGTATGAATAAGGACAAAACACAAGCTGAGTAAGGACTGCATTCTTGATATACAGAGGGAGCAGGGGAGATGATTGCAGCTTGCTATGCCTAATAGAAACAATTTTTTTTTTAAACTGAGGGTCTTTGTTTTAAGTATATGTCAATTTAACAAAGTATTTAGTAATTTACCTACCTTTTTCTGTAAATAATTCCTGAAAAAAAAATCCCAAACCCCCAAATTAACCCACAGCTAGATATTGTCAGAAATCTGATTTCTGATTCCATATACAGACTCTGCATAATAGATTGCAGACCAGTGGTACGTAAAAAGACAGCATGCATCAATCCCACTGCATAACTGGTCTTAGAGACAAAGGAACCTCTTTGTCTTTTCTTCCCTCAGTTATAAAGGAGAAGAACATGTACTGAGGCCCACTTTCATTCCCACAGATGCCAACATTGAATTCTGACTAAGCCTACAGTGGGCAGAGCCAAGCACAGCTTGAGGTCCTTTTATTTCCCCTTGCACACCTCCACTTCTAATAGCTCCATTCTCAGATGGTTTTCTGACATGTCATGGTTTCCCCCATTCTGGTACATAGTTTCCACAACACAGAAGAAAGGAGGAAGAGGGCAGGACTATCTTTTATTTCTGGAAGTTGATAGCACTTTCCTCCAAGGTAATGGAACACCACAAAGGTGTGCTCTTGCATATTACTTCCTTTCCTAATTAAATTGAATGTGATAGTGAGAGCAGGTTGACATTGTTAAAGTAAATGATCCAGAGCTTTGGTAATGAAGACAAATCCAGAGTGAAGTTTATTGTTTTAATTTTAATCTTGAACAACCTAAATGCTATTGAGTAAGTTGTTCTAAAATATCCTACAGTGTATTTTCCTTCTGAACTATTTCTGCATACTGCACACAAAATCATTTATAAGAAGTAGATTTATGGATTTCAATGGCTTATTTATATGCAGTGTGAACCGATATAGAGTATTTACTGAATTTTCCATAATAGTCTGTCATTAGCCAGAATCCCCAAAGTGGGAGAAAAAGGGTTAGACACTGGAGACTTTAAAAAAAAAAAAAAAAAAAAAAAAAAAAAAGCTATGCTATATCCCATCTGCTTGGATAGGATTCATTTTTATTAAATGTGAATTTCAAAAATTATTAACTTTTCTTGTCTCCTAGCCAGAAACTGGATTTGGAGGGAGTTACCCAATATATTAAAAAACTGGAAGCTCTAACAGATCTGAGTAACATGAAAAATTAATCTATGTTGGGGAAAGGTTAAAAATCCCACAAAATCAAAACATATGCTTTTACAAAAGTCACTGCCTACCTGTTTATTACATAGCAAACATTGGGCCCCAAGTCTCCTGTCAATGACTTCGCTGTTATAACAAGTGTGCCAATTCACTAAAATTATCCCAAATCAAGCAAAACATAGAATCAATCCTGATGCTCTTTCCAGTATTAAGAAGCTATTTAATAACAGACAGTATGTCTAGTATACCGTGTTTCTGCAGCAGAGCAGCTTTATTATGTACTGTTGCTTAACAACTGTTGCTTAACAACGGATGAGGGTAATCCTGACTCTTCCATCACAGAGCCCTCCAAACTGGCATGAGTACTAACATCTATACATCTGTAAGGATAGATTGAGGAGGAGGAAATTAAAATATGTGAGGAAGGCACTGCAGATTTTCCTAACCTGTGCTAATGTATTTTCATCTCATACCTTGAGCGTTCTCACCTTTAAGTGCCAAATGCATATGAGAGCTTTGTGAAAGATAATAAATATGAATAACAGCTCATAGCACTCCCACTGTCAGGCTCACATTTCTAGCTACCTCTATTCCTATCACCATTTCCCTTCTTACTCACAGGATGACTATGTTTATTTATTGTACTCTGGAGAGTTTATCATATTAGTTACAGATTATTGTGATTCTGTTATTCAGTAATGACACCGGTAATAAGAATGATGTCAAAAATTCAGTTAAGCAATAAATATGACAGTGTAGCATCAGGTTTTATCATGTATATGCAGCAATTGGAGGATGATTTAAAAATGACAAAGTACTTAGGATTTCAGTAATACTTATTGCAACTGTGCTTTCCTTTAAGCTTTACTCTTTTAAGATTTTCTCTCTGTTTAAGGAAAAACATCTAAATCATGCATTTTAAACTCACGATTTAAGCATTTCAATATAAGGGAAAGTTGAAACCCAATGCAGTTATGAATAAGCCCTGTGGAAATCTTCAGGCAACCATGATTTAAAAAGTAAAAGAGGAAAAGGGAAAGAATATTCTGAGGAAACAAAGATTTCAGAAATCTGGAAAACAACTTTAAATCAAGGTTTACACATACAAAATTGTTAGTTAAGTTTTTAGCAGTTCCTCTTCCATGAAAGTGGTCTGATGGATTTATGGGAATATCTAAAAGGAGATTTACACAGGGATTGATATAAACAAAGGCAAGCTGTCTGCTCTAAACTCCAACATCAGAAATCAAAAGTGTTCTCCATTAGGGAAAAACAAAACAAATCCAGAACAGTGATTTTTCTCTGAATTCTGTTTAAACCTCTCTTTTTTCCCAGTTGAGACATTAGAGGTTAGTGTCCTTAGATTATGGCTAGATTTTCAGTGTTTTGTCCTCAGTGACACCTAACAAATCAGATATAGGAATGCCTCACTTTTAGAGTCTAATTAAGAATATGCTTGAGCCCAGTCAAGAAGAGAACTCTTCTGTGGGCTTTCTCATAATATAAACACAGAACAAAGCCCTTGTCCTAGTCCCTTCAGTTGAGATGAGCACCAATAACCAGTGTCAGCTATCTAAAGATATTCAGATTTTGATTCAGTCTCTTAAACCTTAACTTTTGCTTCAAATGTGTTTTAGAGACCAAATCCATTTAAAAAAAAAATTAATTTATCTTATTTTTTTTTTGTGTGTGTGTGTGTGTGTAGTTGTTTGGTTTGGGGGGGGTTTGTTGTTTTTTTTTCTTTTTTTGCTTCTTTTGGGTTTTTTGTTTGTTGGGTTGTTTGTTTTTGGTTGGTTTTTTTTGTATTACAGTTCACCTCAGTCAAAATCTAAACCCACATCTCTTCATCTCTTTGTCCATCTCTTTGTGTTTTAAATCTGTTTGTTTGGAGTATAGCTGCTCTTAAAAAGGTAACTGAGAGCAAATTCATTCATGTCAATAGAGTATTCAGGTTCCCCACTAATGTTAGAAAGAGCAGTAAAGATATCACTATATTGACAGATGTCTTTTCACCATCTCACTAGTGTAATCATAACAATATTTTAAGGTAATTTGTTGTAGTAGAATGCATTACTGTGCATGTAATGTGTGATGAGTTATGGAACATTCCAGTATGTTGCAGTCCATATATGTCAAACATTGACTGTATCAAGTTGATGCTGACTCACACTGAAGTAGCAGCCACCTTTTTTCAATGGGAAGGTGGAAGCAGAAAGCATACATGTGCAAGAACAAGAACAAATGCAAACAGCTGTTTAAAATTCTAACATGCTTAACTCAATTGCAAAATTAATGTGTGATTGCTCAGCTGCAGAAGCAAAATGTGGTGAACAGAAACCCTAAAAGTGTGCTCTTTATCTCCCAGAGAGAAAGACACCAACTGCAAATAAGCAGTGGCGTTTAACATCCTCACCCAGGAATTCCTATGATAGTGTTTTCTCTTTTCCTGTTATCTATTTCGTATTTTCAGTTTGCATAGGATGTTTTACTTATGTTGTGTACTGCTCTGTATTTCTTATGCTTGAAAACTGATTCTATCTGTTCACAAAGATGCATACTCTTTCACTAACCTTTTGGATGTTGTTTTATGCCTTTGATGCCTCTGGTATTATCACAAACATGTATTCCCAAAGTCTCTGCTATAAACCTTTACTAATTCTGCAAGCACTTGTGAACAAATTTAGCTTTTCCTGAACACGTAAATATGATTTGTAGCTGTCAGCTCAATCATAGCTTGAAAGACTGAGTTAATTGCATATCAAATTAAAATATTTCACAACGGGACTGTCATAGGTATAAATAGGTAAGTTTTGAAAGGACTGGTGTTACTCTTTGTGTATTATGTCATGCTGCATGAGGCACAGTGGAATTCCTGGAAGTGAAACTCATTCAACATCCACAAGATGTTTTAATAGATCTAGCGAGATGAAAATATGAAATAGATATTTGATTGAGGATATGATTGTACTACTCTCTGAAACCAGTGCTATTGGTCTGTAGAAATACCAGAATGGGCTCTGGTAGATATTGCATCCATGGAGGAAGCTAGTCCAATTAACTTAATCGTCTCTCCTAACATGCCCCAGAATTCTTGGGGGAGATACAGTTTGGTTTTTAGATCTGTTTGAAGACTCATTTCCTATTTCCATTTAAGATGGAATGGCCTTATGCAGAAGGACACATTCAGACCAAAATGACAGAAAGCAGGTTTGCTTTCTTGCTTTGGCATCCTGGTGAACATCAAGCTGATCGGGAGTCACCTACCTGTCCTTCTGCCAAAGATGATCCACCATGTGCTAGGCTGTATTAGCAATAGTATTATAGTCAAAATGTCAAGGGAGTTGATACCTCTATTCAGCATTTATGATGCCACATCTGGAGTACTGTGCCCAGTTTTGTGGGCCTCTCAACAATTTATATACTGGAGTAATTCTTCTGGAGGAGCTCCAAGAGGGTCAGTGGGCTAGAGTACATGGGATATGAAAAAAGACAGAGAGAGCTCAGTTTGAGCTTTAAGAACACTATTCTGTCCCTGGGTAGCTAGAAGAGGTTGTAGAGAAGATAGAGGATGACTCTTTTCAAGGGTGTAGTGGAAGTATAAGTGATAAAGGACTCGTGTTGAAATACAGGAAGTAATTTAAGCAAAAAATATGGGATTTTTTGGTTTTTTTAATAATGTATATCATCAAATAACAGGTTGCCTAGAGAGGCTGCAGAATCAGTCAGACATAGCGCTGAGCAGACTGTTCCATTTGGAATTACTTTGAGAAGAAAGTTGGACTGAAAACCTCTGTAAGTCTCTTCCAGCCCAGAAAATTCTACGGTTAGATGATGACTTTACTTCGATCTTCCATGTAATGAGAAAATTAAGTCTAAAGAAGACTGCATACTTAAGTGTCATCCTTCTTCCCATTAATTCTGGAGAGAGCATAAACATTTTTCCTGTTGTAAATAGCTACTTAAGTATGACTGAATTGTGTCCTAAAACTACCTGTGGTCATAGGGGGATTATTGGTCTACAGCATGAATGCAAGTATTTAACTGGAAATGTCTGAAGTTCTATGAGATGAAAGGCAGATGTCCAGCACACTTGATTTAGGTATAAACAACTGTCATGTAGAATACAGGGAACCATTAGAAAATAATGAGACCTCCTTTCATTCAAAGTTTAATTTGCTAAGTGACTTTTTGAGTGCTGATATGGCTTCTGTGTTAAATGTATTCTAATGGATAAACTTGTCATTCAGAAAGCAGAAAATCAGCACTGGACATGTCATTCAGTGTATGGGAGACTGATCTCACCACAGAGAGAAGAAGATAGCAGTAGGAATCTATAGGGAATTGCATCTGTTTACAGGAGTATTTTGTTTAGTTTTTTTCAACAATTGTAGTCTGATGAAAAACATTAAGCTGGGTATGGCTTTATTGCTGCTTTCAAGATTAGAGGCAGCTTTGCTTTTGCCCACTCTCTGTTTCACTGTGACTCAGGGAGTACCTGCAAAGCAAGCCAGGGAAAAAAACAACCAAACAAAAAAAAACCCAAACAAGCAGTACACGCCTGGTTACCTGCACCGCTGAACTGTCAGCTCCTTCTCTGGCTCTCCTGCGGTCCCCTGAAACCAGTGATTGATCTCTGGCCTTCTTATATTTAGCTGCATGGACACAGCAATAGGGGATCACATTTAAGGGTAGAGACTAGAAGCATGCCTTAGCTAAGGGCACTGTGTTTGCCTGCAACACCAAAACATGACTCATACAGCTTCCTAAACTGAATACACTTCAGTTCACCTTTTGTAGAACTGGAAAGAAACCCAAAGCATTCTGTCCAAATTTGCGGTGGATCTGGCTTCTTGCCATCCCATTGGTTTTGCAGACAGAAAGCCCAGTTAACAAAACATTGGAAAAATAAATGTACAGCCTGTTTTCTTGAGCCAGCTACTTGTATACCTATAACTAATTATTGGTTATGATTTTAGTCTCCTTTGGCAACATTAAATAATTCATTATTTGATTTCCTGATTTATGACTGATGGAGTTACAGTGCTATTATACACATGTGAATTTACACTTATTAGTGTTGTTATTTGAGAGCAGCTTTTTCAGTGTTCTTGTGCTGGTACTTGTTTCTAACTCTCTGAGATTAGTACTTTTAGATAGGTGCTGTGTCATACATCCCTTTTCTGAAGTCACTTTGTACTTCGGGAGAAGGGAAGAAGCGTGGTATGGAAAAGTGAAGATCACTCCAGATCACCTGCAGAATTTGTTAAACTCTGGTTATGCATACCAAGGAAATAAAGGTTATAAAATGAGAAATGTTAAGATTAAACAAGAAGTAGTTTCACTATTTGAGTGTCACAAGTAATTATTTTTTGCTATGTGCTTAAGTGCATGTTAAATAAATAACAGTGGAAGTCAAGGTTAAATAAGTGTGATTCATCATTCAAATAATTTAAAGCTCAGCTGAATGGGTATTTTACTATAATATATATACAAGCCACATTCAAACAGATATACTGAACAATAGCAAATAATAATCACTATCTGCATATTGTAAAACTCTGTGTACATGTTTAAAGGGGAGAAAAAAAAAGAAAGGGGGGGAGGAAGATAAAGAAAAACAATCCAAAAGGATTAAAGGCTTCCAAAGTTCATTGAACTGACTCCTAATCTTTGAAGTATACTATTCAAAGAAGAGAGGCTTCTACACTAAAATGCACATTGTGACACTGTAATTGTTTCAATTATGTATCCACAGTAACATTTTTTTTCTGTTTTAACAGTTTTGTGCTGATGTTTCTCAAAAGCTACATGTCCAATGTTGTTTAACTGTTTAAGGTATTAGTGCATTAATTTATATTAACATGAAGTTTATATAAAGCTATTATAAAGATTTTCCCAGAAGCCTTATAGTACTTTGTTCTTTCATTTAAGTTATCTAATTATCCCTACTGATGTGAAAAAAAAAAAAAAAACAAACAAAAACCCAACATACTGAGATTCAGTTGTGGAAGAAAAAAGAGAGCAGAATTTGTTGTCACAATGGAAATGGAGCTAGCTGTTTAGCTCAGTACACAAGTGGGAGTAGAGCCCAGAAGTACGAGCATCGCTGTTGAACCTTACTAAAAGTTTAATGCAATACACATGGATAAATTCTAATCTTCTTTACAAAGTGCAATGTCCTTTCAACCATGTCAGGGGAAAAACAATAACAGGAGCTCCAGATGCACTTGCTCTTGAAGGACAAACATTCTCTTGGTATAAATGATTGTGTACACACGAGGCAGATATTTCTGGATTATGGATGTTTTTGCAGAGAGTCACACTTCAAAATACAATGAAATGCTGAAGTCCCATTCAGAATACTTCATAGATATATAATATCTCTTATAAAAAGATAATTTATACAGTTAACCGAAGTAGATGTTAGGGAGGGGGTTGAATCTGGGTTGTAAGTGAATTGTAACGAGGTCAATATAAAAGTATTAAATATTTTTATTAAATAAAGAAAATTCCCCCAAACTTATTTACAATTAACATAGAGAGATTCTATTATGAGGTTGTTAAAACTGTCTTTGCAGAATGTTTATATATGTAATCAAATTAATTTAAATTATTTTAGGAAGCGCTTTAGAAAGTTTAAACAACTACAGAGTCCTACAGCACAAACTGCTGCTTAAAGGTTAAACATAAATTTCAGAAAAGAGAGTTAGTTTACTCACTGGTTGGAGTCTCAGTATTTGTAATCCAAAAGTATCTGTAGAAATTTAAATGAAGAAAAATACAGTCCCTGCCACGTGGTGGCCTTCCACGTGGTGATGATGCGATGTGGTTTTGCTGCTTGTTTAGCTCCAGTGGAGCAGATTGTCTGAGGAGATCCACGGACACGAGGCAAACCCTCCATGGCTCTGTGATGCAAAGCAATGCAAACAGGTCGCAGACAAAATAAAGGTGGTATCAGCTAACAAATGAGTTGGTTGGGGTTTTTAAGCATTTTGACAGAGTGTCTTTGACCAGTAGCAACAGATAAAAAACATGTCTGGAACCAATCCAATGTTATTTCATCAAAAAAGGGAAATGCACATGTCCAGCATCATGACCTCTGTTTACCAGAAACAAAGCAGTGTATGATAGCCCCAAATACGGTGTCTCTGTGGTAGACTGAGAGGCGCCAAGGCTTTTGTCTGCTTTCCTGCTTCTTCCACCCAGGAAGAAGGGGAGAAGGGGTGGGGGAGACAAGGTGGGTATTCAGGTGGATATTTAGGATATGTATTCCAGATATAATTTGGGCCTTCCACCACAGTAATCTTTCAGAGTTTTTTTCCAAAGAGGAGGAGGCATCTATATAGAAAGACTGATTTTCCTCAATTGTATCATCTTTCCCTGAAAACCTTACTTCATTCATATTTTCAGAGCTGGAGCAACATTCATTACATGAAAACATTCATTATTTAGGATTGTCTTTGAAATATATACTTGCACATGCTTTAATTGCACTCAGTGACACTCAATCACTGCTAAAGGTCAAGTACAAGTTTAAGTACTTTCCTCATAATTTCCCTGTACTTGTGTCTGACTTTCTGATTTCTTTGGCATTCTTCAACCATCCACAGCAGCATACTAGAGTACTGATCCAGTTGCTTGGGTTTTCTTCTTTATTAAAATAGTGCCTTATATTTCTAAGCAGAGAAAGTTTATGGTGAAACAACCATCTAAACATCAGCACTTTTAAATTTTTTTTTAATTTTTTTTAAAGATAAGAATTTCTGTATGGAAGAGTAATAACGACTTTCTCCTCTCCTGTTATTAGTCTGTCAAACTGGGTAGAACACCATTTTCAAATATTACACATAGATTAAGGCCATGGTTAAGTCTCCATGGAGTGCTCATTCTGTAGCTCAACAACATAGTCTTTTTTTTTTTTTTTTTTTTTTTTTTTTTTTTTTTTTTTTTTTTTTTTTTTTTTTTGTTAGTATTTTACATTGTAAGCAACATATTGGCATTTCTTATTAATATAAAAAGACTGAGAAATTTACATAGGTGTGCTTTGCATCTGGTGTACCTGCGAGATTACAAAAGCTACTTAGTTGATGTATCTACCTTTCGGTTATTTACATAACAAATAAAAGAATTCCAAAACAAGGGAAGTCAGGTGCAATAGCTTAGTGACTTATTACAGTCTCATTGAATCTAGGTAAATGCTTGTAAAAAAACTTGTACCTGAGTAGTTTATTTTCTTTGTCTTTAGTGACAAGCAGAATTACTGAACCCTAGAGGTTGGAAGGGACCTTCAGAGATCATCGAGTCTAACCTTTCTAACAAGGCAGGATCTGCTAGGATAGTTCTCACAGGAATGCATGCAGGCAGGTTTTGAAAGTCTCCAGAGAAGGACACTCCACAACCTATCTGAGCAGCCTGTTCCAGTGCTCCATCACCCTCATTGTAAAGAAATTTCTCCTCACGTTGAGGTGAAACCTTTCATGTTCCAGTTTGTAGCTGCTGCTGTGGAACACCGAAAAGAGATTGGCCCCATCCACCCCTCAGATATTTGTATACATTTATCAGATCTCCTCTCAGTCTTCTCCAGACTTAACAGCCCCAAGTTTCTCAGTCTCTATTCATAGGGGAGATGCTCTAGTCCCCCAGTCATCCTTGTGGCTCTCCTCTGGGCTCTTTCAAGCAGGTCTCTGTCTCTCCTAAACTGAGGAGCCCAAAATTTGACACAGTATTCCAAGTGTGGTCTCACCAGGGCAGAGTAGAGTGGGAGAAGAACCTCCCTAGACCTTCTGGCCACACTATTCCTGATGCGTCTCAGGATGCCATTGGCTCTCTTGACCACAAGGGCACATTGCTATCCCATGAAAAACTTTCTGTTCATCAGGACTCTAAGGTCTTTCTCCATGGAGCTGCTTTACAGCAGGACAACCCTCAACCTGTACTGGTGCCTGTTGTATTCCTCCCCAGATGCAAAACTCTGTACTTGTTCCTAATGAACTTCATGTGGTTAGCCTTTGTCCAGCACTCCAGCCTGTCCAGCAACTAAAATATCCTTTCAACTTCAATGTTTTCTCTGTGTTACCAGTTTGCTAAGATACTTTATATATATATATATATATATATATAATGTATATGACCATTCAAATTTCTAGATTTGCTGATATGTACTTCTTCAAAAAACTTCCTCACATTGATGAGCCTGGTTTTCAAAACATCAACACAGGTATGTTTATTCACCAAGCAAAAAATGGATTTGTGGCTTTGACATGTCCCAAGTTAGTTTGCACTTGAGGTAAAGTGAACTTCTGATGACATTGGTCTGCCATGTTTGTCTTGCTCACCTCTATCATCCCTGTTGCTGAGCTTTTTGTTGCTAACAAAGCCTGGTTCTACCATGTCTACGTGTAGTAGTGTTAACCGGTACTGATTGGAGCTCCTGAAATGTAGCTCTTCATAGTGACCATATCAAGCCATTGGGAGGCAAATAACCCTTTATAGATTTTCATTCTATTTGAATGGGGGCACATGTAAAAGCCAAAGACGTCACAAATAGTAAGATAGAAGGTAATAGTTCAGATTGAATGTTACCCTAAGTCTTGTGGTAGTGATCATTTTCTAAAGTTTCTATGCGCTTGGCCACAGTATTTTTTTTTTTTATTACTTATTATAAAACACTTCTATTTAGATAACTGCTCTATGTTTTTTTTTCCAGTAGTAGGCAGTAAAATTTAAGCATTAAGAAATTTTATGGTCCAAGTGACTAAAGAGCTATGGCTAGTAGTATTATTGACCTAGAATTTATTTCTGAACTAGGGTCAGAAGAGATCTTTGCAGCTCCACACAACTTTGTTTTGCTATGAGTATTATGACCATGTACTCGCACATTCATTATCATAAAGCTGGATCCACTATTGATTTTTTGCCTTTCCTGAATAGAAGATTAAAGCTGCTATTCTTCCTGTTCTGCAGGGCCTCAATTCTCACAGCACTAAGCAGATCACTTCCAGTAATTTTTAATTTTTAAAGTCAGGTTTTATATTTAATGATTTGGAAATGCCCATTCAAAGAAGAAATGGGCTAGAGAAAATCAATGCTCAAAGTCCTAGACACATAGGTATTTGGGACAAGCAGATATAGACAGGAAAGGAGAGATGGTGGAGTGACACTGCATGTTAGGGAGTGTTTTGATTGAGTAAAACTCCTTGACTGTGATGTTAAGGTCAAGTGCTTATGGGCAAGGATTAGGAGTAAGGCGAAGAAGGCAAATACCCTGTTTGGAGCATGTTACAGACCACCCAACAAAGATGCAGATGAAGAGTTTGGCAGAAGTCTTCAAATCACTAGTCCTTCAATTTGCTTGATGTCTGCTGGTAATACAAGACATCAGAGAAGAAACAATCTAAGAGGTTCCTGGAATGTGTGAAAGATAACTTCCTGACAGAGGTCATAAATGAAACTACCAGGGAGGTGCCTTGCTGGACCTGCTGTTTAGAAATAGAGAAGCACGGTTGGATGATGTGGTGGTCTTAGACATTTTAGGCTTAGTGAACTTTGTCATAGCCCAATTCTCTACTGTGTCAGAACAGTACATGTGACAGGGCAGGGCTGATAGCTCTTAATGAGTGTATTGCCTTAAACTCCACAAGGTGTGACAATGCCTGGTCTTGAATAGACAGGATCGTGATCTTAATAGCTCTGGGAGAGAGCTGCTGACTAGGCAGATGGCTTAACAATGAAAAGAGATAATTTCAGCGAGATAAGAATTCCCTTCTTAAAACCACTACCACAGCATCACTGAAAGGCCAATGGCACCTCACATTGTCCATGTCACTCATGCACACATCTCTTTGTGACTTGGTGAGATTGCCCCCCCTGACAAAAGGACATAAAAGGACCACAAGTTCCAGGGTCCACATGTTGCATCTGCTACAGACGACCATGCTGGCATGTACACCCTGCACCAGGAAATTGGACTATGCCTATGTGACCTTGTGGGAACCAAGGGTGGTGATATCTTTCTTTTCCCCTTTTTAAACTCTCTTTCTCTTTCTCTGTTTTTAACTCTTCTCTTTTTCCCTCTGCTAGGGTCCAATCTAATAAACCCACTCATCAGTTGTTTGGTGTCAGGAATTTTTTGTATCTTAGCATGACCTCTCCTATTGCCCATGGCTGGCTCAGGATACTGGGTCATGACAACCATGAAATGATAGAATTCTCAATTCTTGGTGAAGTAGAAGAGGAACATTAAAACCACTACCATAGACCTCTGGAGAGTGGACTTGAGACTGTTTGGGACACTGTTTGAGAGTGTCTCTTGAGAGGCAGTCCTGAAAGACAAAGGGTATCAGGAAGGCTGGATGTTCTTCAAGAAGAACTCAGTCTCAGAGGTGCAAGGGCAGGCTGTACCCATGCATCATAAACTGTCAAGGATGGCAATTATCTTGGCTGAGCGGGGAGTTCTTCCAGGAGCTCAGGTAATAAAAGACTTTACCACCCTTGGAAACAGGTGCAGGCAACTCAAGAAGAGTGCAGGGATCTAGCCCAGCTAGAACTCAACCTGGCCACTGCCATGAGAGGCAAGAAAAAAGGTTTTTAAAAACACATTAACAACAATAACAAAAAGCCAAGGAGAATGTCCACCCTTTATTGAATGCAGGAGGGGACATTGTTACAAAGGATGAGGAAAAGAATGAGGTATTTAATACCTTCTTTGCCTCAGTCTGTAATAGTCAGACCAACTACCCCCAGGGGATTCAGCCTCATGATAGGGATGGAAAGTAGTATCAACTCTCCATAATCCAGGAGGAAGCAGTTAATGACCTCTTATGTCATCTTGACACTCACAAGCCTATGGGGTCAGATGGGATTCACTCAAGAGTGCTGAGGGAGATGGAGGAGGAGCTTGCCAAGCCACTCTCCATAATCTATCAGCAGTCTTGGTTAACACGCTAGGTGTCAGGCAATTGGATGCTTGCTATTGGGACATCAACATATGAAAAGTACTGAAAGGAGGATCTGGGGAACTACAAACCTGTCAGAGTGACCTCCATACAGAGGAAGATTATGCAGCAGTTCATCTTGGGTGTGCTCATATGGCAAGTGCAACAGAACTGTGAGATCAGGCCCAGCCAGCATAGGTCCATGAAAGGCAAGTCCTGCCTTCTATGACTAGGTGACCCACCTGGTGGATGAGGGAAAGATTGCGAACATTGCCTACCTGAACTTTAGCAAAGCCTTTGACAGTGTCTCACACAGCACTATCCTTGAGAAACTTGCAACCCATGGCATAGACAGGTGGACTCTCTGATGGATTAAAAACTGGATGGATGGCCAGGCCCAAAGAATTGTGGTAAATGGAGTTCAATTCAGTTGCCATCAGGTCACAAGCAGTGTCCTCCAAGGCTCTGTACTGGGCCCAGTTCTATTTAATGTCTTCATCACTGAATTGGATGAGGGGATCAAGTGTACCTTCACTAAGTTTGCAGATGGCACTGAATTGAGTGGGAGTGTTGATCTGGTAAAGGAAGGCACTGTAGAGAGATCTGGACAGGTTAGATAGATGGGCTGAGGCCATCATGATGAGGTTTAACAAAACCAAGTACTGGGTCCTGCATTTTCATCACAAAACCCCCAAGTAAGGCTACAGGCTTTGGGAAGAGTGAGTGGAAAGCAGTCTACTGGAAATAGATCTGAGGATGCTGTTGAATGTTTGCCTGAACATGAGCCAGCAGTGTTCTCAGGTGGCCAAGGCTAACAGCATCCTGACCTGTTTCAAGAAAACATGTCTGGCAGGAGTAAGGAAGAGATTGTGCCCATATGCTTGGTCCTGGTGAGGCCACTGTTTGAGTATGTGTTCAGTATAAGAAAGTGCCATGGTATAAGAAAGATGTTGAGGTCCTGGAACATGTCCAGGAAGTTTAGTGAGGTTGGTGAGGTATATGGAGGGCATGTTGTAAAAGGAGTGGCTGAGGAAGCTGGGATTGTTTAGCCTGCAGAAGAGAAGGCTAAGGAGAGATATTACTGATTTCTATAACTACCTGAAAGGAGGTCACAGTAAGATTGGTGTTGGTCTCTTCTCCCAAATAACAAGTGATAGGATGAGAGTACATGGACTTAAGTTGTGCCAGGGAAGATTTAGACTGGATATGAGGAAAAATTTCTTTAGTGAAAGTGGTGAGATGTTGGAACAGGTTGCCCAGGGATGTGAGGTCATCATCCCTAGAAGTGTTCAAGAAGAGTGTAGATGTGGCATTTCAGGATATACTTTAGTAGTCATGGTAGTTGGGTTATGGTTGGACACAATGATCATAAAGATCTTTACCAACCTTCACGATTCTACAATTCTATGATTATATATATACACCACATTTTTTTTTACAAAATATATCTTTTTCATACGTGTATATGTGTGTATATGTCTGAGTGAGGTCCTAAGGTAAGAAAGCTTAAAAAAAATAATTTGTTCTCTCAGTGAATTACTTTACCGGAGAAATCAAAGCTTTTTCCTCACTGAAGAATGCAAAATAATTTTGTTTTTCCCAGATTTGTTTTTGGTCTTCAAATAGCATGGCAAGAACCAAGACTTTCTGTGCAGATGAATTGAACTTCAGAACTCACAAGATGTGGGAAAAACTGATAGGTTTTCTGAATTCCTCTTGCTCTGAGAACTAGCTAAATTGTCCATCTTGATGTACTTCACTATGGTGTAAATTCTTATTCTTTGGAGGGTTAGCCGTATTGCATTTGGTGCACAATCCTATTGTGGCACATATGGAACCTATCAAATGTATATAATAACTTGAAAAAAAAAGTGGAATGCATAGTGAAAATTATACACAGTTGTGTGAAAGAAACAAGAAATAGGAATAAGTGCCTGCTGAATAATACTTGTTTTTTGTCGGGATTTCTCACCTCTCCCCTACTCCCCTTTCCCCAAACTTTCCTTGTATTTGTGTGACTGTGGTTCTTAGGTGCTATAATAGAACCTGTAGATGACAGGTGAGGTATACATCTCCCATTGTCATAGTGTGGTCATTCCAAACTTAAATACTTTATTGCTTTTGAACTGACTTCTATTTTTGCTGTGGTGACACTTCAAAATTAACATCACAACCTTGATTTCCATAACTACACAGGGAATGCATCAGGGAGTCATAATTCTCATTCTTTTCCTCCTCTTCTCATTTTCAATGGCAAATGTAATAATAATATGAGAAGAAGACCTAGTCTTTAAAATTATGGAAGGAATGGCTAAAGTGAATGGTTGTATTAGTGAAGTAAGAAATTATGTTTCCATTAAGACAAAACTAGACACTTTCAGAAAATGCTTGGACAAAGCTGAAAATCACATGAGCTTCTCAGATAATCAGATGCAGTAAATGAGACACGACATAGTTTATGCACTTCAAAAAATCTGCTCCATGATGCCATTATATTTAAGACAGGTAGGAGAGGAAAGTGTAGCCTTTTCTAATTAAGAGGAAAATGAGGACATTCTGTCTCAAGTTGTTATGGACATAGCAGTATCTCAGAGAAGTCTTTTCATGAGTAGATGTTTGACGTATTTCATCTACCTCTGGCAGACACCAAGGTCTTTAGATTTGTTCTTTGTTGTTACACTTCAACATGAGTGGTAGAGTTCGTCACAGTGCTAAGTACATTTGAACTGAAATGAGCTACTTAGAAATCAACATCCAATTTTATAGTCTTTGCTAAAGCCAAGGCTAAACAGTTTCTACTTCAGAAGTCAAGGGCTATTCAGTTTAATGTTCCTCTAACAATTGTGCATGATGCTGGTTGTTTCCCTGGAGTAAGAAATACAACAAAAAAAAGGCAAACATAGTCACCCTCTGGGGAGATGCTTTCAAATGCATCCTTTTTCCCATATGGACAATGGCATTATTCACTTTAGAAGGATGGCTTCGTGTAATATAAGAATACACTAAAATGAGGTGGGATGGAGGCCGTTTTGTACAGCTTCAATCTACACTCTCACTGCCAATCTTTGCAGAGCATAATCGGCACATTACATCTGCTACTTATTGTCAACATGAAAAGAAAGTTGGAAAACAAAATTATGCTTTCCATGCTGTGTTTTACTTTTAGGAACAGATCTTTCCATGCCTGAATTTGGAATGCAAACAAAATCTGAACTTCTGAAGTGTCCTATTGAACTCACTGTCAACAGTTCACATTTCAAACATGCTGAAATGTTTACATTCTGGATAACAGAGGGAATACAGACAATTAATTTAAAATTAAATAGGATTTATGTTATTTACACAGCTATTAAAAACTAAAATTGAGCCTAAGGAGGTCAACTAGGTTTCCTCAGTTGTCAATAGTACAACAAATCTTTTAAATGATCGTCCACTCTGCTTTATGAGAGTGTTTAAGATAAATGAGGAAGCTCGCAGTTTGGAACTGGTTTTGTCTGTCTGTCACCTCAGCTGTTTCTGTTGTAACAAATACCATTTGTATTTGGGCACTCCAAACCCCCTTCCCCACCCTCCATCTCTGGAGGTTTGAATAGGGCACAAAACTGTTTTCCTTACCCCCCACCTCTGGCTCCCAAAGTTTGAATGGGGGAAGAAGTAGCCAAGAAGCTGCTTCTCCCACCGCTGTGGGCTTGAATGGGGAAGAGCAAATCACGCCCAGCATATATATATGGCAACTGGACTCATTGGCTAGGTGGATCTTGAAAAAGGGTAATGAGAAAGCACACAGTTCCCCATTGTGGACCTACACATTCTAGCTTCATTCTGGAAGGACCTGCCTCTGCCATAAACTGCTGCCATTTGTAGGAACATGCTGAGCACTTTGGCTTTTCCCTGTGCTGCTAAGGCAGTGCCACTTCACGAGATTTTCCTCATGGAAGCAGTGTCTAAGACACTTTGGTGGATTTTTTATTCGCGTTGGACTTTGTTGTGTGGATCCTTGACTGGATTATAATTTGCAGTTCCAGACACTGCCACAAAGCAGCCAAGGGATTATCTCTAAATTCTTTAATCCACTGATGTGAGTAAACCAGACTTTCCTTAGGACTCTGGACTGCCTTTTATTTATAAGTGGGATAAAGCTATTTTATGGCTTATCCTTTTCCATTTTTCTGATTTTCCTAAATTACTGAAGTTGTCCATAAGCATCCTTAAGAAGATTTCCCAACTGAACTAGAACTGGTAAATAAAATTCAACTTACATAGTTTGGTGGCAGGGCTTTATGGAAAATAAAAATATTTTAATAATTTCTGCCTCATTAACTGTCACAACTAATTCATATTCACATCTAATTCACACTACGAGCTGCAGCTGCTAGTCTGTTTTAACTTTCTAGTACTGTGGTTTCCTATCCACATCCATTGTTTTAAGGTGCTGTTCAGTCTCCTCTGTCTGCTACATTATGGAAAACACATTTTGAGCATGTGATTTTTGTATGGTATTTATTTCAAGTTACTTACAAAAGAAAGCCAGACACTGTCCTATGACTTTGAAAACAACTGTTATAGAATAACAACATATTTACATTAACATTAGCCCCTTCTGAAGCAAACTGGCCACGTACAAACTGTAAAGGCTGCATCATGCATAATACTAGAGTTTTCTGAGACTTGTGAATCATAAGACATACGTTCTTTCTTTTTTTCCTGCAGTAATGTGTGAATCTCTTGCAGCTTACAAGCAGGGAGATTTTATAGTATCTAACTAGTACTCCATGTGTTCTATCATATGGATGCTTGAGAATGTAGTCTTTTGAGTAGGTGCTTAAGACTAAGGTGGAGAAACTAACATCCATATTGCCTTTTGCAAGTGGGATCTGATATGAACAGCCTCTCAAGATAGAGTACAGAAGGCTGATCCGGTTTGGTAGGGGAGCAGAAACAAGTCATGGTGAGAAGCAGATGGAGGATGAAAGGTCATAGCAGAAATAAAAACTCAAAGTGAACTTCAAATACGGTTCAATCATAAAATCGTGCCAATGTGGTTATGAGGTAATGTTTATTACTAGATGAGTTTGAAAACTGTTTACCCTTTCTTCATATTCTCTCTGGTAGTACAATCCAAGTCCAAGCTAGACCCATTGCAGTATACAAACACAGGTATCTACTGGAGATATTTGAATTTATGGAGAGTACATCATAGAAATGCTACCGTTTGTGTATTTTCCACCCTTTTAAAATTTTTTCTTTCAAAAACCATGAGTAATAACCCCTTAAGACCAAATTTTTATTGTCCTCTTTGAAAGTAGGACTTCGTTAGAAGTTCTTACTGTATGTCTAAAGCATAATTTATTCCTATGTGTTGTTATTACCAAAACCACAAAGGATTCCAGCATTAAAACTTCAAAATGACGTGTAACTGTTTGAAAAAATTATCAGGAAAAAAATAACCATTTTACTTTACATATTGTCTTCTCATTTTACTTACAGATTTTGAATCCTTTTATTTTTCCTTTTTTTTTTTTTGAGTCACTGAATTAGACAATAACAGAGTTTGAATATTTTCAAGCAGAGAATGCATAAGAATTTACCATTCTGAACAGACTGAACATTTGTAAATATTATGTTACTCAGTTTTGAGAATGTGAATGAAGAAAAAGAGAAAGAGAATGCCACAACCCTCTCCTTCTCACCAGATATGGCCATGAGTCTACAACTTTAGGATAACAAGTAAGTGTTGTACATATATCAGTCTTTTTGTTTAATAGTTGTTCTTAAAAAGGAACACGCCTCATTTGATTGATAGAAATAAGCACTAATCTCCGATTATTGGAGAGGTAAAGAATATTCTTTATCTTTGAAAGGTAAAGTATAATGCATTAGAACCATTTGTATGTTTCAGCAGGATCATGTATTTCTCTCCTTTTTTCTTGTGAAGTAGAAGTTTAGTGGCTTTTCTTAACTTCAAGGGCGGAAAGATGTTATTCTCAGCGATGTTGGGTAAATATGCCTAGAGAATACAAGGAGGAGTAAATCTACTTAGTGACAAAGAAGAAATGAGAGTAGAGAAGTATTTCTCATGAACTCTCAGAATGGGAAAGGCATCTGTTTGAAGGACACAACAAAAATTAGTATGATTCAAACACAGCGATGAGTAAATTATTGCTTAGAGCTACAAGGTCTCTTATAACGTCACATTCTTAATTTGACAACTGAGTTATAATTTACAGCAGGAATGAATCTGCCGATGGCAGATTTGGCTTGGGACGAGGAAATGCTTACTATATCACTGCAAAATATCAAACCATCTGTTTCATATAGGGAGGCACAGATTGAGAAGAATGGGTAGTTAGCAATGCCAGCCAATATTCCTGATCCTCATATTTTCAATCAGAATTGTGTTAGTACTATAGATCTTGAAGTACAGATACACATACATAACACATTTATATACTGTGTCTGTCTTGCTCACAAATTCATACACACACAAGAATTCAGATCAAAATACAATTTACATGGAGTCATTTTCATATCAGAAAGAGGAGAAATTTTATCTTTGAGCTTAAGGCAGGGACCAAGATCAGATGGATTTTCAGACAAATATTATAAAATACTTTAAAACATTTTATATGTCATCTTATTGAGTACTTACAACCATGACTCAAGAATGAAGCTGCTCCAGACAGCATAGAGTTTGCTGATGTTTCTTTATTAATAAAACACAGCCATTTCTGATACATGATTCATAAATATTCTGTTAATGAATAAGACCTTAATACAGTTTGTGGAAAAATAAAACCAAAAGCTTTGGGCCTTAATGAAAAAGACCCTACTGTATCTTAGGAAGTTGCCCCAACAAGCAAAATGCAAAATACCAGATTAAAGAAAGTGACTTAATTCATCCATATCAAGATAGCTTTACTCACAGCTGACACACTGCCAAGAGCAGTCCCAGGCTGATGGAGGTAGTAAATTTTAACAAGTCTTTATATAGCCATATATATAGTTATGTGCAAAAACACAGCTCTTTTTGGCTTAGTGATCCTCCCCTACATGGAGTGAGATTAGGTTGGCACCTGTGAACAGGGAAGTCCATCTCTGCTGAATGAAGTAAAATAAAATTAGAAACTGCTAATTCTTGGACCACTTGGCAGCTTAATATAAGTAAAATTAGTTTTTTGCCTTTTTTCTGCAGGGGGGTTGGACTAGGTGACCTTTAAAGGTCCCTTCCAACCCAAACTGTTCTATGATTCTGTGATTAAGAATGAACTTGAAAAAGACCCTAAGAAACAAACTACCAGAAATTATTTGTATTTAACTCATTTGTAGAAATGCCACTGAGGACTGAACTCTGATAATGTGAGGAACTCAAATATGTATATATGTATATATGTGATATCTAGAACTTGTAATCTGACTAGACAAGGAAAATAGGCTAAAATAAGCACAGAAAGATGAAGAGGCTTGTCCAAAGCTAACTTGTATGTCTTGGGATGTCTACTTCAGCTAAGAAAACAGTGATACCCAATTTAATCCACTTAAAAACACCCATAAAGAGAAGCCAAATCTTAGTCTAGCACTACTAAAACGTCTTTCAGAAAACTTTAGATTCCAGCATATTTTCCCACCTTGCATACCAGAAACTGAGATCATTTCCCACCTTACACATGAGGATCCTTTGCCCTCTCCTCCTCAACCCCTATGCTGTCTTTGGATGCAGCAGATGCAAGCCCTGAAAACCAGGAAGCTTTTCAAAGAGACTAACCAAGTACACAAGGCAGATGAGATCATGTGAGGATAGTAAAGGGCAGGCCACCAGGAGGATGCAGAACGCCTTGCTCTGCTGTTCATCTCATATGAGAAGCAATACAAATGGGATCCACAGTGTTATGCTCCTACTTTTATTATTATCTGTGTTTTAGAGGGGATGAAGGAGAAAACCAGCTGCACTGACAGAGGCTGACTAAGCTGTCTACAAGGTGATGTACATTGCATTTGTTTCATTTACCAGGAACTTGATGAAAGATTTTCCTGCCTGAACCACAACATTATCCAAGCTGACCGTGATTTGATGTTGCTCTATTTTACTTCCTAGACAAAACTGTGTGAGAAAAACATAGTGTGGCCCGGAGCTTGTCAATATTTGTCACTGAATGAGATTCAGTAAGCCTATTTTCCCCAGAGGCAAGGATTTCTGGCTGTGAGTAATTATGGCCTCTTAACATGTTCTATTTCTAAGGTATATTTGGAAGCATATGTTTCATCTCTTCACTGCTCTCAGAGAATATTTGTGCCAAGGCTTAAAACTGCAATCAGATAATCTTGAGAAAGCTACAGTAAGATAAAATTTTGACTACCAAATCTGCAAGGCAAGTTTGACTTCAGAGTAGGAAAAGCTGAAATCACCATTTTGACCCCAGTTTACCTTGCACCAACTGGCACTAAATTAAAGAGACCAAACAATGTTCTGGAAAACAAGTTTCCAACAAATTTGTTCTAAAGCAGCTGCATAAGATGAGTCACAGATGTCTTAGCTGTCTTCAAAATAATTCTCTACAGATTTTTTGAATCTCCTGTGTTTGCAGGATACAGCTCTTAGAAATCAAATTGTCAATGGTTTATGTTTATATAAAGCATTGTTAATCTCTCTCTCATACCTCTTAACAGATCTTATCCTGAGATGCATATATAGCTTTGAATAACATACTAATTATAATTTTGATTAATACTTTTAAAGATGACTGACAAACTCAGGTTTACCAACACTGGAATTGCACCCAGCTGTCCCTCCTACTGCTTTCTGCTCTGGTATATCAACTATTTCAGTTTCTGATACAGTATTCAAGCTCAATTTATCTGTGAAAATAGTCTGCCTTAACATGGCACTCAGTAAACTGTAGAAACAGAGGTTTTGGAACAGTTAACTACACATACAGAGTGGAAATCTCTGTAAGAAGCATGGATGAGCTACACTGAGTGCTTATCTGAAAAAACCCTGAAAGTTAACCCATACATCTTTGCTGTCAATGATTTGCACAGAATAAAAACATCCAGATCCAAATACTTGGTAAGAAAAAAAAAAAAATTCTGAAGAAAAAAAATTTGCTTTGTTTACCAGTAAGGAATCAAAATCTACTGGAGGGAGACCTAAAATGAGTCATTCTTGCTTCCCCTCTCCTTTACTCCTCGCTTTTCACTGACAAGAGACTTGAATTGGAAAACACTGTTTGCTGTTGAAACTTACACTCAGGGAAGTAGGGAATTAGCAGAAAAGCACAGTAAAGACTCTGACAGTTCAGTCTTTTTGAATTCTTTCAGATAGTCCAGGCTTTTATTTCAAGAGTTATTGTGAAATTATATTGAAATAATGTAATATCATTTCACCTATAGAGAGCCCCTAAGACTTAGAGATTGCTACAGCCAAAAATATCAACCATTACTTCTTTACCTATCATGAAAGGCCCAAGAAGAGCATAATCATTGACTAAAATTGGAACTAATGTTTTTAACATAGTGCAGGAGTGTGCCCATACTGATGTGTAGAGTAATCTTTAATTTATTATCTGTGGCCTCAACAATGTTTGAAGCACAGTATCGGTGAGTTTTCATGTGTTTCCTGTATTAAATTAGATTCAATGAGATTTAAAACCTGTTGTAGTTTTGGAAAAGCAAAGGTACTTGCTCTTTAGTCTATTCCACACACTTTGGAAATGAACACTGTAGATTCTATTTTAGCCTAAGCAATTAGTGCAATAGGTCACTTGTTGAATTTTAGTTTCTCTGCTTACTTTTGGGACGATTAGAGAACTTTGTTGTTGAGCTGATGAGTAGCAGTTGTTATTTCTTTAAATAAACTGCCCATGATGTATATAGATTGCTATGGGGTCTCAGCAGGTAATAATTAATATTGGAAGATATTATAATGATAAATGAAACCTGATTACATTGCTTTTCAATGGCATTAATTTACATGTTTGTAGAAGTCAGTGGGGATTGAGTTTTATAGCTGCTGTAATTTGCAGTCTTTTGACATTGTTTTGGGATAACTTGTCTAATTGGCTTTTTCCTCTCATCAGAATGGAGGAGGTTTTGAAGCTGACACCACTGTGGACATGATGCTACAAGGGGTTTCTTTAGATTGCTATATGCAGGATTTTTTCTCTTGTTAGTCTTTTATATTTGTCATTAAAACTTTTTTCCTGATCTGTAAACCCCTTTCTCTCTACACAGTGAGAACATGATGGGAAAACTGAAAAATATGTCAGATAAAAATGCATGAAAGGACCACCTATACAGTGATCAGCTAGGGGGAGGTTTGTTTCCCCTGATAATTCTGAGGCAGATCATTCTATGAAGAAACATCAACCATGGCAAAACACACTAAAAGAACAAAGCACTCAATACTTTTTTCTGCCTGCATTTTTTCTTTTATAATGGCAATTTGCTTTCAGAAATTAACTTTTGGCACATCCAAGACTACAACAGTGCTATAGTCTGAGTTGAGAAGTTTTTTTAATAATTAGAAAACTATCCAACCAGAGAGTTTTTTCTCATACTTCTTATGTGTAGATTTCCACTGATTTGAAAAGGATGATGCTTGAATATACATAGATCAAAAGTACATGGGTAATTTTTTTTTTTTTTTCTAACTGCAGAGCAATTTAAAGGTAGGTACTGTATTTATTTGAGTAAACATATGTCATAGTGGATAACTCATTAAGAGTCATACAGCTGCTTCTCTTTCTGTATCTGAGAAGCAAAGAGCTTGTCTTGGAAACACTGGGAAGGGAATCTTTCCTCTTTGTACACTCGCTTTGAAAGACAGTGCTTGAAAGATTTCCTTCTTCATTCAGGGACTGTATTGTTGAAAGCTGAGTTCACTTAGGATATTATAGTTAGGGTTTCTTTGGTAATTTAAGACTTGATTTTTGATAGTTTCTTTACATTTGAATTCAAGGTTTTTTTGTTTGTTTGGGGTTTTTTTCCCCGCTATAATTTCTGTGCGTCAATTGCTGTCGATACTGTGTCTTTTGCCCCATTTCCTACTGACGGAAATACTAACTGCTGAGTGTTTATCTCTACCCTTATCCTGATTTACTGCAAGAAATAAAACCCAGTCCTTGTCATTACTCAAAATCTTTTTGCTTTTTTAATTCTCCATACATTTAATCAATAAGGTATTACTAAAAATGTCAAACAATAGGCATTCACTGGGTTCTACTGGATAATTATCCACTTCTACCTGTACATATATGGATCTGTTTCCTTTGTGTTGCCACACAGATAAAAATGAAGTTAGGATTTGATTCAAAAACAGTAAGAAATGGCAAAGGATTGCCTGCAGAAGGGAATATTGGTTTAACCAGATCAGTCACTGTAAAGCCAATGAGGAAAAGTATGATAAGAATGCCTTTTATGATGCATTTTCCTGTCTGATATTGAATAGATCGTATACAACTATAGGGAACACAGTCATTTTGTGACAGTCCTTGAAAAGGAAGTTCATTGCACTCCCAAGATTTAAATGTGCTCATCATTTCAGACAAAAGAAGTCCCTTAAGTTTAACTATGGAAGTGACGTGGGTGCCTTAATTCTTCTCCAGGATATTTATTTCTAGAAATGAGAGAATATGAAAAGGTGTCACGTGTCCTAATAAGTGAGACATGGAGTCTGTTTACTTTAGAGAAGAGGAGTCTGAGGAAGGAACTTTGTAATACTTCCAAATATCTAGAAAACATCAAGAAAATAGGGCCAGATTCTTCTCAGTAGTAGCCAGTGACAGAACAAGAGGCAATGGGCAAAAAACTTAACACAGGAAGTTCCATTTAACATGAGAAGAAACTTCTTTACTTTGAGGATGACAGCACTGAAACAGGCTGCCCAGAGAAGTGATGGAGGCTACCCCTGGAGACTCTCAAGGCCCTCCTGGATGTGTTCCTATGTGATCTTCTTTTGGCTATCGTGGCACTGGACTCGATGTTCTTCAGAGTTGCCTTCCAACCCCTACCATTCTGTGATTCTGAGAGATAGCTTCTTTAATCATATCAAATACCTTCACTGAAAATGCTTATTTTGATATTTCTTCCAGTAACAATTCCAACCAAGAGGGAATGGTTTATTCAATTATCTATTAATCACATAGAAATTTAATAGGAAATTTTGACTTATTTTAAATAGAATACAATTATCTGGTTATCAAAAAGGTCATGAAAGAGAACATGAGAGATCCATGCATTATACTGGTCACATGAAATATGTGCTATGTGATTAGAGCAGCATCAATCCATTGAGTCTTTTTACTTGTATATGTCTTGTTTTAAATCAGCATGTTGCCTGCTCATATGCTGCTGTGTAAAATGAACTGTAACAGCGATTCAAGGGATGTAAAAGCTACTATACACATTCTTTATCTCTAAAAGCATTTTTGGGCCTGGCTCTGAACTGGCAGGAAATATTTCCAACATAAAATCATGACTGTAGACCAATAAATAGAATTTCTCCCAAAATCTACTTAACCACAGCATGGCTAAACCCCTTCCCCAGGTCCATGCTCCCATTATTGCGTGGTGAAAACATGCATAGGTAACTTAAATAATGGACACCTGTAAGGCAGAATGAACTGGTACTATGCCTCAGCTCATCTTGGGAGTTGGGAAATGCTGATAGGGAAGCTCTCCTAAGAGCACTGTAAGTACAACACAGATCTAACGTAATCATAATACAAGAACCTGAGAAAGCACATGAGTAATGACTTTGCAGAAAACTTATATCCCCAGTTCCCTAGTTTAGCAGATCTGTAAAAATCCTCTCTATTTACTCACTATGAAGTCAGCAAAAAACTTAAAGGTTACCCAATCCATCAGTGAAAAGAAATTAAATCCGTCCCTCCTTCTGGTATCTTTTTTTCCCCCAGTATCAAATGTCAGGGTTTCTCTATTGTTTTTCACCTCCATCCATCCCTTACTGTGGTGCTGTTGATAGAAGAGTGTGCAAACACATATTTTTCTCAAATAGACACTGCAAATTAGAAAAATTATACAGGATTGAGCTTTCTTTTAACTTTGATTTTTCAAGAATTTCATTCTGAAGTGGACTTTTTTCTCTATCCAAACACAATCCATACCATCATGCTTATTTTCTTTTGAAAAAGTAGTTAAAACATCCAAAAGAGATAATTTAATCTAGAGAGCCAAATCATACAGACTGTGTTTGTTTAGCCTCTCCAGTGAACAGAAAGTGGCTTCCAGGAGGTAAGGTTTTTTGTGAAACAGCACAATTAGTGCATGAAAACTTGGCCTTGAACCATGTCTCAGGGTTAGAAGTAGTATTAACTGTTAAGTATTTATCTGCACTCTGTCTGTTTGGAATAGGAGGACAATATGCCAGCTGGTTCTCTGATTGCCTATTCCTTTCCTGTAACAAGGATGTAGCAGATAGATAAATTACTAGTATACTTAGCAAGGAGTCAAAAGCTCAGGCTGTTTTAGAGAATGAGCTGATGCATAAGTCATAAAAGGAATGATGTATTAACCATCCAAATCACTTGAGTGGAGTACATACTTAGTGAATGAATGGGGAAGGCGGAAGGCAATGCTGTGCAGGCACGGCGATGTACAGCCAGCCTATACATTATTGAGACTTCGCTTTGAATGAGCACTACCAGTCTGACAGTTGATTCACACTTACCTCAGGCACAAAGATGAATCCTTGTTGATGTGGAAAGTTAATAACAGACTTGGTAAAACTTAACCACTTTGAGTGGTTACACACAGGAATCTAATGCCAGTTGGTATTTTTTTCCAAGGCCTGATTCTGGCTGATAGTCTCGTGTGAGCATCTTAGATACTGTAGGCACCTCAGATGTCTATGTCTAGGCAATCAAATGAAGTGCACATCTCAAAAAAACCCAACTAACCAAAAACCCCCAAACCAAACCAAACACAACACCAATCCATTTCTTTTTCTTCACTTGTATTTAAAACTCTATTTAGAGTTCTCAGGTGCTGTCTGCCTATAGTTGTCTGTGAAGATGTTGTGGAAACATTAAATACCACTGTCAGTTTTCTTAGAGGGAGTTCTGATAAAATAATTTATCAGGATTAATTACCACAGGGAATTAAAGTTGCTTCAGTTAAATATGAAATATATTTTATTAATCTTTGAACTAAGATAGAACCCTCAAAGTATTAATAAAAATACTGATGTTCTATTAGTTCAACCATGCTGGAAACCATCACTGAACTACTAATGCTTAAACTAGGAGCTTAAATACTGTTGTCTTTTAATAGGGTTTTATACCCTGTTTCAAAGCTCAGTCTTGATTTATGAATACAAACAGAATGAATACTTACGAAAAAAATCAGACTCTAAAGAGGAAAGTTCATCTGTCTTACCCCATTTACCGCATTTACCTTACCCATTTACCTGTGCTCTTTTCTCCTCCTATTCCTACCTTCTTACAATATGTCCTTCAAGTACATTCTTTGCTTTAATGAGGTGCAAATTTTAAAGTCTAGTGGGACAACTTAAATGCTAATATTATTAAGCACGGGCAATTTTTTGTTCTTTTCATTCAGCCTCCCCCGCAAGGATATTAAACATGAAAAGTTATGTTAATGTAATGTAAAGTAGAATGGCTTGGCTGCCAAAGTTAAGAAAAGCAAATCGTCTATTTTCTGTACCAACATTAACTCAGATATACAATAAATTCTGTCTATTTCACAGCAACATGCACGTGTGTACATTCTTCACACAAAAATATTTTTTTTTTCATAGCAAAATGAAATGAAGGTATAAAAGGCATAAAACCATAGAACACAATCAGCTCTGGAGAAATATAGCTGTCCTTAGTCAGCCTTCAAGAGACTGCAATTCTCTCCCACTTCCCAAGTACGTGGTCACTACTGAAATCTCCAGGAAAAATAGGAACTTGAATAATAATGAGAGCTGATTAAAATGTATTCCCACAAACATCTCTACAAAAATATGCAATTATCTGCTAANGAAAAAAAAAAAAAAAAAAAAAAAAAAGTTTGCAATTTCCTCAAAAAATTGGTCTAAAGTCAAAATATTACAATGAAAAGCAAAGCAAAAACACCTGATCAGATCGTGGTGCAGTATGATATAAAAGAATCCAAACAAATAATTTAGTCTATAAAGATACAGAGGATGCAGACCATGAATATTATGGGATTTCATGGTGGGACTTTGAATAAAAATATTTTGTGTTGAAGATAAATGTTCGTTTTTGGGGGAGTAAAGTATGATAAATACTGTTTATGAAAGTTTCCTGTTATGAAGCCCATTTTTGTTCATAAAAGAGACATAATAGTTTTAAACATCTGTTTTCTTTTGTCTCTTTTTGGAATTTGAAATTGGAGCTGGGAACTCCAGTGGGAAAATGAGAATTTCTCATTTCCAAGAAAGGAAGCTCTCAATTTCTATAACTGTAGAAAAATACGATAATAGACATTAAAAACACAGTGCTTTTTGTATAAAACTTGTTACTGCTCAGGGATTGATTCTTCTAACAATGTGGCCTCAAGCCCAAATGCTTCAGAGAAGAAATGTCAAATCTGTAAGGAGAAGGAAGAAACGTTTTAATGGTAATTTAACAACAACAATAGCAGGAGAATCAGTTTGAAGCAATTTAAGGATTAAGAATGTTGAAATAATACTTGGGTTCGACGGGACATCAGGAGCAGAACAGGTGAGATAGTAAAGATAAACAAGAAATTAATTTATATGTTTCAGCTAAATATTTATCTCTGCAGTGCATTTGTATTTATCTCTATGTGAACATGAACACAGTCCTGTATCCAAGTCTGTATTTCAATACATCCTAATAAATTCTAAGTTTTATATTGGTGTAAGTTATTACTAGCTCTATGTTTAAGCGCATGTTTGAGTTAATTCATTATGGGCTGACCTAAGCTATGAATACTCCTTGACAACATTCTGGTTATAGGTGAATATATATGTGTGTATATATATTTATACATATATACACTCTTCCAATATTACTTCAACTAGGATTTAAGTCTACTTTAAATTTGTGGAAATTTCTTAACTGTGGAATTAATTGTTTTCTATCATTTTTGGGTAAAATAATGAAAAAGGTAGCCAAATAAAATTGACACACTGAAAATTGCATTAAGTAAGTTCTAGGCAATGAAATAAATTGAGTCATAATGCTTACTGCCTGATCCACAAAGCAAATTATTCATACTTTTAAATGAAATTTCACAAGTTGCAAATTTTTTTTTTTTTCATTTTTTTTCCTTTGTCTGGAGTCAGTGTCAAATGACACTTAAAGCTACAATGATCAATCACAGGATTTTGACCTTAGAAATATCAGTGCACTAGCAAATTCCTCAAGCCTTCTTTTTCTGTTCACAAAGACACTGTAGTACAACAGTGAAATATACTAATTAAAATCTTAATTTATATATATATACACAAAATATGTGGATTGAAGAAGACAGATTTTATTATGCACACATATGCATAACCTTGTGTTAACTATTTATAAATGATTTATGAAAGGAAAGATAATCACACAATATTGATATGAGCCTGCAGTGTGCACATGCAGCCCAGACAGCCAACTGAGTCCTGGGCTACATCAAGAAAAGTATGNGTATCTGAAGGGGGCCTACAGGAAGGCTGGGGAGGGACTATTTACAAGGTCTTGCAATGACAGGACAAGGGGCAATGGGTTTAAACTGGCAGAGGGGAGATTTAGACTAGATGTTAGGAGGAAGTTCTTTGCAGTGAGGGTGGTGAGGCACTGGCACAGGTTTCCCAGGGACGTTGTGGCTGCTCCCTGCCTGGAGGTGTTCAAGACCAGGTTGGATGAAGTAACCTGTTCTAGTGGGAGGTATGCCTATACCTATGGTAGGAGTTATAACTAGATGATCCTTGAGCTCCCTTACAACCTTACCATTCTGTGATTCTATGATTTTATGATCTTTCATCTATATATGTAACTGGTAGTATTTAAAAAAAAAAAAAAAAAAATTTAACTGTGTAAACCCCAATAGTACTTCACAGATAGAAAGAACCAAAAAACAAAACTAAAGAAACCTCAAGTTATAAACAAACAACATCTTCCAGGCAGTTGATAATGGTCTGTCTTTTCACAGATTGAAGCTCATGTTTTGAATGATTCTCATGGCAAACTTGCGTAGTCATTTTAATAAAGGAGTGAAAAAGAAAACGTAGCCTTACAATGTCACCTTTTGAATGAATTAGCATTTTGAAAACTGGTACACACATATTTCATGTGTTGCATATACAAAGAACAGAACCTCTCAGGACCAAACCCTTTCAGAAATAATAAATATGTGAACATCAGCACAGGATCAGCACTGCTTGGATAGGCTCACAAATCTAATCTTAGGGTCATCATTTGATCTTCATACACTAGATCTCAGGCAGTCATACTGGACCATAACCAGACCTCACACTAAACTTTCCATAACATGAGAAAGCTTTAAAAATATTCAAAAGCATGCTTAAGTCAGAGGGAATGCTCCACAGAGAGCTCTCCTGAGTAGTCTGAGACTAACAGCTACAGATATTATGAAGAGGAGAGCTTGGCTTTTGTGACATCGTCTTCACTCTCTATTGATGAAGCATATGTGTACTATGAGGAATCGTATTGCCTGATGAGCTTGTAGTTCAAAGAAATTGACTTGAAAGGGAATGCAGTAGACTGATAAAATACTAAACCAGATTATTGATAATGCAAGCAAATAAATAAGAGTGCTGAAGTGTGATTTGTGAAATAAGGGTTAGAGCTCCATTTGTGACTGTTCTTTATCATTTAATCAGGCTCATCCTGGCTCTCCTGAAACTAGGCTCATATCCTAACCCCAACATTGTTGCTAATCATCCAGATGTTTTACCTGGTTTGCAGTGCTACAAGGCTTGGATTAATGTTATTTTAATGTATTATGGTTTCATACAGGTGAGCTGCTTTTTAGTAGATGGTGTTCCTTTCACTGCACAATGCACCTTTGAGACTAGGAAAGAAATGGAATTAAGACCTTACCAAGTAACACCAATGCATACAGTGCTTCTGAAAACCTGTGATATGGCTGCCAAGATTCAAATTGCTCTGTATCAGTAAGGATTAAGAGATTTGTTCACTGTATCCCATTTATACTTTAGACTCCCATTCAATATCACAAGTAAGTATGGAACTGGTGAGAGGTTGCAGAAGAGGTTGAAGTCTTAGTATCCTTTTTCTTTAACATTTTTTTTTTCCAATAGAATGATGAGATGATAGAATTGGTTGAGATAGAAGAGAACTCTAAAGGTCACCTGCTTTGACTCACATACTGTGGACAGGGACTTCTTTCACTAGATCAGGTTGCTCAAAGCCCTTTCTGGTCTGACCTTGAATGTTTCCAGGGGTGGAGCTTCTGCCACCTCTTTGGGTCACCTGTTCTAGTGCCTCACCATCCACATCATACAAAAAAATTTCATCCTTATGTTCATTCTAAGCACATTTTCTTTCATCTTAAAAGTGCTGCCACTTGTTCTGTCGCTACAGGACTTTATTAAAAGTCTTAATCTTTCTTATAAGCGTCCTACTGAAAGACCGAACAGCTCTGAGTATCTCAGCCATTCTTTGCAGGAGAAGTGTTTAATGGCCATCCTTTGGACCCACTCTAACAGGTTCATATCTTTCTTTTTTGGGGACCCCAGAACTGGATACAGAATTTCAGAAGGGAGCAGAGGGGGAGCATCACCTCCATCAAACCATTGGTTTATGGGTATATCAACCCACAATGTGGTTGGTATGGTTATGGGTATATCAACCCACAATATGATTTGCTTTCTGGGCACATTGCAAGCTGAGGTCCAATTCTTCATCCATCCCAAACTCAGTTCTTGCAGTGTTGCTCTTAACAGGTTAATATCTCAGCCTGTACTTGCACCAGGCATTACCCTAAACCAGGTGCAGAACTTTGTGCTTGGTGTTGAGCTTCATGAGCTTCACATGGGCTCACTCCTCAAGCCTGTCAAGGTCACTCTGGATCACAGGCAGCTGGGCTTGTAGTGAATTTAGTTGATGAATTCTTTAAAGCTGCAGTGCTGTCATTGACTTAGATATAAGCCGCAGCAGATCTTTGTTCTTCATGTTGCTTGTGCAGTCCTGTTAAATCCTCTAACAACAACTGTGAATGCTCCATTGTTTACCATAACCCTACAAGTTTTTTGTTATGAAGGTTGCAGCAAAAATAAAAGGGTGTTTTGATTCCAACAACTGCAATAAAAAACATCAGAAATTCTGTGAATGTGTGAAAAAATAAAACAAACCAACTGTTCTCCTTAAACTCATCTTAGCATTTTTAAAATCCGAAGGAATTAAAAACACTCGAACCCAGTCTTATTTTAATGTCTCTTAAAATAAAAGAGAAGAATAGGGAAAGAGACGTGTGACACATACAATCACAAGTATCACTTCTTTCATCTTAAAAAAAAAAAAAAAGACAGAAAATCCACCATATGTAGCAAGCTAGTTTGAAAGTAAGAAACTATTTTTCTAAATTGCAGCTTGCAAGACTTACTGACTAAATTCAGTGTCAGAACCAGAGAATAGTATCACTCAAGATCTCTTTCCGGAAAGCATCCCTTTTTGAGAGAAAACGTAGACATGTGCTTAATGAGACCATGGCAGATGCTTAAGGATAAATATACGTGCATGCCTGAATCAGGGCCTACAAACTTATAAGGCAACAGGCTGGAAATATAAGCTGTTGAAATCCCATCCTTTCCATCTGGAGATGGGAATACTTGTTGTGTGTTCAGTACTAGAGACACATAGTATTTATCTGCCTGCTGAGAAGCAGTTATGTAAAAAATTATTGCAGATAACAGATATGCCAAATTTTGCCTTTTGGTTTTTTTTTTTTTCCTTTACTTCAAAGATGTCCAAGAGAAGTTTGGGGAAATAAAATGCAAACCATATGATTTTATATATATTTTTTTTTCTCAGTGATTATATTTGAAAATTTGATCTGCAAATTGCTACAATATTTTGACATGAAACATCCTGTTAAGTATCTTATCACAAAGTCCATAAAACATGTAGAATTCTCCTCTGTCTTGATTGAATAAATAAACAAATGGAAGAAACCAATTTAAAATATTGTAAATAATAAAAAGAGATAATATTTTAAATTAATCTTCAGCTTTTTTGTTTGTTTGTTTGTTTTTTACAGGAGTACTCATTAGTTTTCAGATATTTGCAGGAAACTTCAAGTGTGATGGAAATAAGGTAGGTTTTAATCTGCCTCTCTTTGTGAGTGAACACATAAATCCATTTACTACTGTTTATATTTTTTTTCCCTGACTAACTTGTTAACAATGAGAGTGCGTTTCTTATTACCATGCTTCTACTAAGTGTACTTACTGTATTAATGAAAGAATCCAGAATTAATAAATGTGTATCCAGTACATTTTGATTATTAGTGTCACATGTCAAGTATATCTGATTCATATTTTCCTAGTTTTAATGTTAAATGACCCTTGACCTTTGTGTTACATGCACATGATACCTGTGTGGTGAACCCTCCACAGTATTTTATTACATCCATGTCATATATTGCAGAATAATCTAAACTACCATTCTTCTAGTTGTTATCCCTCCCTGCCCAAGTGTTCTGAAAAAAGTCTTTGTCATTTGCCTAAAATCTGCAGGCGAAAGATTAACTCAGAGGAATCCCATTTATTATCTATTAAATGCATTAGGGAGTTCTTGTCACTGCATTTGCCTTTTAAGAGTATTTCCCACTATATCTTACATTGCACTTAGGCACTTATGATCTTAAATCTTTATCACATCTCTGTGAACTCAGCTATTTCTCTTAGTGCAGAAAATTACTAATGATTTACTTAAACTGGAGACATCAGTCTTTCTCTTTTTATAATTAGTTAGATCCAGAGAGATTTAAATGTCTTTTCTTTCTATTCCATTTTTTCCACAGGTTTCTCATTCTCTCTGTTTCCTGTCTTCTCTACTTACTTGAGCAAAATGACACAGACTTTTACAGAAACACAAAGTGTCTGAGAGAAGCCATTCTCTTATTTGAAGGAGGTCTGATATTGTCTGACCTATGAGCTCACTATTGGACTTTGAGACCAGCTCAGCTAATGCTATTGTTCACTGAAGCAGAGCCAGTTCTTGCAAATTACTAGTTGTCATGTTTTTTCTCTTCCCTTTCAGGAACTGTTTCACAGGCTAAATGTCTAGTAATGAAAAGAGGATAGTCTGTATTTAATAAATCTATTTTATAGCAAAATATACTGAGATCATGTGGTTTGTAGGATTTCCATTTGTGCAGAATAATAATAATGTGTGATCAATCACATAGATAAAACAACAACTCAAACCCCAAAATAAACAAACCAACCTGCAATTGTATATAAGAGTCCTGTAAGTGAACAAGAGAAATTATCCTATTGTTAGGGGGTAGAAAGAGCTGAGAACCTAATACAGGGCAAATATAGTAAATTGGTTATTTTTTACTTTTTTAAGAGCACTCTATGTCCAAAAAGAGTCAGTGTTTTTTCATGGCTAGTAATAAAAGAGGAGAGAACTTGTCATAAATCAAATCCGTGCTGCAGACTTGGTGAGGCAGCAAGACAAAGGAGAGTGGGCAGTGAGGTTACTATGTGAAAAGTAAATAAGGACATGCTACACACTATTTCATTTTTTTCCTTTAAAAATTCTTATTAGCTTGCTACCATCTTTCTTTATATGCCTTAACTTTTAAGATAATAAGCCCTTCAAGAGGGTTTTTTCTCTTTTTATAGTGTGTAGTTTTTAGTCCAGCAAGGTCATACTGAGATCCATCAGTGCTATCAAGCTAAACTTATTTATTATACATAAGTATTCTAAAGATATTATTTTTCCATTATGTAACACATAATTACACATATTTATAATGTAAATTTAAATATACGAATTTATAAATATATAAAGAAGACGTTCAGATGCATTTAGACTATGCTTTAATATAAAATATAAACAAGGGCATGCACATGCATGCATGCAGAACTACATTCCTTATTTTTGTGGTATTTAGTACATACATGCTCTTAGTATGCATTCTCAAGCCAGACAATGTGCCTTTAGTAGAAGAAAGAACAAATAATAGACAGTTTTAAGGGGTTTGTTCCACTAATTGCATAGTTCTTCCCTACAAGTTATCAGTGATTCTTAATCTCTATTGCTTTAGATTTTAGTTCATACCATGTACCACAACTGATCTCTAGATTTTACCTTCATGCTGTCTTTTGATTTCTGTATCTGAGGAAAACCACAGGTTTCATGCTGTTCTTACTAATAAAACAATAGGAAATAAAATTACAAGATCAGTTTTTTCAGGTTTGATAAGTGTTACATAACACATTCTAACAATCATTATTCTATATTCAACAGGAAGACATCAATTATATTAATGCTATTTCCCCTGGTGTGATAAGGGCATTTCATGACAGCAATTGAGTTAATCTCCTAGAGCAATGAGTTTCCACACTACAGTAAATCTCATGTATAAAGGTAGCCCCTCTGATTCCATGGTGAATCATAGGATATGTTAGATTACTTTCACAGAATCACAGAATCACAGAATGCTAGGGCTTGGAAGGGACTGTGAAAGTTCATAGAATCATAGAATCATAGAATGGTAAGGTTGGAAGGGACCTCAAGGATCATCTAGTTCCA
>VWZE01007612.1:181893-200551 GCA_013396675.1 Eubucco bourcierii | reverse complement strand
CCCCCAGGTCCTTTTCCTCAGGGCTGCTGTGAGCCATTCACCACCAGCCTGGATTTGAACTTGGGATTGTGCCTACCCAGGTGCAGGACCTTACACTTGGCCTTATTGAATTTCATGAGGTTGGCCTGGGCCCACCTCTCCAGCCTGTCCAGGTCCCTCTGGATGGCATCCCTGCCCTCTAGCAAGTCGACTGTGCCACACAGCTTGGTGTCATCTGCAAACTTGCTGAGGGTGCACTCCATCTAGTTCAACCCCCCTGCTAACTCAGGATCACCTAGAGTAGATCACACATGAATGCATCAAGGTGGGTTTTTTAATACCTCTAGAGAAGGAAATATTTATGAAAGTAGAAATGGAAGCTGAACCGATTGCATCTGTGTTGAAGATTGTCAACATTTGAGGTTTCAGGGCAAAACCACCACAGGACAGAATTTGAATTACCTCCCTATCCCCCTTCCTTTTGTCCCTCAGGGAAAGACAGGCAGAGGAAGTAAGGGGTAAACAAAAGGGCTTACAGGGAATTGGAACTTAAGTGATTTTAACAGGTAATAAAAAAAAGATATTAAGGGAAAAGGGATGTACAGAGAGATTGAGGGAGGGGATATATACAGAGATATACAAAACCCAATTTCAGATGGCAATGGATTTCCCCACAACATGCAAATGCAGGCCCAAAACACATAGATGCAGGCCTGACCACACTGAGGGTTCCAGCAAGAGGAACAGCTCCCAACCAGGCCACAACGCAAAAGGGAAAAGACTGTGAAAGGCACTTCCTGCCCCCTTAGATAGAGGATGGGCGGGAAAGGGGAGGGAATAACATGACCTCACTCAGGAGGATGAACGTCTCCACAACCATTATCTCCAAAATTCTTTCTGTCTCCTTAACCACACTTTTTCAGCAACAGCTGTGTATGTCATCTAGAGAACTGATCTCATCAGTGGAGGAAACAAAGGGCTCTATCAATGTGCTCCAAGCAGAGGGCTGAAGGGAGCCAGGCAGACCCCAATGATACACATGAAAGTTTTACAGCTATTGCACTGTCAAGCCTTTGTCACTAAAGCTAGAGATCAACCACATGATGATCACCCACCTGGAGTACTGTGTGCAGTTCTGGAGCCCTCAGCACAGGAAGGACATGGAAGTGTTGGAGAGGGTCCAGAGGAGGGCCACGAGGATGATCAGAGGGCTGGAGCAGCTCTGCTATGAGGAAAGACTGAGAGTTGGGGCTCTTCAGCCTGGAGAAAAGAAGGCTTCGAGGAGACCTTCTAGTAGCCTTCCAGTATCTGAAGGGGGCCTACAGGAAGGCTGGGGAGGGACTATTTACAAGGTCTTGCAATGACAGGACAAGGGGCAATGGGTTCAAACTGGCAGAGGGAAGATTTAGACTGGATGTTAGGAGGAAGTTCTTTGCAGTGAGGATGGTGAGGCACTGGCACAGGTTTCCCAGGGAGATTGTGGCTGCTCCCTGCCTGGGGGTGTTCAAGGCCAGGTTGGACGAGGGCTTGAGTGAGCTGTACTAGTGGGAGGTGTCCCTGCCTATGGCAGGGGGTTGGAACTAGATGATCCTTGAGGTCCCTTCCAACCTTACCATTCTATGATTCTGTGATTCTATGAGGACTCAATTGGAAGAAAAAGGTCTGGAAGTTGCTGTCTTATCATATCTCACAGCATGGGAGAATTTATGAGTTGCTTCAACTGAAGAAACTTAACTATGTGCTTTATTAGCTACATAGAGAAAAATACCCCTAGATGTAAAACTGAGTTAAGAGTTCATATAATCCGTGTTTTTCAGTAAGTATGCTTTACATTGCATTTGGAAACAAAGAAAACGAGAGACATACATTTACAGAACAAAGGATAATTTAATTTGGGTCAAAAGTCTGTTTAACTTACCAGATGTTTATCTTGTAGGTTTAATCATAACTCATTTTCTTAAGACATTTTGTTTTGCCTTAATTTCCACCTCTTTTACAATCCTTAGTATTCTCTTCTGTCCTTTCCTGTTCCTTTTACTAGCCTTTTTCATATATCCTCTCCTTTAATTCCACCTTAACAAAATTTCTATTTGAGGTTTTCCTTTGAACATTTCTTTAAATAGGATTTGAAAAAGACTGAAATGAGGGAATTCTCATATTTCCTGCTAACTTAATGATGTATAGGTGTGAAAACCCACTCATATCCATGTTCTAAGCACCAAGGTAATTGAACACCTCCTCAGCAGGCTTTCAGACATACAGTCATGAAGAAGGGACTTTTTCCTTTTACAAGGTTTAGTAATGGAAACAGGAAGAGACCTATGTGAAGCTAAGCAGCAAGGATTTCTTTACAGTTTCTAAGAATATAAAATTTTATTCTGAGTTATGCTTGGAGCAATAATATCCCTTGATACCTTCGAATTTGGAAGACACAGGTTTAATATGCTGTGAGCACAGCTAACAGAGGCAACCAACAGAAATCATGATTTGCACAGAAGGAGACAAAGAAGGCGCTGTCAAAGGGGACCTCAAGTGAAATTGTACTGTTGTAATAGTCTCATACATGGTAGTAACATGCCATAGGGCAGTTTTCATCAGTAGATGTTGGAGCAGCTGTCCCTGCAAGGGTAGAGGCTTCAGCATAGACCAAGCCTCAGGCAGCAGATGCAGCCCTACAAGTTTCACATAGAAGAGAGTGCCTCAGGCCTGTCTCTGAGGCCAGAAGAGATGTACTTCTGGCCTGCACAAGGTGAATTGTCTTGAAGTAGCTGTAATATCAAGTGGAGAACCTAAGGGAAGAAATGAGAATTAGAAAAGATGAAGAGGAAATAGGATATTCTCTGAGATTCAGTATCTTAAAGGCCTCACACTCTGTCAGAACAGATGTAGGCAGTGTCTACCCCCACCATCAATGTAAGTGAAGGTTCTGGAAAGAGGAAGGATGGAAGCTAGTGACTTGGAAGGCTTCTGCCCTACATAATTGTTTATAACTGCAGAATGGGGTCACCATACTCAGAACTGAAAAGGAGTTGGATGTGTCTACAATCAAAGAACCTGTTAGAAAGCAGTCTAACGCTCACTAGCCATTGTCCTCATGATGGACTTCAATTGCCTTGCTATCTGCTGGAGGAACAACACAGCAGTATACAAGTAATCCAGCAGATTTCTGGAGGGTATCAATGACATCTTCCTCATTTGCAGTTAGTGCTTTATTGCTGGTAATCCTGAATCTGTTGTATGTGTCACTTTGAACAATTAAACTGTTCGTTTTAACTTTCTGAAGCTGTGTCAGTGAAAGTCCTCACTGGAGCACTGGAAAAGAGAGGCAAATGTTAATTTTGGCAAATAGTTCCAGTAAGAGTCCTGAACTCTGAGACAAGCAGGCATTAAGATCTTACTCCTAACATGGCAGACCTCAAAAGTCAAGCCACCCAAGATCAAAATAGCTAAACCTTAAGGGATCCTGGAGATGGCTTCTTGGTCGTCAGCCAGCAGATAGGCATTGTGCTGGGGCTATACAGCTGGAAAGCAGCATGACAGAAAATGGCCTGGTAGTCCTGCTGAAGACCAACTTGAACACGAGTCAAAAATGTGCCTTGGACACAAAGAAGACTTAATGACAATCTTGGCTGCATTAGTGTTGTCAGTACATTCAGGGAAAGTGATTCTCTCTCTCTGCCATACCCAGAGTTTTGTGTCCAGCTTTGGGATGCTCAGAATAAAAGAGACGTGGACATAGTGGCTAGAGTCCAATGCAGGACCATGAAGGTGATTAAGGGACTGGGGCTATCTCATGTGAGGGAAGACCAAGAGACTGGGACTGTTTAGCCTACAACAAAGCCTCATCAGAGATCTTATTAATGTACATAAACACCTGAAATGATGGTGCAAAGACAATAGAGCCAGGCTTTTTTTTGGCGGTGCCTAGTGACAGGGCAAGATGCAGAGGATACAAAGTGACCTGCAAGAGGTTCCATCTCCATCAGGAAAGACTTTTTTACTGTGAAGTGTGACTAAGTACTGCCATAGTTTTCCAGTGGTGGCTGTGGAGTCTTCATCCTTGGAGATTCTCAAAACATATCTGAACATTGTCCTGAGAAGCCTATTTAAAGTTGTCTTGCTTGAGCATATGAGTTGAAAGATATGACCTCCAGAGACCCCTTGTAACCTCAGCCATTCTATGATTCTGTTATACAGATCAGAGAGAACTTACTCTGATGATGAATTCAATATAGTCAGTCCCAAACCTTGTATCTTCTGCTTTTAAACATGTATGAGAAGTTATTTTGTTATAAACTATAAATAAAAATCAGCATACTTCCCTCAGTTCAGTCCCTTTAGGGTACACTTGGCTACATTTTTCATTAAGAATCCATTAGTTTAAAAAAATTAATGTTTTCAGGATTATGAGGTGCTAGTTGGAATGTGTGGAGGGTAGATATGTTTTGTTTAATGAATATTTCTAGATGTAAGAATTGTAAACTTACTCTGAACTCTGTCTTTTGTAGATGCAGTTATTCTGAAGTGAACTGAATGTGAACAATGGAGTCATGAATAAGTGAATCTATGACCTGCAGAAACAATTTTCCTGTGTTGTCTATCATAAATAAATGTAGTGAGAAAGAATTATCAAGTAAGTACAGTGAAGCTGTATTTTTCACCAAGTCTCTGTCCAACTTTTTATACTCCTCCTGTCTTTAGCTCAAAATGATTCACAGATTTAAATAATGCATAGAGATGGTGGAAAATATTCTTAATTACTGAAGATACTGTGATAGATAAAATAATCTGAGAAATTCAGGCTGACACTTTTGTCTGGTCTCCCCAAGAAAGAATTAGAGACATGATCATCAGGCTGCTTGCAGTGCTTGTGGACTGTGTGTTTCATTATGTACTTCTGCAACAAAATCCTGCATTTAGAGCAGAATTGCTCCTAAATAATTACTACCTTCTATTAACAATACTTGAGTGTGACCAATAGTGTAGAATTTCGAGAAGCTTATTTTGGTTATTGTTTGCCTTTGTCTGATATTTCAGCAATTGTAGTTTGTTCTGTGTATTAAGAACAGTTAATTGTTCAAAGCATTTCCAAGTATTTTTGTCTCCTGTCTTAGTGACTACCTTTCACCTCTCTGACTGCAATTCCTGTTGGTTTGGCCTACTCAGAGCCATTTGAATTTTTGCTGCAAATACAGTTTTCCTGTCTCATAGTTTGTTTATCTTTCAGATCAGCTTTGCATTATTTTCTTAGAGCTCCTTTATGACATCAAATTAAGTTACTTGTTTAAATTTTAGAAGCTTTTCCATAATGTTCTTGCTCCTGTCTCTCCTCTCAAGGTCACTCCCTAACTCAATGAAATTTTGAGTAAACACCTTTTCCCTGTTACTGAGACATGCCCCTCAGAGAAGTTTCCTATAATGACTTCTTTCCCCCCATAATGTTAGTAGAAGATACCTGCTGTTCTTGTAATACAATGTTTATCATGCTGACTAACTTTGTCTCATTGTGTTCCTATACTCTGCCATCTGTCTGTATTTACTTGTTACCCCACCTCACTGGAACATTGATTATTGGTTTACTCTTCATTTGCACACCACTTTTTGCAGTGGGACTTTATTTTAAAATTAAGCTTCTTAGGAACAGTAGCATCCAAGAGTAACTTGTGATGGGTCAGGGAAAAAAAAAAAAAATCAATTATGCTCCAAAAGCTTCCAATGTAAGCCTAAGACAAGAGACAGCAGATGAAGACTGACAGACAGATGGTGTTGAACAAAAAATAATACGATTGCCAATAATATAAATAATACAAACACAAGGAGTATGCATATAAATAATACTCACATATACGATATGCGTAAATAATAATCTTAAATAAGAAAAATAGAAATGGCTGGAAGAAAAGCATCTATAAATTGACAACTAGGCCACAAAGATGCTATGATTTGTACTCTTCTCTACAAGTTTTAGATTTTTAAAATCTCAGATGCCTTACCTAAGTTGGAACAGATGCCTGGACTGAGCTGAAATCTAATTTTCCTCAGTAAGTAATATTTTTTGAGTAACATAGTCATATCATTTAAATTTGGGTCTTCAGCTTGGGTGTCAAAGTTACGAAATCGGTCTTTTTAAACTCCTTTATTACAGGCACAAGAAGAAGCACTTTCAGGGGGCAATTATTTTCTGCAAGAACATGAAAGGATGCTGTAAAGAGTTGGAGGTCACTTTGTTTAACCAAGTAACAAGCAAGAGGGTTGGAAGAAATGGTGTCAAGGTGCTCCAAGGGAAGTTTAGATTGGATATTTGGAAGAATTTCTTAATTGAAAGAGTTATCAGGTATAGCAACAGTCTCCCCGTGGGAGTGGTGGAGTCCCCATCTCTGGATGTATTTAACAGTCGTGTAGGTGTAGTGTTCAGGAATATGGTTTAGTCGATGACTTGTCAGGGTTGGATTCACTAATCTTAAAGGTCTTTTCCAATCTAGGTAATTCTACGATTCTATGATTCCTACCATATTAGAATGGGATATGCCCATCACTATTGGAATCCATATGGAATATCAGGTTAGATAAGGAAAATGAAAATGTACATAAATTGGAGCAGATGTGATTCCCACAAAATGGATGAAACTAAACCCCACAATTCTCAATTCTTGACTAATAGTTCTGAAACTATTACCAGGAAGTAGCAAGCCAGTAATAGTAAGGCAGATTTTGTGGGTCTTGCAGGGCAGGACCTCAAAGATCGTCTTTTAGTTTTAAAGCGAATGGTCTTTAAATAGAAATTATCCTTAAGTAGCAATCAAGCTCAGCAAACTGGTCAGACCAGGACATTCATCAAAAATTAATAAACCATTTCCCTTGAAAATTTAGTATCTGTTTCCTTAGTAACTTCTATGATTTTTGATAATAGCCTTTGGTATAAAATTTGAAATATAATATATTTATGTATTTGGGGGGTGTTATGTTGTGCTTTTTAATTTGCTTTGTAGCTGAGGTCTAAATTGTGGGTGTACAGGTCTTCAATTAATAATATAATATAAAGTGTCACTATGTAGTCAATATATAGACTGTTGGGTCAATATCTTGGCAGGTACAGATGTACAATGCTCCAAAAGATTGAGGAGTATATTTAATGTTACTGTATAACCAAATACCAAGATTTGGGTGGAATTAAAATGTAGCTATTTAGACCACATCCTTCTTTTATTTAGATATTTGACAATATGAAACAAAAAAAAAAAAATTACACAAAATAGCAGCAAAACTGCTAGAGAAAGTAGGAAAATAAGTTAAAATATATAGATAAAGATATTAAAATATGTGTTCATTCTTCTATCTCAATACTATTTCTGCATTATTTACACATTTTCATAATATCTACTGTTTACACTGTAGGATTTTATATTTTACCTAGAGAAGAGAAAGAAGCAATGTGTTTTAGCCATTGGTGAAACTGGTACTAGGTAAGTTCATCTGCTGTTTCTAATGTCCTATATGAAGTTTTCATTTTGAGGAAGGCATTTGTCAATGTGTTCCTAGTCTACTCCCTAAATATCCAGGAAAATTTGGTTCAGTGAGGGAAGAATAAAAGCAGAGGAGTTAGAACAACCCTATGTTCTCTGTAGCTAAGTCAGCAAAATACTTTTGCACACACAGGTGACAAAGTGGGGCAGAGTATGCTGAAATACTGTCCATCTGGACTCTAGTGCTTGTTATATGCTGCATTGTATGCTGCATTGAGTTTGATTGGAGTCTCTCAGGAGTAAGACTTCTATCAGTCCAGTATGCTGGATATTGATATACTGCATGTTACCCATGGCAGGGCATGCTTGCCAGCTCCAGAACCTATGTAATTTAAAGTAACGGATTTATAACTGTGCTTCAAAGTGGGACTTTTTCTCAGGAGCTTAACTTATTGATGTCAGGGAGGTTGTTGCAGGAGCTTAACTTATTGATGTGAAAGTCTCTATAGATACCACAGTCTACGCAGATATCTGAGTAAGCTTGGCTTAGAAAGATAGTATCCTACAGAATGACAAACTCTCAGAGAGCCAAGCAAAAGATATTATCAGTGCTGATCTCCAAGCCTCTCTAGTTTTGGATGTGGACTACAGACTTTTGAAGGATCTGAGGAGAAAAATCAGCTATTAACCAAAAGGTTGAAATGCAGGACATTAAAAAACTGCTTGTGTGCTCAACAGCATTCTGAAGTGTTTTGGAAAAAAAAAAAATTCGGAAACCAAATCTTTGAACGCTGGGTAATCGAAGTGACATAATATCACTGCTTATTTTATAAAGAATTCTACAAGTGAACTTCTATAGACATGTGGTAACATATTTACATATAGGTGTTATGTTGCTGAAGACTCCTCGTGAACAGATATAACATCAATAAAAAGAAAAAAGCTACAGAAGTAATAAATCTTAAAAAATTTCCTGCAATGTTCAGAAATGTTTAATTTATTTTGTATTACTTGCAGGAAATTCTGTCTTCATTCAGTTTTTATTTTACAAAAAGGCATAATGGTTCTCTTTTTGTTTCAGGCTTCTATTTCTATTTCTTAGCATAGGTTTGTAGTTGAAATAATTTTAATATGTAACAAAAGCTCTTAATTCCTTATATTGGTATTTTTTCCACCAGAACTTAACCATAACCATTAACCATTAGAAAGCTTTTCTATGCTCTGTGGATATGTGAATTTTGGTAAAATAACCTGAGAAAAATGTGAAATATCCTGTACCAGACTGAGATGAAAATCATCACCAGGGTTTTAATTTCCAAAGAGTCTAGAGACAAAATTTGCTTACGATTTTTTTTTTCTCAGTCTTTATATCTTACCTGTCATCACATGTAGTGTACCTACCACTCTCAGCTCTGCTGGCAAAACTGGCTGTGGGGTTGACCTGGTAAATGCTTAGCAATTTGAATTAGAATCATAGTGTGGTAAGGTTGGAAGGGACCTCGAAGATCATCTAGTTCCAACCCCCTGCCATAGGCAGGGACACCTCCCACTAGTATGGGTCACACAAGGCCTCATCCAACCTGGCCTTGAACACCTCCAGGGAGGGAGAATCCACAACCTTACTGGGCAACCTGTGCCAGTGTCTCACTGGAATTATAAATATAAAACACAAATGCAAATATATTTAATGTTTGGGATTTTTTTTGGGGTGTGGAGGTTTTTTGGGTATTTTTTGCTTTGTTTTGTGGGTTTGTTTGTTTGTTTGTTTGTTTTTTATATGAATTAGCTCTTGAAACTTCCTCACAGCATGCTCATACAAACAGTTTTATGCAATGCACCTAAAGTGTCGGTGTGGAGTAGAAATGAGAAAAGGAGGAGAAGAAATAGTGATTCATTAGGTTCACACTAAGAAAAAGGAAAATGTAACTATGCCCCAAGATGGTAGCCAAAGAAGAATGTAGTAGTGTTATGTAATATAGAGGGGTTTTACACATCTGCTCACATAATTTTATATTAGTACTGCACACTTCACAGAATATATCTACTTGGAAGAGACCTCAAGGGTCATCCTGTCCAAACTTTGACCTGGTTCTGAAGTGTCACCACTAAACCATGTCCCAAAGCATCAGGTCCACATGGCATTTGAACACTCCCAGGGATGCTAATTCCACCACTGCCCTAGCCACACCATTCCAGGGTTTGATAACCCCTTCAGTGAAGGATTTCATAATATCCAGTCTAAACCTCCCTTGATGCGGTTCATAACCATTTCCTCTAGTCTTGTCTCTTGCCATCTGGGACATCACTGTAGAGAGTGATAAGGTCTTCCCTTAGCCCTCTCTTCTCCAGAGTGAACAATTCCAGCTCCTTAAGATGCTCCTTGTAAGTCACATGCTCTAGACCCTTCACGAGCCTTGAGCATTGAGCCTCAATGTCCTTCTCTGGACATGTGGCCCAGAACTGAACGCAATACTGGAGGTGTGGCATCACCGGTGCAGAGTACAAGGGGATGATCACATCCCTGTTTCTGCTGGCTGCAGCATTTCTAATACAAGCTGGGATGCCACTGGCTTTCTCTGCCACCTAGGCACACTCCTGACTCATGTTCAGGTGACTATCAACCCCCCGGTCCCTCTTCAAGCTGCAGCTTTCCAATTACACATCCTCAAGTCTGTAGCTTGCTATGGGGTTGTTGTGACCCAGCTGCAGGACCTGGCAGTTCTTGAACTTCATACAATTAGCCTTGACGCACTGATCTAACTTGTAAAGCTTCTCTACCATGCGTCAGATTGACACAGCCACTCAGCTTGGTGTCATCTGCAAACCTACTGAGAGTGCACTTAATCCCCCTCATCTAGATCGTTGATAAAGATAGTAGAGGACAGGCCCCAGTACTCAACCCTGTGTGACACCACTAGTGACTGGGAGCCAGCTCTCAGTTTTCTGTTTTCTAGTTCATCGTTGCCTATCTGGACAGTCAATAGCAGATAATAATCTGTGGACTGCACCAGGGTAGGGAGCTTGCTTGCCAGAAAAGATTGCTTTTATAAAGTGTTCAGGTTTGAGGAATGTAGAATGTTTTTGGTTTGGTTTTTTTTTTTTTCTATCCATCTGAAGTTCTGTGTTCAGTATTACTTTGATACAATATAAAATCTAAATAATAATATAAAAAATACAATGAGAAATATCACTATTTACTATCTGAATCAGTGGACACCAGGCAGAAGGTAAGGAGGCATTTGTGGCATGTAGAAATAAATTACTCAATTGCTACTGATGCCGTTTCTGTTTTCAACTGTTAGTTTCTCATTTTCACTTTTTATTTGAGAAGAAACTGTGTCTGTCTTTAAAAATAGTCTCAATTTGCATGACGCAAGTGAGTGCCTGAATTCAATATTGACTTTATCACTTTCAGATATTTAAGTTAAAGTTCCAATGAGGTGAACTGCACCATCTGTGGTGACAAAAAAGAAAAACATGTAAGAACCTTGATATCCATTTGTAGATCTGCTGGTTTTCAGAAACCTATATTTCTCAACTCAAAATACAAATGCAGTGCCAAAACTAAATTATGTTAGTTCAAGATATTATTAAGTTGCATGGTCTCTCTCAATGCTCAACCTTAAAAGGACATAATTTTTGTAATGTAATGGACTTCTGCAGCGCAGTGGTATATAGAACGGTGCAAACAGTTTGTGCTTTTCATCAGCTTTAGAATGTTAGAGAATTCCTGTATTTTTAAAGACAGTACTGTTTATGAATAAGATTTTTTTTGTTTTTTTCATAACAAGGTTGATTAAAGCAATGTTTTGGTTAATGTACGTTTGTGAAATATGCACAACATTTTAAGGCTAGGCACCTAAATAGATAGTTCTGGGGTTTGAATCAGTGACTTAACCTTAGTATTTCTGAGATCTCTGTCTTCCATTGATTGTTTTCTTGGAAAAATGCCCTGCTGCCACCTTAGCCCTGGATTTTACTATGGTACATCATTGTCATCTTAGAATTCATTGATGCTGAATGCACTAATCTGAGGAAAGAATAGGTATAGTCTAAAATGATTGCAGATGTGGATGGCAGTAAAATTAGCTGCCAGTTTTCTAGGTGAGATGTAGCATGTTTTGTTCGGAAAAGAATAATCCTACATACAGATTCTTGCTCCCTTAGGAGGCTCTCATACTCCAATGCATGATCCAGTAACAGAACTTTTAAAGACACGTAGCCTCCTCCCAAAAAGTCACTGAGCTGTAGCAGTAAGGAATGACACAAACACACATAAACAGATAAAAGGCACAGTCTAACATTAAATAGGTTGTGACTACTTTAGGGATAAATTTATTTCTATTCTGGTTTGTGTCTATGGGTTAGACTACACAGTTAATGAATACACTGCTATGTTTCATCAGCTGTGGCAGACAATCAGAAGAGTCCATCTATATGGAATAAAACTTTCTGTGCTGGAACAAAGGATTTTTTATGGAAGCATATCTGACTGTTAGTGACTGTTTACAGAAGCAGTGGCAGGAAAAGTTGGAGTTGTGTTCATGATGTTTGTCAGAACTGAATGTACACAATTTCTTACTACAAATTCAATACAATAATCATGGATGAAATGTTGATTGTAAAGTGGATAGCAATTCCTACATCAGATTGAGTGCAGCTAACCACTCAGGCAAACACTTCATCTACTTCTATTTGTATGGCATCAGTACAGTGCACACCCTCTACTCCCTCTTGGATAAGCAGCAAAACAATAAAAATCTCAAAGCTCAACTGGCCCCAAAATCATGATGTGTAAAAAAACAATCTCTGGCACTAGAATACTCATAAATTATGTCTGCAGATTTTCCAGTGGTGCATAGTGAGTCATAGATTTGGTACAGATGTATTTCTACTGCTACAAGGACCAATTTTTCTCTGTACAAAGAAGTGAGTATAGTGTTACCAATATGGAATATGCCTGTTCTTGCTTTCTAGCCACAGACTATTGCCAGATTATTCACCATGACAACACTAACACATCTGTCTACCCCTGTTTCCACGTGTCCTAGTTTAAGACAGCCACTGTCACAGGAAAGACACCTTCCACATAGATCATGTAATGCAACCTGAGACAGGGTCCAGCACACTGGACCCCAACTACCCCCAGCAAGCAAATGCAACATTATGGTGAAGATATTATTTAAAAATAAAAAACAAACACACAAACAAACAAAAAAACCCCAAACACCTCAAACCCAAAAAAACCCACCCCAGCAAAAAAACCCTTTTAATAAGTCTTAATTGAGTTTTCATATTACCTCAGTTCTCCATTATCTCAACTACATTTCAGGCCCCACATTGGGTACCAGAATAGACTGTCGTGGTGTAAGACAGCCCTCTCTAACAAGCAAGAGCCACACACACAAATCAGGAGTGAAAGTAACACAAAAAAACCCCGGCTTGAGACAAAGAGTGTTTAGAGAAAACAATACAATGTAAAAACAATGCTCCCTCATCCTCTAAGGCTGCAGCCAGCCCAGTGAAAAAGACCAACACCCCAAACCCAGAAACTTGAAAGAAGAAACTGGAAATGGAAGTCTCTCGTGTTACAATCTGAAATAACAGCCCCATGCATGATACTTCGCTCCCACAAGCACTTTAATTTTCAAGCTGGCATGACATCAGCATGGTATTGAATACTCATCAGCAGACTCAACTGGCTAAATTCATGATACCATGGGAAGGAACAGGCAGATGGTCCTCCATTGTCTCTTTCCAGACTTCTGATTGTATAAAAAATTTCCAAATATTCAAATGTTCCCATGATCTGTGTGAAAAAAACCCCACCAAACCACACAGAAACTAAGCTTAAGAGAAGATACTGGGTCATAAAAGCATGGGGGAAGAAAACACAAAAAAACAAACCCCAAAACAACAGTGGCCTGAGAAAGCAGAACCAACTAAATCTCTCTTATAGCAGATTATTGAATTATAATTATTTTGGTTGGAAGAGGCCTCTTAAGATATCTCAGATCTCTAAGATCATCAAATCCAACTGTCAACCAAATACCCCCATGTCCCAAAGTACTGTATCTACTCATTTTTTGAACACCACCTCCCTGAGAAGCCTGTTCCAACGCTATTTCAGAAAAGAAAGTGACCCAGTTCAACCCTCCTGCCAGAGCAGGATGGCCTATACCAGGTGACACAGGAATACATCCAGGTGGGTCTTGAATATCTCCAGAGAAGGAGACTCCACAACCTACTGGGCGCTCTGTTCCAGTCTTCCATTACCCTCACAGTGAAAAAAAATTCCCTCATGTTTACATGGAACATCCTATGCCTCAACTTCTACCCATTGCCCCTTGTTCTGTCATTGGGTATCTCCAAGAAGAGCCTGAATCCCTCCTCTTGGCACTGATCCTTTACATATTTATAAACACTAATGAGGTCACCCCTTAGTTTCCTCTAAACTAAAGAGCTACAGCTCCCTCAGTCTTTCCTTGTATGGAAGATGTTCCACTCCCTTAATCATTTTTGTGATTCTGCACTGGACTCTTTCAAGCAGTTCCCTGTCCTTTCTTTACCTTCCTCCAGTCCCTAGGCACCTCTCCTGTCCTCCATGACTTACCAAAGATGATGGAGAGTGGTCTGGCAATGATGTCCACCAGCTCCCTCAGCACCCTCAGGTGCACACTACCAGGACCCATGGATTTATGGATGTCCAGATAACTGAGTCTTCATTAACTCAACCCTCATCAACCAAGGAAAACTTCTCTTTTGTTATGTCTTCCTCTGGGGCCTCAGGGTTCTGGGACCCCTGAGGCCAGTCTCCAGCAATATAGATGGAGATGAAGGCGACATTTAGTTACTCTGTTTTCTTTGCATTCTCTGTCACCAAGACACCCACCTCATTCAGCAGTGGGCCTACATTACCTCTACTGTTAGTTTTCCCTGCAAGGTATTTGAAGAAGCCCTTTCTGTTGTACTTCATCTCCCTTGCAAGGTTGAATTTCAAGGAGGCCTTAGCTTTCTGAGTTGCCTCCCTACATCCTCTGACAACAGTCTTATACTCCTCCCAAATGCCCAGCCCCTCCATCCATGATCTGTAGAGTCTGTTCTTCCACTTGAGTTTGCTCAGCAGTTCCCTACTTAACCATGCAGGTCTTCTGGCTTACTTTCACAATTTCTTGCTTGTTGGAATGCTCTGATCTTGAGCTAGGAAAAAGTGGTCCTTGAATATTAACCAACTATCATGGACCCCCTTGCCTTCTAGTACCCTGTCCCATGAGATTTCCCCTAGTGATTGCTTGAAAAGGCCAAAGTTGGCCCTGCTGAAGTCCAAAGTTGTGATCCTGCTTGGTATTCTGTTCCTGCTGCATGAGAAGCTGAACTCCACCATCTCATGATCTCTGTTTCTTCTTCATCTGTTTGATTACAAGGCTAGCAAAAAAAGGCAAAAATCATAGTGGCTTGTGTCCATAGCAAACCACATGATGTGAATGATCTGTTGTAGAAATTAAGGCTTTGCTAACAAGCCAAGCACACATTGCTTACTTTGCCCCACAGTATTCTCTATTTTTATGGCAACTCTGTAACACTGACCTTACTATACACATTCCTAAGTATTTTATTACTATTCAAACATAGTGGAGCTGTGCACAGTGTCACTGATATTTATTCTGCAAGACACGCTGTATTTTGCAGTTTCTAAGTATGAAGTCAATAACTAGTTAAAGACACAATCCTGTAAAAAAAAAAAATTGTCTTTCAAAAACATAGATATGAAAAAATAAGAATTTGTTTCCACTTTATATATACCTCAACAATAACACTAAACTGCTGAATCTGTGGACCCAGCCTTGCAAAATGCCTCAGTAAGGGAGACAGTGTAACGGTATCTTACCAACAAATTTCTAGTATTCACTTAGATTTTCCTTACTAGGTCACTTCATTAAAAAAAGATTAAAGTCTACTCCAGCTAGAGGCATGAATTCCCACTTCTGTTTCCAGAGAAGCCTGATATCAGTGAGATTCTGAAAGAATTTTGGTTATAAAAGCAATATTAAACACATTCATTAGGAGACCAAGCATCTTTTCTGAGTCTGCAGTGGGTCATGTAAGTCTAGTATTTGTAGCTCTGGAACTTACTGTTTGGGAGCTTTCACAAAGGATGGAGCTTTTAAAGCTCAAGAGCTGAGGCAAGCCCAAAGGTAAACACATTGTAAACCCACAACACTGACATCTGCTGCAGTATTTTTCTTGCACCTTACTGCCAAATTCCTGACTTCCCACGCACGTCATTTCTTCTTTGAAAAGAGATTCACAGAGATCAACAATCTGAGATAGATGTTTCCTGAAATACTTTTGAGGGAGAGAGGATTCTCTCAAGTAAATTCTCTTGTGTTGAGAGGAAAATCCCCTTGGGATGTCCAGGAGATGAAGTGGATGTCTTATGCAAACCATGGTAAGGAAAGGACTGCCTTTATTCATTCTTCCCAGTAATCCAGTAATCAGAACTAAATAGCAGCTGTGAGGAATAGTGGATCTGTAGTTAAATGGCAGGGTTTACAACAGTAAAAGTGGGAAGACCCACACATGAAAATTGTCCAATAGAGAAAAGTTTTCACTCTGGATTTCCACATGAAATGCACTGATTTTGTGCAGAAAAGTATGGGGAAGAGTTAGTCACAGTATGAAGACACATTAAACCACTGCATTTGGTAGAAAGCATCTATAACATCAATGGGTTTTAGGTGTGAACTAGCAAAATCACCTTGAAACCAGAGGATGGCTTTGCATCACAGCTTGATGCCATAGGAATAATTTATGTGCCCTGGGGACCTTACCAGCAGAAACACTGAAACTGACAGATTTAAAACATCAGCAGCAACTAGGCAAAGACAATTGTAAGTATTCCTGATCTCCTAAAGGGTGAACTTTGGTAATTTAAAAGAATTTCAAGTACCCAATGCCACTAGCTAAGTCTTTCTTGATTTCTGACTCTGGTCAGCTGGACTTCTCCAAGATGTTTTTACCTAGAAGATTAAGTGCATTCATTTGGCTGTGCACATTGCAAGAGCTGTATAAGTCTGATAAAGTACATGCTCACCATGGACTTGATCAAAGTCCTCTGAGATCAATGGGAATATTTCCTTTGACTTCAATAGGCTTTTGATAAGATTCCAAATTACCTAGTGGAAAGACAGCCTCCAAAGAATGGTCCTGATGTTAGCATACACGTGGGCACTACACTCAAAAGGATGTGGCTCTGCACCTGGATGGCACACTACGTGTCATGCTACAGCAGATGCAAGTGCAGCATCTTGTTCTGACATTTCATGAAATATCACAGTGGTGAGAGTGGAAACATATTTTGATTGATAGATTCAATACTAGCTGGTACTTGAAACAGCTTGCAGCCACGTCAGGATCTGGAAGGAAGCCAGACCCCATTCACAATAATGGGACACCATACAAATATCAACAGGACTGTATCCAAACCAGCTGTTATTATTAATTTCATGTCTTTTAAGAGGAAGAGAGGATTTCAGCCATTTGAAATGATTTTTTAATAGATAATTATACTGTTTGTTGTTATTTAATTTCTGTTTACTTCTGAATGCTATTAAGTTGTAGTTAGCACTCTCATATGAATTGGATTTAGATATACAGTTGGTGTCTAATTTAACTGATTCACCTGGAATTTCTTCTGCATTTGTACTAGAAGATGTGATTTTTTTAAGAACATTGAATGCAACTGAATGTTACAGAAAAAAAAAGGAAAGAGGTTGGAGCATAAACTTTGATATAAGAGTCTGCAGACAGTTTAGAAAACAGGGAAAAGAATATTTGCTGTGTTGTGAAAAAACTTCAAAAACTGGAGATTAGAAGTGAATAAACAATTCACTGTGAATCATCCTAGCTCCACAGAAGTTTACAGGTTCTTCATTCCATTTTTTCTTAAGAGCTAACTTCAGAGTAGACATGCTAATCTTTTCACTCATACTACTTCCTTTCTTTTTTTTTTTTTTAAAGAGAATCTGCAATAAATAGAGACTTCAAGTTTAGGTATGTCTTGCAACCTGTAACAGCTGCAAGTTTTCTAGATGCTTTATGAAAATGGCCTATTCTCTGTACTAGAAGATTTTGTTAAATACAATTAAAAAGAAACTGAAATGATAGTGGAGGAAGGAAATAAAACATGAATTCTGAGATTAAGCAGATTAATGAGGTAAAAGGGATAAAATTGTGGTCATGGTCAAATTTACAACCAATATGAAGTTTCATAGCTCCTAAGCAACTTTCATCTGGTGTTTGCATGTGGAACAAATTGTCTACTCTTTCTTTTATATTATTTGTATTGTTTCATTGAAATACTCATGTATTCAGGTTGGAGCAATCCTCATCATCAACACTAGGGGATGAAGAGATTGAAAGCAGCCCTGCAGAAATGAATTTGGGGTACTGGTGGATGAGAATTTGGACGTGAGCCAGAAACATTCGTTTGCAGCTCAGAAGGCCAGTCGCATTCTGCGTTGAATCAAAAAACATAGGCAGAAGGTCAAGAGAGAAGATTTTAGCACTCTGCTCTAGTGAGACTTCACCTGGAGTACCATGTCCAGCTCTGGGGTCCCCATCACGAGAGGGGCATGGACCTGCTTGAGTCAGTTCAGAGGGGGGCCAAGAAGATGATCAGAGAACTGTAGCATGTCCCTTAGAGGGACAAGCTGACAGAGTTGGGCTTCTTCAGCCTGGAGAAGAGAAGGCTGTGGGGAGACCATATAGCAGTGTTTCCATATCTGAAGGGGACTTACAGGAAGGCTAGGGAGGGACTGTTTAGAAGGGATCATAGAATCATAGAATCATAGAATGGTAAGGTTGGAAGGGACCTCAAGGATCATCTAGTTCCAACCCCCTGCCATAGGCAGGGACACCTCCCACTAGTACAGCTCACTCAAGGCCTCATCCAATTTGGCCTTGAACATATCCAGGGAGGAAGCATCCACAACCTCCCTGGGAAACCTGTTCCAGTGCCTCACCACCCTCACTGGAAAGAACTTCCTCCTAACATCCAGTCTAAATCTCCCCTCTGACAGTTTGAAACCATTACCCCTTGTCCTGTCATTGCAAGACCTTGTAAATAGTCCCTCCCCAGCCTTCCTGTAGGCCCCCTTCAGATACTGGAAGGCTACTATCAGGTCTCCTCGAAGCCTTATCTTACCCAGGCTGAA
>VWZE01007612.1:133189-181461 GCA_013396675.1 Eubucco bourcierii | reverse complement strand
CACTGACCCCTGAGGGACACCACTTGTCACTGGTCTCCAGGCGGACATTGTGCCCTTGATCACCACTCTCTGGGTTCGACCATCCAGCCAATTCCTTATCCAGCGAGTGGTCCATCCATCAAGTCCATGTTTTTCCAGTTTGGTGACCAGGATGTCATGTGGGACAGAGTCAAATGCCTTACTCAGGTCCAGGTAGATGACATCAGTTGCCCTTCCCTTGTCCACCATCGCTGTTACTTCTTCATAAAAAGCCACTAAATTTGTCAGGCAAGATTTGCCCTTGGTGAAGCCATTGCTGGTACCCACCAATCACCTCTGGTTTGTTTTCCATTTGCCTTAGCAGGACTTTCAGCAGGATCTGCTCCATGATCTTGCCAGGCACAGAGGTGAGGCTGACTGGTCTGTAGTTTCCAGGGTCATTCTTTTTACCCTTCTTGAAGATGGGTGTTATGTTTGATGAAGTGATTGGAAGAGGGGCAGTTATTTTACACTATAACAGGGTAGATTTGTGTTGGATATTAGGAGGAAGTTGTCCAGAGATGTGGAGACCCCATCCCTGGAGACATCCAAGGACAAACTTGGTGGTGCCCTGAGCTACCTGACTGGTTAAAGGAGATTAGATGACAAGATCACCTTCAAGGATCCCTTCCAACCCAATGCATTCTATGATTGATTCCATGTGTATATATATATATATATATGTGTAAGTCTGTATGTATACATGCATATACAAAAATGTATTTTTATCTAAAACATGTAAATTGCAGATACTAATGTTAAAGGAACACTGCAAAGTGTATTTTCTTAAACCTGATGTGGAGGAGTTTTTTTGACTGACAAATTTCAAAGGAAAACTATGAGTGGGTAGATATATTAAGTCATGGAAGGATTTATTATGATTTTAAAAATGTAGAGAGGGAGGGAGAACATCAAAGGAGATTTCTGGTTCTGGGTGACACAATGTGGTAGCATAAAAACTTTAAAGCAAAGTTTAGATAATTTAGAAATGGAAGATTATGAGTCTGGTTTAGCCATTCAGGCTTTAAGAGAATAGTGAGCTGCCTAAGATGAAATGTGTGACTTTGAAGAATGCAGCTCTTTTTTGAAGAGTTTGTTTAGAATACACCAATGGAAACCCTTATATGTATATACAGCACTCAGAAAGTTAAGAACAGTGGGAAAACAAGAGCCCTCAGAGACTCCAGATCCCAATGGGAGGCAGCAGAAAAAAATTTTAACTAGCAAAAAACTCCATCATTGGTCACATCCAGACTTGAAAATAGGTTCCACAAATAAAGTGGGGTTTAGTTTTAATTGTAGTCATCAGTGTGGCTATTTAAGTTCACTGCTCCAGCAAATTTATTTCTTACATTATGAAGTCATTGTTCAGAGAAACAATGTATTGATTTTTAGTCCTTGACGTGTTTGAGTACTATTTCTAAGTCATACACTTGTTATCTCAGTCCCTGTCTCTCTGGTTTTCTTGCTGTTTTATCTTCGGATTTCAAATAACAAAGTCTGAACTTTAGCAAAAACTATACTAAAAACTGAGCTCTGCGGATGTACATTTGAAAATGTATCTATCTCCAAATTAAAGCTGCAGCTTTTTTGATGACTGTACCTTAGCAAATATCTAACCTGCATATGAAATATATTCGTGATTTCTGTGCTTTTAAAGTTGTTGCTAGCCTGACTGAATGTGCAGCTGATAGTGATCTGCAGTTTTTTGTTTACCCTGCTGAGTTAAAATGGGGGAGGATATATTTGCCAACTCATTCAGCCAAAATTCTGAAATGCTGTCTGATAGATTTTATTCTCCTGAAATATTATCTCATTCAATCAGATTTCTCAAGGGTTCATTTTGGTTCAAATAATGCTTAATAAGCCTAGCACCCAAAATCTGCATGTCTAAAAAGGGGCTGCCTGTCAGAGGTTAGTTTCTGTGCAGTCTTAGATGTAAGACCTTTGCCAAAACAGGATTAGGAAAATAGAGGCTCAAGGGTTGGCAATTTTATGTGGCAAATCATGGCTAGCCATAATCAGTTGCAACAAACCGGATACTTAGGATTCACATATCTTTGAAGAGTTACTTTTGCTTTTGTACAGTTTTCAGTAAACCACAATCACTGAAAAGTAAAATCTGTATACCAACTGTCTCTCTGATTATTATCTTCCAATATGTCACTAAATATTCTCTATAATTTTTGGATCACAGAATCATAGAATCACAGCCACAACCTCCCTGGGCAACCTGTTCCAGTGCCTCACCACCCTCATTGGAAAGAACTTCCTCCTAACATCCAGTCTAAATCTCCCCTCTGCCAGTTTAAACCCATTGCCCCTTGTCCTGTCATTGCAAGATCTTGTAAATAGTCCCTCCCCAGCCTTCTTGTAGGCCCCCTTCAGATATTGGAAGGCTACTATAAGATCTCTTCAAAACCTTATCTTACCCAGGCTGAAGAACCCCAAATCTCTCAGTCTGTCCTCATAGAGCTGCTGCAGCCCTCTGATCATCTTCGTGGCCCTCCTCTGGACCCGCTCCAACACTTCCATGTCCTTCCTGTGCTGGGGGCTCCAGAACTGTCCACAGTACTCCAGGTGGGGTCTGACAAGAGCAGAATAAAGGGGCAGAATCACCTCCCTTGCTCTGCTGACCATGCTTCTCTTGATGCAACCCAGGACTCGGTGTCATGAATCCTTCCAAATTGTATTTTATTGAAACTTTTCAGTATCACATCTGTAGAAGGAAATCTGCAAGGCAATCCATTTCATCATCAGTAGCAGGTTTCCCCACACACACCTTTTTTTTTTTTTCCAGTCTTTTTCCTTTATGTACTTTTTGTTCAAAGCACACTTGTAAATCACTCGAGGAATAGTCTATTTCTTTAGACTGAATTCATTACTATTCGAATCCTCTGGTTATTACCAGTAGTTCTTCCATTCCTCTCATATCTTAAGGATTTTCTGTTCAGTAGACTAAATGGGCAAGAAATCATAAATTTTTGTTTTTATTTCAGAGGGTGCACTTCTGAAGTTACATGTCTTTTCCAATTCTTTTTGTCTTATGATGTAATTATCCCCATTTTCTTTCCTGTTTTACTTTCCACTTTTCATTTAAATTTTTCAAGTACCATACTCATCCTGAAACTGATATATTCATTCAACATCTATTCCTGCTTATCATATGACTGTATAATTTAATAAAACTCTTGTATAGAGACATCACATATGGAGTCCTCCTAAGCATGATGTGAAGTATTTTGATGTTGCTCTTAGCTTATCCATAGTACCTGTAGACAATTCAGGTTGAAATCGATCTGTTTCATTCACCCAAAAATATAAGTTGATGGAAACCATAATGAAATTAAGGGATTAGATACCTGTCTTTACCATGTCCATGATTATGCCATCTGCATTAAAATCCATGGAGATTTTCAGCTGTGAATTGTTGTTTTCTTACTTGCAACTTTTCTTCAGTAGTATTAGTGATTTAGGTACTTACAATTTTTTAAGAACTAGTTACAAGTATATTGCTGCAAGTTTTTTCATGAGAATTTATCTTTCGTAAAAAGGGAAATGTTTGAGAAGGTTGCACTCTTTTGGGCAAAAGTTGTTTTAGAAAGAGTTCTACATAATAGCAGGAACAAAACAAACAGTTCATTCTAATTTTATAATTTCAAATGTATTTTTTTCATTTTGAATTACTTACCCCATTTCCCCAAACTGATTTCTTTCGTATTTCTTATTTTTTTTAATCTAATTTTATTTTCCATGCAAAAACCAGATAATGATATACACAAATGTCACATACTTTCCTGTATTTCCTCCCACTAAAATCAAAGTTAGTTGTTTCAGATCAGTTCCATTTCATGTGGGCCACCTTCACTGACAGCATCCTGAAATTGTTTGGTCTCAGTCTTTTGAATAAAGTAGTAGAATTTTGTGACTGGAAGCTATACATGGCAGAGATTGCTAGCTAACTCTGTATTCTCCATGATTTCCAGGTATTGCTGGGAAAAACTTTCTCTGTATCAACCTTTACAGGGTTCCTGTCTCAGCACTGCTTATATGCAATTAATAGATGTCACTGTTAAGATACTCATGATAATGGGGCATCTTACATGAACAGAAAAAGGTAAGAATTGATGAAGTTTTCTTGTGACCCTGCAAGCAAAGTGGGAAAGAGTGCCAGATGGCCAAGACAAAGATATAAGGAGTTTAGTTTGCTTAAGACTGAGTGATCCAGAGAGTAATGTTTCCTTCAGGCATAATCAAGAATTCAGGAGGCAGATGGTAGAAAGAGTATGGAATCAAGACAGTTTTAATGAGCCCAACACCATATGGAGTTACTGCTTTTCTAGAAGCACAACTTTCTAGACAGGCCTGCGAGTTTACCTATTGGAAATTTTTTGTGACTACCAACCAATCCACCTGTCCAGATCTTTATTTTCAGTTATAAGTGGATGCTAACTATGTGAAACCTGGTGCTTAAACCTTCCACGTGAAACCAACATGTGGCTGAGCTTTACTCATGAAGCAAGAAACTAGAAGTCTAATATGGTTAGAGATCATCAGGTGTCCCTGAAATACTCTTTTCTTGTTTCTATTCATGAAAACTCAGCGCCTTACTTGCAGCCACCAGGTAGGAGGAAGCATTGTAATTCTGCTGCCATGGTTTGTGAGGCCTGTGCTCCCACTTTGCATTTTCTTTTTGCCACCATGATCAACCACCTTTATTATTCCTCCTGAAAAGTAAGTGATATCTTTTGCATCTTCTTTGTCTTTATCTGTCCTTGTAATCTTTTGCTATTTTATTAATCAGTTTGACATATAAAAAATCTGTAGAGACTAAGAAAGACAGTGGGCTTTTATCCCAGGAAAATAAAAAAGTAAAAGTCATTAGAGAGTCTGTCTCCACTTCATGGTAGATTGCAGTGAAGAAGGTACAGTCAATAAGACATGCAAAATCAGGACTTTCCAAATCATCTCTGAGATCGAGTCCAACCTAACACCTAATACCTTCTGATTAACTAAACCATGACACTAAGTGCCTCATCCAGTCTCCTTTTAAACACCTCCAGGGACAGTGACTCCAACACCTCTGCAGGCAGTCACTTTTTCTGTGAAGTACTGCTTCCAACCATCCAACCTAAACCAACCCTGGCACAACTTGAGACTATGTCTCTTGTTCTATCACTGGGTGCCTGGCAGAAGAGACCAACCCCCACCTGGCTACAACCTCCCTTCAGGTAGTTGTAGAGAGCAATGAGGTCTTCCCTGAGCCTCTTCTTCTCCAGGCTGAACAACCCCAGCTCCCACAGCTGCTCCTCGTAGGGCTTATGCTCCAGCGCCCTCACCAGCCTTGGTGCCCTTCTCTGGACACATTCAAGCACCTCAACATCTTTCTTAAATTGAGGGGCCCAGAACTGGACACAGTACTCAAGGTGTGGCCTAACCAGTGCTGAGTACAGAGAAAAATTACTTCCTTGGTGAACCTATACTCTTCTGTACTTATCAAGAAAAAATTACAATTAAAAAGTAGTTTTGTTTTGTTTTTTCCACTATGTCCTGGTAGGGCATAAATCCTGCCAGGCCAGGTTAACCCTTACTCTCCTCCTGTTGTGAGTCCAGGAGTTGAGTGGATAAGCAAACAATGGAGGGTTTGGCCTTAGCAAAGCCTTGAGGGCTAGGAGCTCAGCAACACCAAGTCAGTGTCTTGTACTGCCCCTCAACATGCCTGCATGGTCACATGAGACACGACGCTTTGAATTCATTGGCCAGAACAATGATGCTTGTGCCTATTGTTCTGTTTAATTTTCAAAACAATATATTTAATGGGGGTGATTTAGAAGATAGGTCTTTCCTGTGCTGACTCTGCTGTGAGGAGGACTCCACTCACTGCATGTTTAACTGGGAATCACGGCAGCCAGGTGTTTGCAGCTTGCACCAGCAGCTTAGCAGCAACTCAGTTCTTCTCCCCTTCCCTCTGCCTGGAATATTTTATGTTTTTGCCCCAGGGATCACCGTGTCCTGAGTACGTATGCTAGAGTTAAGGCTAAGACTTCATAAGCATAGTCAGAATTTTTCCTGTTTTCACATCCCTGTTGTCCAAGTTCTGATTGTTTAAAATGTTTAATTCTGTGTTTACATATACCCTTTGTGCACCTACTTACTGTCAACTGAAAATCCAAAGAATCTCAGGGAATTTCCCCAAATGTTTGAATATTAATAATAAAACTATTATTCACACAGAAATTAATATTCATAATAGATTATTAATTTCCACAACACACGCTACCTGCAACCATGAGAATTATTTGCATTTAACAAATGCACTCACTACTTCTTTCTTGTATTTATATGTGTTTGGTTGATATGTAAATAAAGCTCATAAAACATAAAAAGTTTCCTCCCATCATTAAGAAGTGGGTGAGTGCATTTGTTAAATTGTCCTCTAACGGAAGACACAAACGCAGAATCTAGATTAGCTATTATTTTAATGCTAGAAAACATAATATTTGTCTTCATCCTTACATGTTTGCATTGCCAGTATCCTCCAGGATAACTTTTTAGCTGACAGCCTGTACTTTTGCACAAAATGAGGTGAGCTTCAGCAAGGCCAAATGCCAGGTCCCGCACTTGGGGGCCTGAGCAATGCTATGGGCTTGGGGAAGTATGGCTGGAAAGCTGTCTGGCAGAAAGGGACTCTGGGTGGTCTAATCAACAAGTCACTGAATATGAGCAAACAAAGGCCAATGGCATCCTGGCTTGTATAAGAAATGCTGTGTCCAACAGGAGTAGGGAAATAATTGTCCCCTTGTACTCAGCTCTAGTAAGGCCACACCTTGAGTATTGTGTTCAGTTTTGGGCACCTTATTATGAGAGGGACATGGAGGTGATAGTGCAAGTGCAGAGGAGGATAATGAAGCTAGTGAAGAGACTGGAGAACAAATCTTATGAAGAGTGACTGAGGAAGCTGGGGCTGTTTAGTCTGAAAAAGAAGAGGCTGAGGGGAGACCTCATCACTGTCTACAACTACCTGAAAGGTCATTGTGGAGAGGTTGGTGCTGGTGTTTCGTCACAGTTAAACAGTGATAGAACAAGAAGGAACAACCTCAAGCTTCAACTGTATAGGCTTAGACTGGATATTAGGAAAAGAAAAAATCACAGAAAAATTGGTCAGACATTGGAATGAGCTGCCCAGAGATGTGGTTGAGTCACCAACCCTGCATGTGTTTAAAGGTTGTTTGGATGTGGTGCTTGGGGATATGGTTTAGAGGTGAACCATGAAGAGTAGGGTTATTGGTTGGACTTGGTGATCTTCAGGGTCTTTTGCAACCTGAATGTTTCTGTGATTTCTGAAAACAAAACAGACTACCTAATTAATGCTGCAAATTACTTATTGGGTTTTTTTGGTTGGTTGGAATTTTTTAGTTGTAGCTTCTTTTGTTTTTTATTTTGTTTCATTTGTTTTTAGTTTTTGTTGTTTGGTTTGGTTTTATATTAAAAAGAAAAATTCACGTCTTATATTTAAAAAAAATATTAAAAAAACACAAAACCCAAACCAAAAGGAAGAGGTAAAATGTCATCACCAACCTGTTCTCATGAATTCTTCATATACTAATTAAATTTATGCTAAATCCTTATAAACTACTCATCCTAAAGACAAGAAATTATTTTTAGTGGAGTCTAAAGGACTCATTTTCAATTTTAGCTCTCTAGAAATAAATGCATAGCTTTTGGTTCTGACGGTTATGACCTGGCACTCAGAATCTGAGGCAGTCTCTAGGACATGCATCTGACAAAGAAAACATTCATAAGCTAAGGGTGAGAAAATTTTCTTTTGTTTTTTTCTGCTACCAGCTTCAGAGTTTAAAGAGCATTTTAGAGTTTTATTGTTTTTATCTTCAAGACTAAAGCTTCGGAGTCTCCTAAAACTCTGTCTCTGTTCAATTGCTCTGAAAAGCTATTGGGAGAGGTAATGACTAAAAAGAGCTGAAGTGAAGTTTGGCAGGTGACAGAGTACCAACCTTATATAAAAACTGAGCTCCAGTGTTTCTCAGAAATCACAGTATCTATCTGAAATCAATACTTGGGTGAAGAGTAATTAAAAGACAGAACTAAAAGAAGTTACTCTACTCTGGTGAGATCTAACCTGGAGTACTGTGTCCAGCTGTGGAGCCCTTAATACAGAAGGGACATGTACCTGATTGACTATGTTCAGAGGAGGGCCAGAAAAATGTTCAGAGAGTTGGACCATCTCTGCTACAAAGACAGGCTGATGGAGCTGGGCTTGTTCAGCCTGGAGAAGACTCTGAGGCGACCTTCCAGTACCCAAAGGGGTACTGGAGAAGAAGGCTGGAGAGAGACTGTTTACAAAGGCCTGCAGTGATAGGATGCGGGACAATGGCTTCAAACTCGAGAACTGTAGAATTAGGTTGGATGTTAGGAACAAATTCTTAACCTGAGAGTATTGGAGCACTGCAACAGGTTACCCAGGGAGGTGGTTGAGGCCTCATCTCTGGTGATATTCAAGATAAGACTTGAAAGGGCTCTAGGCCATCTGATCTAGTTGAGGATGCCCCTGCTTACTGTACAAGGCATTGGACTAGATGACCTTTAGACATCCCTTTCAACCCAGACTATTCTATGATTCTGTGATTCTATGTTTTCAAGAGAAGAATTTGTCCCTTGTCAGTCTATACATGATGATGCTGACTTGTAGTTTATTTGTCCATTATTTAGAATTTGATCTAGTCACTGTTATATCTCTATTAAGAAACTTTAAAATGGAATTAACTAAGAGGGAATAATCTCAGTAAGATTAGCCATTTGTGTATCTAAGCTAATTTTCTAGGCTGTGGATAGTCAAAAGGGAGAGAGATACATCTCTAGGGTACGACAGTTGTCATTCACGTCTTACTCAATGCAGCACTTCAGATCCTGTACTTATTTGTCTTTTCTGGTACTGTCTCTTCCTCTCATGTAAAAAATCTGATTTTACTAGCTAAAAATACTGCACTGCTCAACACAGATGTTAAGCAGTAAGTACTAAGTAACCACATCATAGAAATTTTTTTTTTTTTCTTTTTCCTTTCTGCTCATGCACAACACTCGTAGTTCACCCATTCACAGATTCTAGCTACTTTCCTTATGGATTTACTTATAATCCTCATTATCTAGATGTCTTTTTAGCATGTCATCTTCGTTAGCAAAGTCCTCAGACTGTTTCTGAAGACAACTGCCCTGATATACAGTGCCAGATATTTTGCTCCTGTTTATTTCTAGGTGAGAAGTATCAGGTGGCAGCTCATCTTTCATTATGATCGACAGGAGTGAAGTGTACTGGGACATAGCTATTATAGCCTTGTAAGGTGGAGAAGAAAACAAACTCAGAAAATCTGTGACTGCTGGGGCTAGCCTAAAGTTTTTCCTCTCAAAATAGGCAGGAAGGGGTTGAATATGAAAAGCCTGAGGAAAAGAAATTGAGGAATGGTGCAGAGAGCAAATGAAGAAGCTGTGCACGTTTGTCCATGTTGCTGAATGAAGACTTGACAAGACCTAAAAAATATTCCAGCATCTGAGGTAAATCATTGCTTTCATCCATTTATGATTGAGATGCATTTTATTTTATCCTATTATTATTTTCTTTTGAGATAAATAGTCACTGCAAACTTCATAGGTATTTCCCATTTCCTGGATTATGTTGTATAAATGATATTTTATGGTCTATAAATTTTCTTGGTTTTAAATTAATTATTCATTAAGTATTAATGTGGAGAGTGTAATTACTTTTAATATAAACTAAAATATGTCATATTTTTCATCATAATTGTTAAGAGTTACGAGAGTATGCAGTTTTGAATGCTGAATCAGGAAAATATTTCATTTCACATACCTAATATTTTACATATTTAAAATTATTAGTTACATCAGGATTTATATATACATTTGGAGAAAAAACCCCACAAAACATTTTCAATATCAGATTCCTGGGATTGTTCTCCCACATTTTCTATTGGATTCCAAAAGCAATTTGGGAGATAGGAAAAAAATAAAGAAAGAAGAAAAGGAGGAGAATAAGAAATAGTTTATTTTTCAAGAGTAAATGAAATTACCATCAGGAGAAATTTGTCCCAGTCTATTCATGGCATAATCTACTGGTATTGTCTTGTCTATGAATTTAGTAATGGCAGATGACTACTTTTTAGAATCAGAATCTCAGTCTGTTCATTATATCTTGCATCCTCAAATTCCAATTAAAGTATAAATGGACAGGATCATGGAAGACGTTGCTGTTTTTACAAGATGGCAAGTTAAGGAGATTAATAAGTGAGATTATTTTGGCACAACTCTGAAGAAAGAAATTGTTACTAAAACAATGAAATGTTTGATGTATGGCAATGTGTTTTTTATAGAAAACAGTTTTCTTTCTGAATGTGAAAAGAGGAAGATGTTCATAAACTGTAGCAACATCGGTGGAACGTCTTTACAATAAATAGCACAGGCTGGAGCACTTGGGTTGCGAGGAGAAGGAGAGGGATAGGGGTTCGTGGAGTCTGAGGAGAGATGGATGTAAAGCCACTTTGCAACTGTCCTCCAATGGAAGGAAATCTCAAAAGCATTATTGAAGAGATAGTAGTGTGTAATACCACATATTGTGTATAATACTTTACAATCTCTTTTCTGGAGTTTACAAAAAACTAAGTGGTTCAAATTCAGTGAATTCAATGCTGAAAATAAATTATATTATCACTAAGACAAATATTCAGGTTTTGTTTTGACACAGGAAGGGAAAAAAACCCAAGCACTTAGAACACAATTTAAACTAAGAAAATTAAATTCTGCTTTTGAAAACATACTGAATAATGAAGCATTTTGTTTTGTCAGTCATTGAGGTGTGTGGTTAAGTGTTTTAGGAATGAATGTTCCTGCTTGCTGTCCCTACATAACTTTAATGTAAATTTGCTTTGAGAGTACAATTTATTTTTAATCAATGGTTTAATCATGTGAGTTTTCCCTAAATGATGTTTTCCATCTGCAGTTACCAAACTGTCTGCCAACATTGTTATTCACTTTTCCACTCCAGTTTCAGTTTCTCCATGAGATCACAAGAAAAACTCATTTCAGGGGTATTAAAAGTACACAGTTAGAAAGTAGGTCTGGGTAAATGGTTTGGAAAAAATCCAAATCTTATCATGCATGAAAAGCACAGAACACAGAAATAATGCAAGGAAATAATTTCTCATCCTATTTTAGCCATATTGTATGTCCACATTTATCTGAATACCAGACACAGATGTCTTGGGTGATTGATCATTGCTTTATGCAGCCTCCAGTTTAGGTTTGGCTTGCCTTCACGCAACCATGCAATGACAAAATGTCATATGTGATGGATCTAGCTTTGTGAAAAACACAAAAACCACAGAAACAGTATTATGAAGCTTTTTCTCCTTATAATTTTGATTCATTTAACATCTGTTCTGAACCTTGTTGAAAATAACAGAAAATCCATGAAGGTCTCTGATCTTCAGAGGCAAATTTTGTGAAAAAGCATCTTTATCAGAAATCATCTTCATTTGTCTTTCCATCCCTCGTTTTCCATAGCACATACCTAAGCCACAAGCCAATTTCAGATGCACTGGCTTTCTTGAATGAGATACATCAAGGCATAACTTTCAGAGATGGAGAACCAAAATCATGTGCCTTGCTTGAAATCTGAGGAAAGCAACATTCACGGAATCACAGAATTAACCAGGTTGGAAGAGACCTCCAAGATCATCCGATCCAACCTATCACCAGACACCTTCTAATTAACTAAACCGTGACACTAAGTGCCTCATCCAGTCTCCTTTTAAATACCTCCAGGGACAGTGACTCCACCACCTCCCCGGGCACCCTGTTCCAATGGCCAATCACTCTCTCTATGAAAAACTTCTTCCAAACATCCATTCTCAACCTGCCCTGGCACAGCTTGAGACTATGTCCTCTTGTTCTGTCGCCTGGGAGAAGAGACCAACTCCCAACTGACTACAACCTCCCTCAGGTAGCTGTAGAGAACAATAAGGTCTTCCCTGAGCCTCCTCTTCTCCAGGCTATACTCAGACGCTCCTTGTAGGGCTTGTGCTCCAGCTCCCTTACCAGCTTTGTTGCTCTTCTCTGGACATGTTCAAACACCTCAACATTTTTCTTAAATTGAGTGGCCCAGAACTGAACACAGTACTCAAGGTGAGGCCTAACCAGTGTTGAGTACAGAGGCAGAACGTCTTCCATAGTCCTGCTGGTTACACTATTCCTGATACAGGCCAGAATGTCATTGGCCTTTTTGGCCACCTGGGCAGGCTGCTGACTCACGTAGAGCTGGCTGTCAACCAGCACCCCTAGCTCCCTCTCTGTAATCTTTCAATATATTTTGTTCAGATGATGTTAGACCACTGCAGTATGTTTTCGAAATTTCATTGCAGTTAATATATATAATATGTTCATTACAATTGAAATGAAGGTATCCTATTTTGATTTTCAGCCATGTAGACTATCGTCCCTCTGATATGTCAAAGAAACAGAGACATTCCTGTGTTTTTTATAATATCGTACCATTTAAAAAAAAATAATTATGATAATTTTTAAAAATCAACTTTATTCTGTTTATTTTCTTATTTTTTTTTCCTGTTAATTGCTAAAACTACATAATCACTCATTGATCCTCATACAAGTGTTCTTGGAATGCATAGTATCTATGCAGGACATTCAAGCAAGTGCAAAATGAAAACTGGAGAAAATACTATTCAACATCACTTGGGATATTTCCCCTCAGTCTTTGCAATTATCAGGAAGAAGGTTTGTAGCAGAAAAGGTAGTGCTTTAATGTATTTTACAAACCACTAGTGGTGCCTGGAATACTATATAGACTTCTACTTGTGTTCAAGAAATGTTATTTCAGGATGATTACTAATATGATCAAGGATTTGGAAAATCTTTTGTGTTGAAGAAGACTTCAGACCAGGAAAATGGAAGTGGGATGAAGTTCTGCTTTAGCAAAAGAATAAATTTCAAGAGAATAAAAGCATGTGCATTGTTTAAAACTTTTGTTCATAAATTAGAAGATCTTTAATATCTGAATGCTTCACTATTTCAGTTGTGATTCATTAGAACATAGATGAGTAAGACTTTTTTTTTCTTCCCCTCAAGATGTAGCTTCCTAAATTTGGGATAAAATTGAGTGATCTAGTTGCTTACAATAGCAGGGATTAGAACTAAACGTTCCCGGGGCTACCGGGAAGTGCTTCGGTGAGAACTCTGAGATATTTTTAAAGCAGAGCCCCATGTCTAGCCTGTAAGTTTCTTTTACATGAAAGCTAGAATAGAATGGGAACTTCTGAAATGGAAAGAGCTATAGTGTACCTGTGATCATTAACTTGAAAGCATTTACAGATTCAGTAATACAGAGAAACACTTGAACTGCTTTTCCAGTCCTATGTTGGGCTCTGGTGTTGCTAAAGGAAGGTATTTCCAAGCACGTCAGCTGAGGACTATTTCAAATGAACTCTTTGAACAACAATGTGAGAGGGCAATTTGCTGTGTTGTTAACACCTCCGTTGTTAAAAGGTAAGGTTATATTTCTAACTGACTTTAATGGTAACTTCTTAGAGTGTGTTTCTACTCCCTGTGTTCTCTCTACTTATATCTGATACTTTAACAGGTACAACACATTCTAGCATGACCACATGGCAGAACTAATCCAGTGGTAGAAATACTATGTTCTTTTGGGTGTTACTGTTTGGTTCTTTTTTTGGTTTTTGTTGTTGTTTTTTTTCTCTTTGTTTTTCTAATTCATTTATCACCAGTGTATTATTCATCCAGAAAATATAATTTCCGGTTTTCACCTTGTATCTATCTCAGAAATCCTACTGAGCTGACCAACATGCCAGTTGCCACAGCAGTGTCCAAGAATATAAAAAGGAAATAACAAAGTTATAGATCTTCACTTTTTTGTTGTTGTTGTTGCTATTGTTGTTTTTCTTGGTTAGGAGTTAAGATGAGAACGGAGAAAATAGAAAGAAACACATTTTGCCTCTCTCTCTTTTTTACCCTCTTAAAGACTGTAGAAAATTAAAAAAATATTTCTTGGTGGTGTGGTGGATTTTCTTCTTTGTTGTAGTTATTGTTTTGAAGATTATTTTCTGTCATTGAATTGTTCTTTTACTGCCAATGTACTCATGCTGAATTCACATTCATATATTGTATGGATTGAAAAAAAATTATGATTATCTATTCCGACCACCTGTGTAACAGGCCATAAAATCTAAACTAATAATTCAAGCATCAAGATCATATCTTCTACCTCAGAGGCAATATATCTTTCAGAAAGACATCAAGTTTTGATTTGAAGGCTTGATTACCTCTGACTGATGTTTACACCTTTCTAAGCAATCCATTAGACCTGAAAACATGCTGTAGGGAAATGGTATATTAATTCTCATGTTAGAATTGACAATTTGAAATAAAATATTACATTATTTTTCCTGTAGTCAAAAAACCCAACAAACCAACAAAGAAACAAACAAAAGTAAAAAAATGTTTCCCCACTCCATAGCCATAACATAGCCACAACAAATATTCAATGAAGGATGTGACATGGAAGGTAGAATGTCTTGCAGAAACTTCACATTAGCAAAGAAATTGTCAGGGAGTCAATTATGATGTCTACATAAAGAAACCCCCAAAAAACCCAACCAAACAAAAAAATCATATCATGCATTTATGTCATATTTTTAATAATGAGTTCCCATTGAACTTCCTGAAAACAAATATATAAACAAAGTATATCTTGCAGTTCAAGCTGCTTCAGAAACAAAATCTGCACAACAAATTGTAAGAAAAACTTAGTTAGGAAACCCACCTCAATCTTTGTTCTGCCTGGAAAAGAGGAGGCTCTGGTGAGGCCTAATAGTGGCCTTCCAGTACCTGACAGGGGTTTATAAGAAGGATGGAGAGAAGCTTTACAAAGGCCTGCAATCATATGATGAGGGGGAATGACTTCCAGCTAGAGAAGAGTAGATTTAGATTGGATGTTAGGAACAGGTTCTTGACTATGAATCACAGAAACATTCAGGTTGGAAAAAAGACGTTGGGATCACCAAGTCCAACCTATAACCCCACTCCACAAGGTTCACCCGTAAACCATACCCCTAAGCACCACATCCAAATGATCTTCAAGCACATGCAGGGTTGATGACTCAACAACCTTCCTATGCAGCCCATTCCAATGCCTGACCACTCTTACCCTAAACAAAAAAAAAAAAAAAAAAAAAGTTTGCTAATGTCCAGTCTAAACCTACCCAGTTTATGAGGGTGTTGAAACACTGAAATAGATTGCCCAGGGAGGTGGTAGGGCCCCAACCTTGGAGATATTCAAAGTGAGGCTTGACAGGACCCTGGACAACATTATTTAGTTGAAGATGCACTTGCTTACTCCAGAGGGGGTTGGACTAGATGACCTTTCAACACTGAGCATTCTATGATTCTGTGATCCCATTCATTACTAAATTGCATGAAGTAGGTGAATGCTTCCATCACACTAAAATTTCTTACAAGATTTTGCTTAGGTAATTTGTGTGATTAAACAAATGAAACATCTGCAAAACTTGTGAAAGGGAACCTTTTTTTCTGTTCACTAAAAGGTATGGCAGAAGTTTATGAGTATATTTCTGTATTTCAGAGACAAAATAATTTGCATTAAATAAAAACAAACATACAAATGAAACCCAAAATAAACTAAACCAACTTGATTAAAGTTCAGTTTGCCTCATAATGAGCCTAATTTTGTAAAACATGTTTGTTTTCTGATAAAAGAAAGAGCAAAGCTTGCTTTCATCCAGAATAAAATGAAAGCTTTTGCATTCAGAAATCCTACCAAAGCTCCTTTAAAGGAAGGAGAATTTTTGTGTGTCTAACTACATTTCTAGTGAGATATTACATAACCATTTTCTTTACCATCTAGGTTAAGGGGACATTAAGGCAGTTATTAGTCATATTAGAAAATGTTACTGGAAGAAAATTTGAGAGGTCATTGAACCCATTCATCAGTCGAAAGTGGGATTAGGTACCAGTGTGTCAATCCTGACTGATAATTCCTCATTTTAAATGTTTCCAAAGACAGGGTCTTTCCAAGATCCTTAAGAAATCTATCCTAGTATTTAACTACCCTTATTGCTAAAAGCTGTTTTTGTACATCTGAACTACAGTTCAGTTCCTACAGTTGCCTCTCCAATTGTGCCACTTCTAACTTTCTGAGCATATTGCTGGACTCACTATTTCAACTAACACTCGAGCAGCACTGAGTAAAGCAGATGGATTACTGGATGTGTTTTACAGAGGATCCTCTGCTTATTCATAGTGGTCTGATATTTGCTTTCTTTGTAACAACATGACACAGTTGACTTGTGCTTAGTTAGCAATCCTCTATAATTCCCAGATCATCCCCAATTGGCCAGTTGTTTCTCATCTTATATTTGTGCAGCTGATGGTTCATACATAAGTGGAGTGCTTTTCACTTGCCTTTAATCTTGTTATACTGGATCAAACTCAAATCATCAGCTGTTGTATTTAGTGTTCCTTAGTAATATGTACTTGAAGAAATATTGTTGGACATGGATTAATTTTCTGTAGGAAATTATTTTCTGACACCAGATCTGCACAACTTTGTATTATCTTAGTCCTTTTCTTCAATTCAGTCTAGCTTCTAAGCTAGTTCCCTAGATTTGCTGTATAATGAATGGTATCTATATATTTTTCATTCACATTATTAGGCCTTGAAAATGATGAAGATTTTTTTTTTCTTTTTTCTTTACTGATATATATCTACAACATATTTTTCTGGCTAACAGAAAGACACAAACAGACCTGGAGGATATGACAGTCATACAACTGTTCATAGACTCTTTTAAAAAGTAAGATGAGATACAATTGCAGGACAAGGATCCTTGTGAGGATTGTGGTGTCATTTTTTTAGTCGTAGCTCATTTCTCTCTGCTTCAAAACTATTGATAGTCATCTACACAAACCCTGAGTGAATGACTCTAAATGTCCCTGCCACATACACTAGGGGTTGTTGCAACAGAATCGTGTGCAGCACAACCAGTTTATTTGTATATCATATTGAATACTCAACTGGGCTACATCAAGGTACACATATAGTATAAGGAAAAAATACATTTTATTACAGTGCATATATGATCATTTAAACTTTTAAGCAAGCTAGTTCTCAAGATAGTTTTTGCATAAAGATACTATGAAGAATTCAATGGTTATGCTAACCAGCAGTGTATTTAATATATATAAAAAAAATTGCCTAGCAAATTTGAACTACTTTGATTGCTAGCTTCTATTTGATTTTATATTTAATATATTTTATATTAATTATTATATTTTAATATAGTTATATAAATAATTTTAGCATTACAATAATCATACTAAAATAAAATCTTTGGGAGACTATAGATGATCCACCCAAATCCTGTGAGATTATTGTTATTTCATTTTATTTTATATTTATTAGTGACCATATGACAAAAATGTCAGGGTGTATAAGTAAACTTAGTAACAGATTAGACTTTTGTGATGTGAAGAAAAAATGACTGTGAAGCAGGAGGATTAAGTGTTCTGTCAAGCGTGGTTCTGCAGTTCTGAATTATTTACAAAACATGGAATTCAAAATAGTAAAATTCAGAGTTACACAACCACAGTTTGTAAACTGCACATCTGAGAAAAACACTTTTTGATGCATCCCAACTTTGGGGCCAAAGTAAAACACAAGTCATTTCTTCAGTCATGAATACTTCTATCGATTTTAGACTCTGAGTAAAAGAAAACTCAGCCGAGGTCACAAAGTTTCTAGTGTGGCAGCCACAGTGCAAGTGATTAAAACCCTGTCTCTCACCTTGAGCATTCCAATTCAGTCTTGTGAAGTTTAACACCTCACCTCAAGTCTAAGCCAACTCTCAAGGGACTTTGAATTGACATCACAAACACACCTCCAAGTTTAACAAAGAAGCTAAAAAAGACAAACAAGAAAAGAAATACATATATATACTAGGAGGAGCTATTCCACAGAGGTTTAACCCAAAAGAAAGCTAGCTAGAAGAAAACACTGCAAAAGCACATTTTTTTTTCCCTTTCAAGGTTTGTAACTAGTCCCTGATCCTACAATAGGAGGGCTCAAGAGTGTTCAGATAAAACACTCTCATCTTTTACCTTAATGAACTCTGAACTGACAAGTGTTTTATGACAAATTCAGTGTTCTAGCAGTATCTTCAAAACTGTATGAGATTTGGAGGCCCATTTAAAGCCACATCTGGTATGTCTCACCTCTGTGACAGGTTCACTCAGTTCTCATCTGGGTCACTAAATGGAGATCCCATGATAGAAGGAAGCGACACCCCATTCATCTTGCTTTGCATGAGTGCTTTGCCTGTCAGAAGAACCACATAACAATGTTAGTTTTATATACTCTCAAGAAATGCAAACCGAAATTGGCTACCAAAACCCAAGCGCAAACAGTGCAGACATGAGAAAATAGAAAGATGAGAAAACAAATTGAGAATTTAGATGACTACAAATAAAAAACAAAAGGAGGGTTGTCATGCTTTTCTTCCAGAGAGATGAATTGCCTTCTTTTTCCCACATGCTAGTCAAAATGAGGTGCATGAAAAATGTCATAGAGTTTGAGGTCAGAAAGAATGATCTGATCATTTAATTCTTCCTCCTTCCGGGGTCTTCACTCTGTTGTTCTAGTACTCTTAAATTGTGCTCAACGACCTTGGTTAAGATTAGACATCCCTTTCAGCACCCCAGAACGATTGATATGGGTTTCTATTTCAGACAAATGTGGAAGAAAGTGAAACATGCCAAGAAAAAATCTGACCACTTCTGTACAGAAGGCTAAAGATTTTTTTTCAGACCCCAGCACATGCCTGACTGAAGGTAATAGGGTGTGATTTAACTATATTTTTATTAAACACATTATTTATCAGGGATGTATTGAGGAGAATTTTTTTGTTCCACAGTCTTTCAGAAAAAGAAAGTCAACCACAATTTTTGGAAAGAAACAGATTTCAGAGCCAAAAGAGGCCAGCAGGCACTCTCCAAATTTTGAGCTCAACAGAACAAGAAATAAACTAAAAGTGACTGTCAGTGAGAAGTCATGGTTAAAGAGAGATGTCACAAGTGGTACTCAACAGATTATGAAGTTCATGGGTTTGTTTTTTTTTTTTTAACATTTTAATTACTATTATTATTTTATTTTATTTTGAAATAAAGACATAATTAAATCTGAAATATGTGAGTGAAGTGGAAAACATGATGGGCATAAGGCAACTATACAGAATTTTTGCTGAGGAACAGGAAAAAATATTTCAAAAGAGTGTAACCTGTTTAGCTTTTATCAAAAATAAAAAGGAGAGTAGATCTGATTACAATGTTTTAATTGTGTTTTTAAACAAAATTATTGTATTAGAATACCAAAAGAATGAGCAGATGTTTCTACTGTTTCATCCTAATACAAATTATGGGAGCAAACCTTTTGGGCTAAACATCAGTTTGGGATATACATCATGCTAAACAAGAAAATACTGTGAACAACGTATTGCTTTTTGTGCAAGTCAAATTAAGGATGGCATTTGTCATCTTCAGAAGCGACTCATGCACAAAACTTTTAAAAAAAGGTACCATCACAACTTTTTCTATTTGCTGTTTCATCTCTATAAAGCATGTGAGGGATAAAAAGCGTTAGAATCTCTTCAACTCTGATAAGTTTGAAACTAAGGAACAGCTTAAAAGCCAAATATAGTCAATTGTAAATGCTTAATAAAGACAAAATTAACAGGTATAGTAAAGTTACTAGGCTCAAAAATAAAAGAAAATTAACTGAAATAGGAAGATGAATAGTGGGCCTAAATTTACAGGCAAAATAATTACAGATACAGACTTCAAATTTCAAAAGCATTTGCAAAACATTGGTGTCTTTTCTACTGAGATTTACTCTGACTTACATCTTATTGCAATTTTGTTTTCTAATCCGATGACCATTACAATGCTGACATCTATATAGGAAATCCTAAACAAGAATGTCTTTTTTTCATATGAACAGATGTGTCATACTTTCAGTGTAGTTCAGTGAGACCTAGAGGAAAAAAATAAAAGTTTGAGTTTTTTTTTTTTCACAGTATCTAATATACAAAAATGAAATAGATAAATAAAATCATTGTTCCCCACTTCTCTTGAAAATCTGAGACCTAAATACATTAGATGAAATGCAGGTGTAGGCATAATCTTTCAATAATCGTATTACAAACTTCATAAACAGCATGGCTAGGAGTCAGTCATCAATGTATAAAACACTCATCTGTTCTAAGATTTCCATATCTAGTCAAAGAAAATTCCCAAGACACTGTTATTTTCAGCCCTTTGTCTTCATGAGGATGGGTTATCTCCTGGTGAACTCAATATGAACTCTGCTACAGAAATGCTTTATTTCCTTTGCGTTTTACAGTTGTCATTATAATGATATCACAGTGTTGTGTAAGTCAAAAAGACAGAATTATTGTCACAGCTAATGTCATCAAATATGAAGTGTCTCATTTACAGTTAGATATTTAAAACTGTCCAAGCACTCCAAGTGTTTCTCTGTAGTGGTCTGGGTTTTGGGTCAAAAAGGAGATTTTGTAATTTTAGCCGTATCCGTATATGTCTAAACATGGCATTTTGTGCATGTAATTCAGATAATGCTATGGTGTTTGTAATGAAATGTAACTCCTTTAACATGTTCATTGCAAAGAAAACCTTGCACATTTAGTAGTCTTGGAAAGAAAGAAATCTCTCAAACCCTACACACTTACGTAACATGCTGCTATAGCATCACTCAGAAGAACTGCAGATTCAAGTTCATAGCTTCAATTTCAACTTCTAGAATCTCCACCAAAAAAAAATATGGGGCAGTATTGTGTTTATAGGACTAATATATTCATCACTGTCATCATAGTCCCCTCCTCATACAATTATACAAGCGTTTTCATAACAATGAACCTTTAACCACTTAAAAAAATGTTTGGAACTTGTTTTCAGCTTGTATTGTGCCTGGAGTGGGGCATATATTATACAGTGCTAACTAGCAGTGGGATGATTAAAGTCTTCAAAATGTTTAAAGGATGTGAGAAACTGGTAAAAATACCCAAACAAAAAAAAACCCCAAAACCCAAAACAAAACAAAAACAACAAACAAAAAAACCCCAACAAACCCCAAACCCTAAAGTATTAATTGTTCCTTTGCTTGGCTTTTAAAGGATTTGGCAAGAGAAATAGTGAGTTACCTGTTACGTTACTCCATCCGTCACAAAAAAGAATGTGCATGTTTGTTTAAATGGTTACCACAGGCACAGAGAGTGACAAACCAGATTCTCTTCATTATGTTAATATTACAAATGACAGTAGCTCTTAATGTAAGACCCAAAAAGACACCAAAACCTGAAAGTCAAAACTTACTGCAACCATGGGAAAAGGACCTTGGAGTCTGGGTTGATGAAAAGCTCGACATGAGCCTGCAGTGTGCACATGCAGCCCAGACAGCCAACCGAGTCCTAGGCTGCATCAAGAGCAGCGTGGCCAGCAGGGCAAGGGAGGGGATTCTACCACTTTGCTCTTGTCAGACCCCACCTGGAGTACTGTGTGCAGTTCTGGAGCCCTCAGCACAGGAAGGACATGGAAGTGTTGGAGCGGGTCCAGAGGAGGGCCACGAAGATGATCAGAGGGCTGGAGCAGCTCTCCTATGAGGACAGACTGAGAGAATTGGGGCTCTGCAGCTTGGAGAAGAGAAGGCTTCGAGGGGACCTGATAGTAGCCTTCCACTATCTGAAGGGAGCCTACAGGAAGGCTGGGGAGGGACTATTTACAAGGTCTTGCACCAACAGGACAAGGGGCAATGGGTTTGAACTGGCAGAGGGGAGATTTAGACTGGATGTTAGGAGGAAGTTCATTCCAGTGAGGGTGGTGAGGCACTGGCACAGGTTTCCCAGGGAGGTTGTGGATGCTCCCTCCCTGGAGGTGTTCAAGGCCAGGTTGGAGGAGGCCTTGAGTAATCTGTAGTAGTGGGAGGTGTCCCTGCCTATGGCAGGGTGTTGGAACTAGATGATCCTTGAGGTCCCTTCCAACTTTACCATTCTATGATTCTATGACAGTATTTTATGTCCAATACACAATGGATCATTCTTGAATGTTACTCATATATCTCTTTTCATTTGATTTAAATTAATTTTTTTGTCTTTGCTTTACATTAGTCATTCTGCAATATCGAAAGTGAAGGTTGGTGGTAGACAGACATATAGATTTTCTCTGATATTGCGTCTTAAATAATATGTTGACCTTAAACTCCATAGCAGTAATTCCTCTGAATGTTAAAGAAATTGCTTTTAAAGATATATTACCTCCAGGCACTTTGCTCAAGGCCCATGCTTCCTTCTTTTGTCTCTCAAAGGGACCCTCAGCTCTTAAGTGCTACAGCTGGTCCCTTCCTACATGATATGTATATGTATATATCACATCAAAGTATCATAGGAACATAATACAACTGAACCATGAAGTTCGTAATGCTTACTGAATACTTCCACAAATTTTAGGTGCACACTGTGCTATCTTTTTGAATCGTGACTATTTACCTAAGGGTTAGCAATGATATTCCAACATCTCAGTAGTTTCCAAAAGATCACATTATTTATTATGGTATTTTAAAGACCCTCCCCAAATTACGTTGTTCATTTCTTTAAATACAGCATACGTCTTACTGATTCTACACAGTTCCTGTCTGAACTAGAGATGGGTGATGTATTTAAGTCTTTATGTTTTCCATTAAGATTTTAAAAAGAAGCTTATGCCATTTTTCTTGTAGTATTCAGTGGTTGCATTTGACAACAATTTTGAAATTATGTTTCAAAAAAATCTTTTAAATATTATGACTCCCTTAACATGACATCCTTTTCTTGAGATAAAGGAACATAAATTTTTAGAGGAGAATAACTATCAGTTGCAACTTACAGCAAACCTCCTTAATTCCTTAAGATATTTTTCAGAACGATTTTCAGCGGGTACGTGGAGAAGGCATGATAATGTAAATATGGCTGGTTTAACTAGGATTACCCAGAAGACTCTTAATTCTTTTATGGCTTCACTGTCAGATAGTAATATGGCATACTATTAAAATATTTTTCCATAATATTCTAGGCTATTTCACATATGAAAGTTTGAAACTTACAGGAAAACAGGAATTTATTGTTTATGCAAACAAGGGCTGTAACAATTCTGGAGATAGTAGTCTTTAGTATCTGCAGAATAGGTAACAGAACAAGCAGTGCGTCTGCAGACTTCAAGACAATGTTTCTCAGTCTTGACCTCAGGTGGCTGCTTCTAGAAATGAGAATTAATCTCTGCTCTTTCAGCATGTTTTTCCCCTTTGCTAAGACTGCTGTTGAAGTGCAAGATTCTAAAGTATGAAATGTCTTCAGAAAATTATAATTTAAAAATGTATCTGAAACTCTTAGGCCAAAATTGTTAAAACTACAAAACCAGTGACAGAAAAGAAGCAAAGGAATTACATCAGATATGAACACAGTTCATTACAGTTTTAGTAGATTTTAGCTATTTAACATGTGTAAAAACACGGAAGCGTTTTTGTGTTTCTGAATAATGTACGCTTCATGTTTTCCACGATAGCATCTTCAAAGTCAAACTCACTTGAAAGGGTAATAAATCAGACATTAGGAAATGCTATGTCTGTAGGCAGACATCCTACAACCAGCTAGGCAAACTTTGTCATGCAAGTCCAAGCAAGTCGAATGAGATTTATTTCACTCCCCGAGAGGAGACTGTGGGTTTGTTCTTCAAGCAAAGAAAAACATCAAATTCCTTTTCTTTCTGCAAAGCATTTAATTTCTCTAGTTTCAATATAGGGTTTATTTATGTGTTGCATATTACATGCTTACTTAGTAACTTGGGTTTGTGCAGTTTGATGAGCTGACTTGTTTTGTGATTAAAAAATCACAGAAATCTAGGTTTCTGTGTTCAATGGAATTTGTATTTATTTAGAATGTACTCAGTAGAATAAACAATCTTATAGTCTTACTTGCTGTCTTTGTAAATTACATCTTATAGTCTGCTTTGTAAATTACAAGAGTTTTAAGACTGCTCTGGTTTATTTTTACCAAGCAAAACTTAATTGGTATTAGGTACTCATAGCCTTTTACATCACAAGCATTAAAATAATCCACTACTGTGCTAGTTTTTTCTGAGATAGATTTAATTTTCTTCATAGTAACTTGTTTAGGGCTATGTCTTGGACTTTTGATGGACATAGTGTTGATACCACTACTGTTTTAGTATTGCTGAGCAGTGCTTACACAGTGTCAAGCCTGTCTCTGCACTGCCAGTGAGTAGGCTGTGGGTACACAAGAAGCTGGGAGAGGACACAGCTCAGTTGTTTGACTCCAGCTGGCCAAAATGATACAATGAACCATACGATGTGTTCAGCAACAAAAACTGGGAGAAGGAGGAGGAATGGGTGTTATGTCGCATTTGCTACTATGACATTTTTCTTCACAAGTAAGCATTATGGAGGGTGGAGACCTGCTTTCCTAAAAACACCTGCTTGCCAATGGGAAGTAGTGAACAAATTCCTTCCTTAACTTTGCTTGTATACATCACTTTTTCTTTAGCTATTCAACTTTCTTTATCTGAACCTGAGTAGAAGCTACATTGTCATAGATGTCTGCCTCAGAGAGTGCTTCACTGCTCCCTTTTCTTTGTATTCAAGCAACTGTGACAGTTCCTGGAAAAGGGTGCTGTGGTTCAGATAACACTTGGGTGTCTATACCTATGCCAACTCAAGACAGTTGCTGCCACCTTCACAACTAAGCATGTACAAACAGAGGTGGACCAATGGTTATCTGGAATATTGGGGGATGCTTACCGTTCCGAGGCCACCACAACACTACGAACAGATGCCCCAAGGACAATTCAGCTAAACCAGGGTCCCGATATGCCTGTACAATCACACAAGTGGCATGTAATCCACCCTGTTATGGGACCACCTCTACCAACCACCCCTGATTGGAAATGAGAGAGAATTCAGAAATAAAAGGGAACACCAAGAACTGTGGGTGTACGCCCGCTACCAAGAAGACATCAACTGCACAGGAAGCCACTGGAACTTGGAGTGGTGATACTTTTCTCCTCTTACCTCTGATCTTATCTCACACCTCTCTTCACTCTTGACTCTCTCTCTCTCTTCCTGGAAAATAGTAGGTAATCATCTTGTCTGCAGAAACATGTAATTAACAAATTTCCAGTTGTTCTAGCCATTTTCATGTCAGCTTGCCTCACCTTACTCCTTAGGTATCATTAAAGAGCCTCTGGGAAACTCTTCCTCTGAGGTTGGGTCACAACAACCTGCAATTTTTCTCACTTTTGCCCTTTTGATTCTTTATCTCATTCCACTGTGTAGCTGACATGGTTTTTAAGGAACCAACAGAATGAGACTCTCTCAGATGAATTGGAAAGAAAAACAGAATTATATTTGAAAAGAAAGATATGAAAAATTACAGAGAATATACAGCAGTTCATAGCAAACTCCTTAAATCTTCCTCATACCCGAAACTAAATCTGCAATACCCAATGCTCCTTTCCTTCACGCCCCGACCCACCCCACCCCCCACCAGTGGAACAGGACCTCTGCAGCCATAACCAGGCCCACTCTCTAAATGTTTACCTAGATAAGTGGCTCCCACCAGAGACAGAAGGCAGGAAATAGAGAAAAGGAAAATGAGCTGTCCTCGCCATAAGCTTTGTAAAGACATACCAGAATTATGGGATTGAACAACAATTTTATGATGCCTCTAGTCTATAGAGGACTTTTTTTAACCCTATAGTTCCCAACCTATGACAGTAGCAAGTGAGAGAGCAGCTGTGTGAGGCTGAACTCTTTACAAGGTTAATTTAGAATAACTACAATTTTTCAGGTCCATTTTAAACTTAGTTAAGATTTTAAAAATAGTAGGATAGAAATACATACTTCAAACATGGCTATCATAGTAAGTACAGAACTATGCCCTAAATATGGTAGAGTCTTCAAGCCATTCTTCAGCCTTTCACACTTTGGTGGCAACAACAGCTAAGGTCAGTTCAAATTAAACATACAAAGTAGAATAGCACTGTTAATGAAAAAAAGAACAAAACAACCAACCAACCAAAATACGACCAAAAAAAAAAAAATACTGTGTGTAGTAGGGATCTTACAGAAAGCAAATACTTTATACTGCACAGAGTTGGCTGTTCCACAACCTCATCTATGTCTATGTAAAGAGCAATAAGCAAGACTGCTCATTTTCTGACATCAGATTTTCCTTTGCTGACCTTATGGGGATGAAATGAGGTAATACAATATCCTGAAGGGAAGATTTGGAATTGTGGAACAGACTCATTGGATAGTTCAGGTTGAAAGGGCCCTCAGAATATAACTGGTCCAACTTTTCTTGAGAATGGGATAGGGATATTACATTATCTAGTACCCTCTCCAATTGTCTCTTGGAAACATGCGGTAGTGTGAACTGTATCACTTCCCAGTCTTTTCTCCTAAAGCAGGATCTGCAGCATTCTGATAATTTTGTAATGACACTTTGGACCCTCTCTAAAGTCTGACAAATGCTGAGTAGAATGATATGATCACATCTCTCTCTCTGCTAGTAATACCGCTCTTGGTGGAGGCCAGGATCCAGTTTTGCTGCTACAGTGGCATGCTGCTAACTCATGTTCAACTTCTCCACCGGAACCTCCAGATCTCTTTCAGTTTGGCTTCTCCTCTGCCACACGGATCCTACCTAACCTGTACTGAATTCTTTGGTTATTCAGTGCCAAGTACAGAACTTCACCTCTGTTAAACTTCATACTGTTCTTGCTAGAAGATACCCTTCTGATGTGTTCCTCTCACTACTCAGTATAATGTCAGCAAACTTGAGGGTACTATCAAGAAGGCTACTTTCAATCCTGTTATAGAGATAATTTATAAAGATGTTTAATAGCATAAGGGTCGATATTGACCCATGGGGGACCGCACTTTTGACAAGCTGCCAGCCTTATTAAAAAGCATTGATCACCACTCTGAGTGCAACCTGCTAGCCTTGGTCCTATCTTGTCACAGCATACCCATCCAATCTGCATCTTGACAGTTTATCTAGGAGAAGGCTGTGGGAAAGACTGTTGAATACTTTGCTGGAGTTCAAGTAAACAATATCCCCTGCTCTCCATATGCTGACAGAAAGTGCTACTTTGTTGTAGAAGGTAAGTAGGTTAGTCCATTGTGATTTGACTCTGCTAAATCTGTGCCTACTTTTCACGGTCATCTGCTATCTTTGGCTTGCAATAATTTCCAAGAGTACTTGTTCCATTACTTTCCAAGAGACTAGTTTCTTAGCTACTCTCCTGGGCCCTTCTTGTACAGGGATATCTCCTGATCTCTGAGACATTCCAAATTTTATAGACAGTAGCTTTGTGACAATGTCAAGTCAGTTTTTTAACACCTTGGTGCAGATTCCATCCACATCCATAGATTTTTATGGGTTGAGCACTTGCAAGAGGCCACAGAGCAGGCCCTCCTCCACTAATGATGGGTTGACACCTCTATGGTCACAGCTGCTTCACCCTGTGATCTGGAGTCCATGTACACCAGTAAAGACAGAGGCAAAGACGATATAGAGAACATCTACTTCATTAGCATTATCAGTAACTACCTTCCCTGCCTTGTTTAGTAGTAATGGAGCAAAGTCTTGGTGTATTCACATACCCAAAGAACTTAGTCTTGTTGTTCCTGACATCTCTGGCCAATTTCAGTTTGAACTGAGCCTTAGTCTTCCTAACTGCACATCTCTGCATGCTCTAGCAATGTTCTTGCAGTTCTTGATGGCCATTTGACTGCATTTGCTTAGCCATTACGCTTATCTTTTTTGCCTCCTAAAGCATACAAAAAAGCTCATTCCTGTGCTTCCGGGAGGCTGTTCTAGAATAACTCACATAATTTGCAAATTTATTTATCCTTCTTGGGTGCTTCCTATGGAATCCTTGTGCTCTGCATTCATTGAAATTGACTTTTCCAAAATTCAGTCTTTGTCCTACTACTGATCTTCAGTGTGTTCGGCAGGATCTTAAATTTCACAGTGTTGTGTCAGCTATATCCAAGGCATGCTGTCAAGTAAATTTTCTCAGTTTCATAGTAGTAAATTTAGCAGTGCTATTTGGAATATCAAAGATATGTAACAGAAAGAATTTCAGGAAACCAATGGTCAATTCATGCACTGCTGTTTTGTTTTTTTTTCTGAACAAATGTCTGAGTAATTTATGTCATCCATGAAGAGCAGGTTCTGTTGGCCTGAAACTTCCTTTAGCAACCATGAAAAGTGTGCTGGTTTGAGGCTAATTGGAATATTTTAATAGAGAAAATTGCACTATAGGCTGTGAAAGGAAAACATCATGATGTCTACTTCACTCATACGCTTGCTGCAGAATTGTTTGGGAACACTAACCAAAACAATTGATAAGTTAGTTGCTCTCTGTCGCTTGCTGGAGCAGGAGCTGCTGGTGGGATCTAGCAGCTTCTGGGCTCTGGCTCCTCTGCTGATTAATCCTCACTAACCACTTTTCTTCTAACCCCCTTGGCCGATCCTCCTAATTTACCTTGCACGTAAGGCAAACCTTGGGGTAAGGTACAGGGGGGGGGAGAAGGTGGAAGGGTGGTTGGGAGCCCCTCCTGGGGTCTCTGATTTCTGGGAGGGGAGTTGTGTTGCTGTATTACCTTTTTATTTGTATATTTCTGTAAATATTGTGTATATAGTGTAAATATCTGCTGTACATTGTGCTGAGCTGTAAATAGAGCTTCATCATTTAACTTCCAGCCGACTGAGTGCTAGTCTGGGTCATTTTACAAAGTGTGGGGGGGTGGGGAACTCCCAAACCTTCACAAAAAGATTTTGCCAGCCTTATTGTCCTGGTGTGGAGTTTGGTCGCAGATACTTAATATAAGATATTCCTTGATGATGATGCCGTTAATTTTCTTCACCCAATGCATACCTCATGAAAGTTTCCTGATGAAAGAAAACTTTTTTGTAATTTATTTTAGTTTTCATCTCTTAAAACTTTACTGGATTGTGTAAACAGTTGTGTTAGCAAGGTGACAATCATTATTGGTTGCTAATTCATAACCTCTCTTTTGCTCTTCATGTTTTTATGATTCAGTTTTAGAATATTCTTCATACATCTGTTTATTTTGTCTCCATTCCATAACTGCTGAAACATTTTAATAGCTGCACCTCTAGGTCTTGATCATTATGGATGTTCTTTGTTGTTTAAGTAGGAGTATAAAAATATTTATGTTCATATGATTTAATTTTCTTGTAAATAGCTCAGTTTAATAACTTCCTGGAGTAGGTGGCACATATCCACCTACGCAAAATGATTTCTTCTGAACTTAACAGCAGACACAGTTATTATTAATGAGATCCTCAATAATTACACCAGGATGGGAAAAGTTAGCACATGGTTTTCTCTCTCATGTTATGTACTGAAATTTCAAATATTTGCTTTTGACTACTTAATCCAGACTCAGATACCTGTAATTAGATACCTAAAGCCACATGAACATTAAGTTGTAGGTAATCAACTCTTAAAATGAAATTCCTTTGTTAATGGATTTCTGCTACATGCTAACACTTTGTTATTTTCATTGCTTGTCAAAGTTCTGTTTGTGTGTGGGAAGACTGTTTTGGATAAAATCTTAACCTACTGTTTTACTTGGTTTCCCATAATTGCACATCTTGTGACTTTGGATCAAGTCCTGGTCCCTGTGACTTGGTGGGAATAGCGCTAATGATGAAATCAGTGGGGCTTAGATTAGACTTCTTAATTTATACTGTGTCTGATAAACTCTATTCAAAAGAAACATGTTTTGAATCAAATGAAAGGACTGATCAATTGTATCTGAACAAAACTATGTCTTCCAAAACCTTGCCTGAAAAAGAATGTTCCCCAGAAACATATGAGTCTGTTTGAAATCCTCACCAGAATTTTCCATCTGGAGTATATATAGGCCAAATTAAGGCCCAATTATGAAACAACTTGTGTGCTGAGCTCCACTAATTTCACTGAAATAAAAAAGACCGTCAACAGGAGTAAGTATTAGTCTCACTGAGACAGAAAAATCCCTCCTATTACAGCTTATGCAGACAAGATAAGCCTTGAGTTTTCATCTAAGCTGTTGATTAAAGCAAAATTTAACACAGAACATCTTGCTCAGACCTGACATGGTCTGATAGAACAAGATTCTGAATTCCGATCTTGTGGAAGTCAACGGCAATAATCCCATTGCTATCCATACAACCATGATTTAGTAGAGGCAAGTTCTTGTGTCCATTATATAATCACAGTGATGCATAATTTTAATATCACTCACTAGATATTACTGTGCAGTGACTAGTACATAATTATCTAGAAGAACAGGTATCAGAGATAAGAAAGCATACTATTTTACTTTTGTATCTGTCTGGGAAAATGAAAACAAAATACAAAGATTTCAGGGAGTGTATAGCATCATTCTCTGCAGGTAGGTCATACACTAGCCTATAGTACAGCATACATAATAACAAAGTAGTACTATTAACAGAAAAAAAAAAATCAAGTCTCTTCCAATCAGGTATTCTGTGATACTGTGATTATTCTACAGATATTTCAAGATTTATTTGGTTTTAGGGAAAATAAACTATGCAAAGGAATAATAGATGACATTAATGTATTTTTAGGCATTATTAAGTCATGTAAATTAAAGCTGATAGTCAGATGGATCACATATATAGTCAGTGGAGGGATACTGGCATCTCTGAGGGTGGTTTTAGGTACTTGCTATAGAAAGGAATGTAGGTACCTACTTCTCTTCCAGAAAAAGGGCAGAGATGACTAGCATAAACATAGGTAATTACTTTTTAGATGTCTGAAGTTATGTGAGACGAATCCCATTCTACGAAGTTAATTAAAGCACCTTACAAAATGTGAGGCTGACAGATTATTGTTTTCATGCACATTTCCTCATCATGCTGTCTTCTAAGGGCTTGTATTCATTCCTGAGAAGATGACTGAGGAAACAGAAAGATGTGTTTATTATAGCCTCAGGGAAACTAGCATGAGTAAGATGAGAATACCTTTAACACAAGACATTCTACTTTTACTCTGAAATAAACTTGTCCAAATCAGTTTCAGAGTAAAAGGCTGACCTTAATGTGCTTACATATTACTAAACTTCCCATCCTTTCCTCATCAGAAAGAGCTGACAACATCTTTATGTTTTTGAGATTGTTTTTATTACCTGTTTCATTTTGGTATTCACTACCCCCTACAGTAGGACAATTTTCTTTTGATTATACCTTTCAAAATGTCTGCATGACTATGGAATTCAGCTAGATTTCCTGGGCAATTCACCCATATCTCTCAGGTGAATATTTACCAGAATTCAGTATACCCCTTTTCTGGGAAGATTAGTTTGTGGCAATGCAGAGAGATGTTGCATTGGTATGTTAACTCTAGGGCCAGTCTCAGACTCTGTCTTTTGAACTTTAGCTAACCTCACTGTATTCATCCTGATGAATTACTGCTCTGCTAATGAAGCTGGTTTCTTTTAATGATTTAATTTTATGATCTGATAGATTTGGAGGCCTGAGGTAACAAAGAAGATGCTCTAATGTGACTGCGTAGCACAGGACGAGAATCTAAGCTAAAACTCAATGATTTTGCATTGAGAATCCACCTCTTCTTTTCTTTTCCAACCTCCCTGGGGCCTTCAGGGTCCCCAGACATTGTTATCTGTGATACAGAGAGAAGTTAGGAAGTTCTGCCATGTACTTTTCAGAAAATTCACAGTTCAGTGAAATATGTTCTGCTGAGGTATACGAACAACTTCTCTCTTGGTTTTCTGACAGGAAAATTTATTTCAATAAATCACAAATACTAAAATAACAATATTCCTCTGATTCAGCTCTTGAGTAATGCAAGTTCTAAGATACAATTTTATTTATGTCAACCAAAATTATGAAGTTCCATCTGCTTAAATAAACATCCCTACTACCTACTACAAGCATAATCCTTGAAGGGACCATGTACCAATTATGTCTTTACTTACTGATTATCTTGTACTAAATCAGAATATACTATGGAAAAATGAAGTCTTCATACAGAGTTTATAGTCTTTTCACCAAAGGCATTGTAGTCTTACTGTGGCTTAGAAAGAAGCACGACACTTGCCATGGTCTTTGCACCAAGTCATAGGCAGCTAGAACAAATTCTGATTTAATGTCTCATTTTAATGAAAATATTCCATGTTTACACTAATGGAAAAGAGACGTTGACTATGTATTTTATCCCTGTTTTATTAATTTAAATGAAGGCAAAGCAAGGTTTAAATACTTGTCCATATGCTTCATGATTCTACTTAATTAATGTTGTAGATCTTTAAAAAATATTCTTTTGTTGTTGTTGTTGGTTTGTTTGCTTTACTAAAGATGAAGTTAAATCAATGAGAGGAGAAATAAAGAATCATGAAACCCTGCTAAAAGTCAAATAGAGAAACTTGAAAACATCACAGCGCAGTTTTCCACCAGCACTAATTAGAGCTATTAAAGCAGCTCAATATCAGAGTCATAAGAAAAAACACCAATAAAAGTGTACATTCTTGCCAGTGTCATAATTATATTTCTGCCACCTTCTGGAACCATTATGTAAAAAAGATCTTTGGTCACCAGAAAGTTCTATTTCAGCCAGAGAAAAATAAACTTTTTGCTGTGTCCCATAAGTTTCTTTGAAATTATGTCATTGTGGGCTTTTTGTCAGATCCGGACTGGAAGATAATCCATGTCTACCTGTCAATTTAAATATACATTTTGAATGTGTATACATTTTGACCTCCTTGAGGTCCCTTCCAACCTTAACATTCTATGATTCTATGAATCTATGAATGTCGAGATGCAGATAACAGTAGTATTGTTGCTGTTCATTCAATCAAGCAGATAAATTAATCAGAAAAAATGTTTTTACTAAATATGCTAAGTTGCAAATTGTTAGGCTCATTTGTATGGAAATAAGTTGTGTTCTTTTTTTATAACAGTGTCCAAGATTAAAAATAAAAGAAAACAAAAGAGAATTACTTGGTCTTGGTTAAAATAACAGTCAAATGAAACAATATTTTTGTCCAAAAAAAAAAAAAAATCTAAACCAGACCTTTGATTTTCATCTGAAGATTTCAAATATAGACTATTTGCTTTGTATGAAGATAAGGTAATGTATTTATAAAACTATTTCTTTTTATGAAATACTACTATGTGTATTTCTGATATATTCCCTAGAGTCAGTGTCTTGCCCTCTTTCAACTACAGAACACCTGCAAAGTATTCAGAGAAAAGGTTGTGGTTTGTTTATTTATGGCTTATTCTTTCCCTGCCATATTTCAACTGGGTTTAGACATATGCAAATGAAAATACTGCAAGAAAACAATGTAGGCAATGCTGAAAAAATAGTTACAGTAAATGATTAAAAAATGAAAATTGGTCTTAAAAATAAAACAAAAAGAAAAAAGAAAATTAAACAATAAGGAGATTAAACAAGGGAGCTTAATATTGTACAACAACAGATGGAAGCTTTTGCCTACAACAAGAAGGAAATAAGTTAGTAAACCAATAATACCTTTAATATGTATCTGCATTTATTTATCATGCTACATGAAGGCAGCTTTATTGCTGATGGCCTGGGGATAAACATCTATGCTCTCAGAGCCAATATTACCTTTAGCATTTATATAAGGGTTGAATGAGAGATTAGAGATTGCTGGGCATCTGCTTTGTTTGGCCTTGAGTGTTTGTTGTTTGTTTTTTTTTTTAATGATATTTTTTTTTTTTAAATTTTTAACTTCCTCCAATTAGCTTTGTGACAATATAATAGAGGTGTTTTAGTTCTCTTTTTGTCTCTGGAAGAGATAAACATAGTAAGACAGAAAATGGAGCTAATAACAATAGTTTTGTAACCTGTTTTCTCTATTTGTAAAGTGGAATCCAAACAGATCTGAGAACCGAAGAATAATATTTATGTGTGCATATGTGTGAGTGTGTGTGCTTGTGTGAAAGATGGAGGAAATTGCAAGATAAATCATTACATGACACATACTAGCAAGGTAGTCTGGTTTATGTGTGTGTGTCTATTGGATAGATTATTTGCACTGTTTTGAATGTACAGAAAATAGCAACAAAAAAAATCGCTCTTGTATTCTCCAGTGCTGTGTGTCTGTTGACCATTTTCAAGTGCAAATTGAAGTCAACACAGTTTGCTTATATGTAATTTTTTCACACAATATTCCCTAGTATATGAGATCCTTTGTGGATGAAATCTTCAAATCATACTTCATTGACTGTACCTGTTAAGATGACTGGTCACACAGAGAAGCACATTTGGGGAAGGAAAAAAACAAACAAACAAACAAAAAAACACATTAGGAACAAAACCCTCTAGTTATCTCTGTGCAATCACACAGTATTCAGAAACCAGGTTTTCATACCATCCAAAATCAGGCTAGTGACTTTAAGAAATGCTAAATGCTGACAACTTTGATTTACCTTAGTCTTCCTATCTGTGAGTAGGATTTAATTTTTTTTCCCCCTGAAAATTCACCAACCATAGTCTTCACAGAGAAAACTGAAAAAAGTTGTGGTGAGAGAGGAGCATCACAGTTGTAAGGGAAAAATAAAGAGTGATAAGAATTCTAAGAAAAACAAGTGATCTAACTAGACACGTGCAAAAGAAAGATTGTTTTAAGTGGGGGAAAGGAGCTACTGCAAAGATGTTTTGAAAATGCTTTTGAGAATGACAGTTAATGGGGGAAAAGGTATATTGCTAACCCACTGGAATTCTTCCAAAGCTTCTTTCTCCTTATCTGCTTTCCCACAATGCCAACATTACCAAAGCTCAGAAATCTCTTGCAAATTACTTGAATGTAGGGAGAGTGGAAATCTTAGAAGAATTCTTGAGAGTGACTGTTCTCACTCAGCAGGTTAGCAAAAAGATTGCTGATGTATCTGGCAGATGACTTTGCCAGTTCTCTTAGAGTGCACTAGTAAATCAGGGCAAAAGTTCCAAAATTCTTTTGCCTCTCCTTTCTTCCTGAGAAGAAACATAGAAAGAGAACAGAAGAAGGTATAAGAAGGCAGACCTATTTAAAATGTTGCACTATGCAGGCAGAAATATTTAATGATCAGAAGGGCTGTTAATTTTGGAGAACAAAGTAGATCTGGAGATTGCAACAGAATATGGGCTAAAGGAAAAGGTTGACAATCTTTTACTTCCAAAACACTAAAGTTCCCTTTATTAATATCAGGGGGAAGGTGGATGAGTTTATTTGTCTCATTCAGATGCATAATCCCAGGAACTATTGAGTTAAAAAGAAATATAAGAAGTATATACAAATATTGAAATATTAGAGATATATAATATCTATATAAGATAATAATCTGTCATCTACTAAGATTTATGCTTCTGTTTTCTCCTCTTTCCTCAACACAATTGCCAATACAAACAGATCTTCATCCTTCAAACCTGTTGAGACTTGCTTGAAAAAACTTGTAAGGGAATTCTAGTTTCAATAATACACTTTCCACTAGGACTAACTCTCCCCAGTGTTTTCAAATCTGACATTTAGAGCTACATGCAAATTATTTGTGACTGAGCAAATTAGCTAATTAAATAATTGGCTTAGGGCTTCATAAAATTTGGCTGCTATGGAAATGAGGCTGTCTGCTATCTTGCGAGCTTCATCTAAGCGTTAAAAGTACTTCATGTCTCTACTCCAGATGAAATTGCAGTAGCAGCAGATTTGTTTCTAAAATGGTTGTTTATAGAGGTGTTCTTGCATAGTTTCCAAATCAATATGTAGTCAGATCTTTCTCCTCAGAAGCACTGTAGCCAAATTAGACTGCAGTCTGCCCTCCTCATGCACAACAATAAATCTACACCATGATTTTGATTGTAATTCAAAATCGCTTTTTGTTTGTTTACTTGGTGTCCTGCGTTAAGATCTGGGCCTCTAGATAACGATGAACGAAAAAAAGGAAGAAGTCAATTTCATTTTAAATGATTGATGGCAAACATAACCCATCCATTCATTCCAAAGTAACAGACCAATACTACATTGTATAAAATATGTTTAGAAAAAACTCAGGGTAATTTTGCTTCACCTAGCCCTTAAACCTGTTCTTCATCACTTCATTGAGTTACAAGGATAATTACTACTGCTGTACACAAAAAGGAAATGCATGTTTTCATACATAATAAGACAAAATAATTAGCCTGTTAGAATCAGAAACATATATAAACATAGTTGAGCATGGTTTTTTTCTATTTGTCACCTATTGAAGAATGTGACACTGCTACAGATAAAAAGCAGACTGTGTATACAAATATTTTACTGTTGTTGGAATCCTCAGAACTCCAACCTAGTGCAGCAACCCTTTGCCTTCAGGTATAGAATCACAGAATTGTTGGTTGGAAAAACCTCTAAGGTCATTGAGTCCAATCATCACCATAACACCACCATGGCCACTCAACCATGTCCCTAAGTGTTATGCCCACATACATGTTATAGAGCATGCAAAGCATCACCTACTTCCTCCCAATACTGAACAGTAACCTTGTAGTCTGAATTTCTCAGACTGGTATCTGTTGATGAATGTTACTTGTTTTCCAAGATGCGGTGACTTTTGCTCATTATTCTTTAGAACATGGCAGAGAAGAAAAACAACCACCTACATGGAAGATAATCAACATCTTGTATGAGACTCCTTAGTTTGAATGTGACCACCTGCAGTAGAGAATCAGACAGTGTCTGCCCTCACTATGAAGGTAAATGATGCCTACAGAGAAGGGTAAAGATGAAAGTCAATGTGTTCTGGCACAGAGAAGGCTACTGCCCCACTTAAATGCTTAAAACCGCAAAATAAGGTCATACAGTTACAAGGATAGAACATACTGAATCTAATGTAAACTGTGCAAGACTACTAGGAATAAAAGATGAATCTGACACACCTATCTGCCAACCATCAGTCACCTTGAGAGATTTGCCACCTGCTGGTATCAATATCTGGGATGCCATGGTGAGATTACCAAAGCTCATCTGGCCCTCAGACTATTACACACCCTACACTTATTCCATGTAAGCACAGAGGACTACAGTGACTATGAAGCTCTGCGGGTGGTAATTAAGTGCACATAGACCCAAGTGGTGTTTCCATTCTCAATAACTGGCTGCAAAATTGCTCTTTGTGGCAAGGCTTTATGTTCTATGACCATGTGATGCTGGTTTTAGACCAGCCCCTTTTTGGGAGAAGTGCAATTCACCTCATGAAACAGGACAAAACTATTTTAACTTTGAACTGAGAATGGCAAGCGCCTACAAGATACCATTGACAACAAATCTGCAAAAGCTTCTCTAGGAACTCAGTATGCTGGGGTGTCTCTTTAAAGTGTCTGAACACTCAGGTATGCACTAACAGGAGTAAACATGCTGTGTCAGAGAATTGTCTGCACTTGCAGGGATCTTTTTGGGATCATGGAGATATGATGAGATGGCTACCATTACTGGAGTATTGCAGTGGTAGGATATAGGCTCTTAAGAAGGCCAGAAGGGAACATATAGAAGGGAGTTACCCTTTACATCAGAAAACAGATGGAGTGCACAGACCTCTCAGTCTGTCCATGGGTGAGGAGCCAACTGAGGCTTGATGTTTGCAAATAAAGAAGGACAGAGAGAGATAATGTTATAGTGGGTGTCTGGTACAGATCACCCAATTTGGAAGAACAAGTGGGTGAGATCCTTGAAAGCAAGGTATAAAACTGCCTTACATTTACAGGCCATGGATCTAATGGTGGACTTCAATCATCCTGTTATGTGCTAGAGGGACAACACAGAGGAACATAAGCGATCCAGAAGGTTCCCAGAATGAGTTGATGATGTCTTTCTCCACCAAGTGATAGAGAAGGCAATGAAAAGAGATGCTGTGTTGAACCTTATACATACCAACAAGGACAGTCTCACTGGGGATGTGAATCACAGAACGTTAGGGGTTGGAATGGACATCTAGAGATCAAATCCAACTCTTTTTTGTCAAAGCCGAATCACCTAGACCAGGCTGCACAGGAATGCATCCAGGCAGGTTTTGAAAGTCTCTAGAGAAGGTGACCCCATAACCTCTCCAGGCAGCCTCTTCTAGTGATCTACCACCTTCACCATAAAGAAGTGTCTCCTCATGTTGAGATGGAACCTCCCATGTTCTAGCTTGTACCCATTGTTCCTTGTCCTATCACCGGGCACCACTGAAAAGAGGCTATTACCTTCATTCTGATACCCACCTCTCAGGTATTTATAGACATTGATAAAATACCCTCTCAGCCTTCTCTTCTCTTTTCTTCTTGTGGATATACCTGTAGCCCAGTAAATATGACTTGCGTAAATATGACCAGTAAAAAAGACCACAGGAGCTGTATTGACTTGTCACTACAAGTCTTCATCTAGGCTTGCCTTGGCCTAAGTAGGTTTTAGCTGATATATCAATTGTCTAATGGCCAAGTGGCAACTTGATTACTAATATATTTTTATTTAACTCTTTATATGTTGCATATTGCAGATATCTGACAAACCTATCCAGTCACTGTACATAAAGCAATGACCTTCTACTTGTGTCCTTTATCATTAGCTGAGGGCATTAGTGGAAAGACTGGGAGGAAAAAAAAAAAAGGATCAATTATCTTTATATATATACATACATGCATTTCACATTCTAACAGGATATTTATTTATGCTGTCTTATTGTGCGTAAAAATATCCATATCCATTTTGAGTACAACAATAATATTTATCTTTATAGCTTGTGTGCAATTTTCAAACTCCATCTGTGAGACAAAGAAAAGAATACCAGTATTGAGAAAATATATGAAAATAACCCTAAGCAGACCTCAAGACTGAGAAAAAATGGTTCTAAATCATCAGTCCTCATGCACCCTGGACACTGTAGTGGTGTCCTCCCATAATTCTTCTTTACATTTTATTTACAAAACCTAACACTTTTGACCCCAAGAAACACTGAAAAAACAGAAAAGACAGGTAGGTAGAAAGAATTCCATGTATAATGCTTTCATTGGACCATTTTTGAGGGAGTGATTAGGTGATCTGGTCTAGAATTATAAGTATCCATTGTAATTAGGATGCTAATTATCACTTGCATTTTGACTGAAATGTTAAGACCTCAGCTAGACTAACAGTAAATTCTTGGCTATATTTATGTGGTGTTTTCCCTTTTAACCATAACAAGGATTTTGGGAACAACATCTGATTTCCATAGTTAGTTTTAACATGATGAGAAATAAAAATATGTTCTTACTTCTGATTAAATGCTAATGCTTTCATAGTGACCTTTCAAACAGTAGTTACATGATTGTTTAATTATAAAGAATTTTGGTCTAACTAGACTACTCTCACGGTCTAGCTTTTCATTACTGTTTATTATTATTATTATTAATAGAAGACTAGTTCCTTCATTGCTCAAACATTTCTAAGTTGTAAATTTAGTATATATAAAAAAATATTTCCTATACAAATCTGAAAAATGTGCTTATCTTCTTTCATGTTACTGCCGGATAATATAATTCTTTCCCTATGTGGAATAAGGCACATAATAATGTTCTGAGTTGCAAAATGAATCTAGAACAACTATTTCTCACTAAGAACTTTTATATTTATTGATTTATCATGCATACATTTTAATGTGACAAGTGAGTTAAGATTTGTTGGTTTACATTGCAGTTCTGGCTGGAATATAATCTATCGATTTTAGGAATCATTTCACTGATACCTGAGGCTTATGACTCTGGCATCATGATAAGAACAGAATGCAACCCAGCACATCTAAAATAACTGCCTATATTCCCAATATATTGAATATCCATATAAACATTTGATGACCTAAAGAAGGGATTGAGTCCATCATCAGTAAGTTTCCGGATAACACCAAGTTAGGAACAGGTGTCAATCTGTTGGAGGGTAGGAGGGCTCTGCAGAGGGACCTGGACAGGCTGGATGTTCAGAGGCCTATGGCATGAGATTTAACAAGGCCAAGCACAGGGTTCTACACTTTGGCCACAACAACCCCAAACAGTGCTACAGGCCGGGGGCAGAGTGGCTAGAGAGCAGCCAGGCAGAAAAGGACCTGGGGGTGCTGGTAGATAATAGCTGAGCATGAGCCAACAGTGTGCCCAGGTGGCCAGGAGAGCCAATGGCAATGACTGTATCAGGAACAGTGTGGCCAGCAAGGGAGGTTATTCTTCCCCTGTACTCAGCATTGGTCAGACCTTGAGTACTGTGTCCAGTTCTGGGTCCCTCAGTTCAAGAGAGAGGTTGAGGTACTGGAGCATGTCCAGAGAACGGTGATGAAGCTGGTGAAGGGGCTGGAGCATAGCCTTAAGTGGAGAGGCTGAGGGAGATGGGGGTGTGCAGCTTGGAAAAGAGAAGGCTCAGAGGTGACCTCATTGCTGTCTACAAATACCTGAAAGGAGGTTGTAGTAAAGTGGGGGTTGGTCTCTTTTCCCAGGCAACCAGCAAAATAACAAGGAGACACAGTCTCAAGTTGTGCCAGGGGAGGTATAGGCTTGATATTAGGAGTAAGTTCTTCTTAGAGAGAGTGATTTGCCATTAGAATGGGCTGTGCAGGGAAGTGGTGGAGTCGCTGTCACTGGTGATGTTCAAGAAAAGAGNAATACCTGAAAGGAGGTTGTAGTAAAGTGGGGGTTGGTCTCTTTTCCCAGGCAACCAGCAAAATAACAAGGAGACACAGTCTCAAGTTGTGCCAGGGGAGGTATAGGCTTGATATTAGGAGTAAGTTCTTCTTAGAGAGAGTGATTTGCCATTGGAATGGGCTGTGCAGGGAAGTGGTGGAGTCGCTGTCACTGGTGATGTTCAAGAAAAGAGTGGATGGAGCACTTAATGCCATGGTCTAGTTGATTGGCTAGGGCTGGGTGATAGATTGGACTGGATGATCTTGGAGGTCTCTTCCAACCTGGTTGATTCTATGATTCTATGGTCCAGTATATCCTGATTATTTCCCTTCCTGTTCACATTGATCATTTTAACATGATTATTTGGCAAGTTAGTCTGTATACGCTAGTGAAAAAAAAAAAACAAACAAAAAAAAAACCCAAAAAAACCAACAGATAAATCCTGAGAAAATAAATACTCCATTTCTCTCTGACATTCCTTGTCTTTTGGAGGTTAGCTATATTTCAGTTTATAGAACCAGGACACTATCTTCTTAGTACATTTAAATCTTTATCCAACGCACAAAAAGTTTCATTTACCTAATAATTTTGACAAAAGTTTATTCAATTGTCCCAGTGCATATTTATTTATTCATTTAGCAATAGTTGTGTTTCTTTGAGTTGTTTTGGGTCTAGATCTAGTAGCTATTCAAAATGGAGGATGGCCCTTTTATGCTAAGCATCCATCAGAGAAAAGAGTTAAAACAAACTGCAGTTTCAGTTTTAAAAGATTTTTAAGGATTGATGGTTGAATGAACATATGCCTTGTTTTTCTCTCTTCCATCTGCCCAAGCAAGTAGCAACATTTTTACTGTTCATTAAAACCTATAAAGAAATCTGACAGCCTAAAATCTTGAATAAAAGCAAAAACTCCCACTTTTTATCATCACCAAAAGCTCAGTTCTAAAACCTGCATCTAGGAATTGTTGAATCTTCTTGCCTAGGCATAGAAATTCTTCTATCTTACACTGAGTATGGTACGGTGTGCTAAAGTCTGATGAAATGAGAGCATCAGTCTGCTTTTAGATGCAAAGGGTACATTCTTTTCTTAAGTGAGTTAAGGCCTTAAGATTCATATTTATCTTACTCTGATGTGCAATTAAGAAGCAGAAAAAAATCCTCTCTGGTCATAACACCCATTACCACATGTGCCTTCCAAAGAAGGGAATCTACAGGAAAGTATTGTTACAAGGAGCCTTACCAATTTGTCAGAAGACCTTAGAGGTTTGGAAAACATTTCCCTTATGGGTTCAACACTTTTGTATGTTATGTGCAAAATACCAAACCTGGGGATGTATTTGAACAGTTAGTCCCAGAAATAACCTTTGGCATTTTCTAGGCTTTTCTTTGAAGCCTGTATAAATTGTTGGGGTTGTTGGGGTGCTTGGAAATGACTGCTTTCAAGCAAGAAATACAAATATTATTATCTAGGTTATAAAATTTTATAAGGAACCTCTGCTAGCTTCTTGAAAAAAAAAAAGTTTTCCTGCACTAACTCACTTAGCATACACAAATAACTGACTTTTTACTAAATCCAGACTACCTGTTAATTCTGGATAGAGTTCAGTGTTGTTATTCAAGTCATTCTATTAATGGTTGTGGTTATCTAAAATCTTAAATAAATCATCTGATGTGGCCTAGTGAGAGTTTGCATTGGGTTCAGATGTCGCAGTGTTCTCAGATGGGGTACTGTAGGTATGGCCTCTCTGTGGAGAGGCAGTGCTGGGCATGACTGATATACATCTCTTTATTTGTCTCCACTTTCTGTAATGTGAATGGGTGGGGAAGATGACCAGTCTGGCTGGACAGGGAGATAATGCTGGAACTCAGGAAAAAAGCAGAGTTTACTACTTTTGGAAGAAGGAGCATATAACCCAGGAAGAGTACATAAATCTCATTATGTCATGCAGAGAGAAAATTAGAGAGACAAAAGCCCAGATAGAAATCAATTTGGCCGCTCTCTCATAAGAGACAACAAAAATAGGTTTACAAATTCATTAATAACAAAAAGAGAGGCAAAAAGAATGTCCACTCTTTATTGGATGTGGTGGGAAATATTGCCACTAAGGATGAGGAAAAAGCTAAGATACTTTATGCCTTCTTTGATTCAGTCTTTAACAGTCAGACCTACAATTCTTAGGGTATTTAGCCTACTGTACTACAAAAGAGAGGGAGAGAGAGGGGAATAAACCACCTTTAATCCAAGAGGAGGCAGTTAACAACCTGTTACACCACCTAGACACTTACAAGTCTCTGGGGCCTAGTGGGATCCACCCAAGAGTGCTAAGTGAGCTGGCAGAGGAAGATGTCAAGCCACTGTCCGTCATTTATCAGCAGTTTTGGTTCACAAGGGTAGTCTGAGGTGACTGGAGTCTTGTGAATGTGATGCCAATCTACACAAAGAAGCAGAATCTGAGGAACTACAGGCCTATCAACTTGACCTTGGTACTAGGGAAGATTATGGAGTGGTTCATCTTGAGTGTGCTCAGACAGCATGTGCAGGGGGATCAGGCCCAGCCAGGATAGGATCATGAAAGACAGGTCCTACTTGACCAACCTGATGTCCTTCTATGATGAGGTGATCTTTCTAGTGGGTAATAGGAAGGCTGTGGATGTTGTCTACCTGGACTTTCGTAAAGCATGTGACACTGTCTCCCACATTCTGATAGACATATAGCTCATGGCTTAGACAGATGTACTCTCACTTGACAAAAAAAATGGGTGAATGACTGAGAACAGCGAGTTGTGGTGAACGGAGTCTGCCAGTTCTCCACAGCTGAGTTTGGTGGCTTGCTTTGTTTAATATGTTTATCAATAATCTGGATGAGGAGGTTGAGTGCTCCCAGGAATTTTACAGAGGACACCAAAATCAGTGGGTATGTTGATTTACTTGAAGGCAGGAAGGCTCTGCAGAGGGATCTGGACAGACTGGATTGATGGGCCAAGGTTAATTGTGCAAGGTTCAACAAGGCCAAGTGCCACGTCCTACACTTGGTTCGCAACAATCCTACAAGCTTGAGGGAGAGTGGCTGCAAAGTTATCCAGCAGAAAAACACCTGGTGGTAATGGTTGACAACCATCTGAACATGAGCCAGGAGTGTGTTCAGGTTACCAAGAAGACCAATAGCATCCTGTCCTGTATCAGAAATAGTGTGGTCACTAGGAGCAGAGAAGTGCTTGTGGTGAAGGGCGACGAAGCTGGTGGAAGGTCTGGAGGACAAGTCTTATGTGGAGCATTTGAAGGAGCTAGTGTTTAGTCAGAAGAAGAGGAGGCTAAGGTGACACCTTACTCTCTACAACTGCTTGAAAAGAGGTTGTAGTGAAGTGGGTGTTGGCCTCTTCTTCCTAGTAACAAATGATAGAACAAGAGGTAATGGCCTTAAATTGCATCAGGAGAGGTTTACATTAGATATTAGGAAAAATTTCTTTTCTGAAACACTGGTCAAGCATTGAAACAGGCTGGTGAAGAAAGCGGTTGAACACCATCTCTGGAGATGTTCAAGACATCTGTTGACATGGCACTTTGGGACATGATTTAATGGGTTTGGTGGTGTTGAGTTGAATCACAGAATCACAGAATTAACCAGGTTGAAAAAGATCTCTAGGATCATCGAGTCCAACCTATCACCTAACAGTTGGACTTGGTGAACTGAGAGGTTTTCTCCAACCTTAATTATCCCATGATTCCATGATCCAAAGCTTTCTCACTTCTCTTCTCATTTTTTCTCATCCTGCATGGAGGAATGGCAGAGTGAATGAACATCTGGGTAGAAGTTTGGATGACACAAAGATATCAGGATATTTGTTATTATGGTGACATATTAGGTTCTTCTTGCATATCGGAAGACTACAGGTACAAGACTGAAAATTCATACTCATTTTTTGGTGAATAGTATATGCAAAAAGCTTTCCAGTCAAATCTATAACTGAGAGAAATACTTACTGTTCCTATTATAGAACAAGAGTAATATTTTTGACTTAGATAGTGTAGCAGCGTTGAATTGCTCAATTTGGATTAAAGCTGTGTAAGTAATGCAAAAAATCTTTACCTCTGATTTATTCTATTTTTACCATAACCTCCTCTATTACTCCATATGTGAATATATTTTAGGACTGCAGAGAGAGATGGAAACAATATTAAGTGTCTTCACAGAAAATAGGAATGATGATTTTTTTTTTTAAATTTTATTTTATTTTTCCAACATCATTGGAGGTATTACTCATGATATTTAAGTGCTGAATGGTCATGTTTTCCCAACCTTTCTTACTACTTATTACTAAAAAGCAAAACATAATGGGTAATAACTGTTACTACTATACCATAGATTTAGCTACACTCCCTAAGTGAGCAGTTCAGTTCATCAACATTCGTTTCTCTGTAAGGCAGTAATTACAAAACTAACTCTAATCTGCAAAACATTGGTATCTATTTTTAAGACAGATGAAGGGAAGCTTTAAATTTTCATTATGATAATTTAATTTTCTTGTTTGGCCTTTCTTTTTCTTTCTTTTGTCTCATTTTAAGATTCCACTCCCACATCTTTACTTTTTTAAACTTTCATCCTTATTATAATTGTTCCAACCTATTCTTTTTCACATCCTTAAAGTGAGAAAGCCACAATTTTGAGTGTTTTGCATCTTTATATTTCTACTTTTATTGGTTTATTATAAATTTCTTTCTCTGTATTTCTCTAGTTCGGAGAATTGTGCAACTGCCTTCTGTCCTTCAGACCGCATGGTCTTCTTTTCCTGGAAACAGACATTTAGAATGTGATCCAGCTGCATCTTAAGCTCATGTCAAGAGCCTGGCCATGCACCCAAACTAGATAGCTAGTCATCTATTTTACAGATCAATTATTGCCTGCAGGTTGAGTTCCTAAAACAGGGCCAGCTAGAATCACTCATCAATGCTAATTGGTTTTTTTCAGACTGAATATCTCACTAATTCTTGCTACTCAAATGAAAGAAAATGGATACTTTGCATTATTTCTTGTACAAAATAGGTATTATTATTATTGTTGTTGTTGTTGTTGTTGTTATTTATTTGCTACATATGCTGGTCTCTTTTGGAGAGATTTTTGTTGTTACANTTGTTGTTGTTGTTGTTGTTGTTGTTGTTGTTGTTGTTGTTGTTGTTGTTGTTGTTGCTGTTGTTGTTGTTGCTGTTGTTGTTGTTGTTGTTGTTGTTGTTGTTATTTATTTGCTACGTATGCTGGTCTCTTTTGGAGAGATTTTTGTTGTTACAAAAATGATTGTAAATTCCTCGGAAGTGTATTTTACAATATAGACCTATTTAAGATGGCTTCTTTCTCCTTACATTGGAAAAGTTCCTAGTAAAATACCAGCTAAAATCTGGCTGTTTCTACTCCCCACTGACATTCCTGGAAAAGCTGGAATAATGCAGATATTTAGAAGTTTGGAAATTGGGTTTTTTGCTTGGTTTGGTTTGGTTTGGTTTGCATAAGCTGCTTTTCAAACACCACTGACTATCAGTTTTGCATGGGGTTTGGATTCAGAACTGAGGTCTATATAAATTATATCTAAAAGGTAGCTCTATGACTAAAGACTTTTTATAATCTTCTGCTCCATTTGAAAACTGAAGCTGTATCATTTGTAGGTAGCCTGAAAAGGCTCACACCGTTGCTTAAAGTGATAACCAGATCAGATATTTTTCCTTCTTTCATCAGAGGTGAGTTCCTTGGCCAGTCTTTGTGTTGAGCCTCTGACTGCTGGAGTTCACAACTTGGCCTGTCAAATACAGTGTAATAAAGGACTGTAAAACACCCACCTACAGCTAGAATGTTTTTCACATTGCCACAGGGCAGTCACTTTCATATGTGTAAGGTTTAAACGTACAGATAATTGGAAAGAGCATTTCCCTTCCAAAGGAAGAGTCAAGACAACCAGTCATTGTGCAGCACACATATAATGTGGCAAGTCATGATGAGACAAAATGTTGTTTGTTAGATCTGGACTTGAGCTTGATGTAGGACCATGACAGTGAACTTCTAGTTGTTGATTCTGTAGTAAAACTCGACGTCTTTCTGGAGCATAACCATGAACTAAGAAAGAATTTTTTTCCTATTTCCAAGGAAATCAGCAAGAATCTTGGTAACTTCAGTGATATCCAGAAAAGACTGCACTTAATCTAGTTTTAAAAAGACAAAGCATCTCCCATGGTTAATAATGACACTGGCACTGACACTTTCTGTGATATTTCTGGGATGGTGTAGAAACATCTTCATGATTAAATACTTCCACTGTTTTTTTGTTTGTTTATTTGTTTTGTTTTGTTTTTTGTTTGAATACTGCGCCACAATTTTCCTCATGGAACATGCTTACACCTCTAAGGAAAACTGTCATCAACCAGATTCTCCTGTCTAGACTGGAGGGATAATCCATTCTTTGTATGGCTGTTTGGATTTTTCAGCTGAAAAAATGTTCTAACTTTCATCATGGCTAATCCACCACTAATCCTTAGAAACATTTTAACATGAAGCTGGAAGGGAATACAGAAAAATAAGTATTGCTCATTGCACATGTCATACCCATATGTTAATATAATTTTTCTTGCCTTTCACTTTGAGGAACAGCTAACCTTTCCAAAGATGGGTTAATAGTTCTAGTTCTTAACTATGACAAAGAAGTACAAGGTAAAGAAAGACAGTTATCTTATTTTCTGACTGTAGAATAGAAAAGATGAAGCTGCCCACAATGCAGGAGAAATTTAAAAGACATCTTATGTTATAGAATTCTGGTGTCAGTTTGAAGCAGAAAGCTGGAGATAGAAAAATTCTGAAAATTTTCTGTTCAATGTGTTCTGCATAAAGTAAAAAAAGAGGTCTCTCAGTAATGCAAGCTTGTAGTTTTCTACACTCTTGTAGGTGTAGGGTTTTTTTGGTTGTTTGGTTGGTTTATTGGTTGTGGGGGTTTCTGTTTGTCTGTTTGGGTTTTTGTTTGTTTGGTTTTGCTTTTTTTTTTTCTTTATTTTTGCAGCTTTTTATGCTTCTTTACTGAAGGGAAAAATACACTCTTTATTTTCTCAAGTGAAACTCCTGCGACCTTGACTTGTTCAAAACAAAACAAAGCAAAAAAAAAAAAGTGTTGGTTTGTTTGTTTGGGTTTTTGGGGTTTGGTTTGGTTTATTAATATTTTATATTTCAGCACATATGAACTTTAATGTATTCTGAGATGGATCCATCAAAGGTGAAAGTACATGTTTCAGCTAAAATCTTCTGATTTGGGTGTGGATAAAATGAAAGACATTGGGAAAAAACCCCACAAAATAACACAGCTTTCCT
>VWZE01007612.1:102503-133124 GCA_013396675.1 Eubucco bourcierii | reverse complement strand
CCTCCCTTTTAATTGAAATAAAAGGAAAAAATAATCAGATATCAGAAACACGTGCAAAAATAGTAAGAAATTGTTTGTGTCTTGAAGTGTTGATAAACTGGTTTCTCAGCAAGCACAGAAAATAATTTTCAAAAAGGGGTAAGATCAGAACTTGAACACAGAGAGAGAAATGTCTGTATCGATTTATTACAGTAATTATATTTCATAAGGGCTCTTACTTACAACTGTTTATACTGTGACACTTCTCAATATCCAAGTGTCCAGCTCATGGGAACTCTAAAATGGCTCATGGAATTGGCTGGATTGTCATAGCAGAGTTCAATACGCAACAAACCATAATAAGGAAAGAATTTAGTTTTACAAGCATGGATACTTTTCATTTTGTAGCACAGCAGTTGGTAGATGAAACATGGTGTAAGTAGTTAAAGTGGTGAGATCCTTCTGCACCCAGAGGATGCAAAACACCAGAAGACATAAACCAGACCAAAGGGCCCATAGCAATAAAAAATATTTACTTACCAGACAAAAAATATATCTGTGCCTGGAAGCAATGAATAGAAGAGCTTTAACTCTTCATAACACTGTTAATAGAGAAGAACTGATTCAAACTAAAGCTGTGAAAAATTCCAGCAAGTGATAAAGACATTCAAAGTGTTTTTCCCTCCTGGAGATTCAAGTATTATTTGGATTTTGTTTTTTTAATTCAAATGAAGAAGCAAATCGGAATTAAATATTAAATTTTCTTATTTAGAACACTAGAATTTAGCTATATTTTGAAGAAAGGATTAATACTAGGACAACCTATGCCATTGTGATGGGAGCTATAGATACAATGCATATAAGTAGTGTGAAGTAATGTTCCTAGACACTATGAACCATTACTCATAGAGTCACAGAAACATTCAGGCTGGAAAAGACTCTCAGGATCACCAAGTCCAACTGATAACCCTACTCTACAGGGTTCACCCTAAACCATATCCCCAAGCACCACACCCAAACAATTTTTAAGAACATCTAGGATTGGTGACTAAACCACCACCTTGGGCTGCCCATTCCAATGCCTGACCACTCTTTCTGTGAAAACGTTTCCCAATATCTAGTTTAAACCTACCCAGTTGCAACTTCAGGTCATTCCCTCTTGTCCTATCAATAAATAAAGCATACAGATAGCAAGGACATCAAAGACAAAGAGTTAAAAGAACAATACAGGAACTCTGATGCTGACAAACACTCGGACAGGTAACATAAAATTAGGACCAAAAAAGGCAGAAGACAAAAGAAAAAAACAAACAGAAACAAAAACAAAGCAAAAAACCAACCAAACAAAAAAACCCCCAAACAAACAAACAAAAAAACCCACAAAAACAAACCCAACAACAAAAACCACCCATGGTTTCCTGTGAATTAAATGTGAATGAATTTTAAAAAAAAAAATTTTAAAAATGTGGACATAAACACAAAAAAAGTTTTAAAAATTTGCTTTCCCTTAGAACAGTGAGAAATAAGGCCATCATAGTTCAAATACTACAAAAAAACCCCCAAAAACAAAGCAGATGCAGTAACCAGTGAAATGAATTAAATTAATTCAATAAGTCACTGAATTGATGAAATCTGTTTTTCAAAGCGACGTGCTTCATGTACAATGTCTGTATAATAGATTCAGGTTTCTCTTGTGCTTTCACCACAATTTTTTGTGTTTCTCCTTTCCTCCTAACATTGTACTCAAGAGTACAATAACTCCTCATGTTTCAAAGCACCCTCCTTTGATCAGTCTGTGTTTTCTCCAGATTTTCCAGGATCACTGCCTAAAGCAGTTTCTCCTGCTTCACCCTGGCCTTTAATTGCTAATATGTACTTTCTGGTACAGAGATATAAATGTGTGAATTTGATACATTAAGTGAGTGTGATGTAAAATTAGTGTTGTAGTCTGTCCCTCAGTGAGTGTGTGCTTCTACTCTGATATGGAAGCCCATCTTTAGGAAAATCTTACATCTGATAATATTCTAACATTGAATTAGTAAGAATATGTTATTCTTCGATTTGTTAGGGGTAGGCAAGAAGAGGGGAAAGAAAACAAAATTTTAAAAAAAGAAGAAAGAAAGAAAGAAAACAACTCCAAATCAATTGACCAACCACCACCATCAAAAAAAAAAAACACAAAACCATAAAAAACAAATAGAAAAGCAAACAAAACAAAACACAAACAAACAAAAAGAATAAAAGATGGTATTTTTGTATAAAACTTTTGAAAGCAGAAGTATATTTGGGAAGCTTCCAATGAAGAGGGCACTCACAGCATGACTTCTGCAGATCCAAACCCGCTTAACTACAGGACACTTCAACTGCTCAAAAATACTGTGCTTGCAACTATGCTTTTCCAGAAACACTCAGTTTGATTGTAACTAAATCATAGACATGATTGCATTATGGCAGCCACTGTCCAACTGAGTAATAATATCAGACTGCAGGAACATGAATAATTATTAAAAATGTTCAATGAAACAATTGTAAGGAACTGTAGGTGACGAGTAAGAAAGAAGACATACTATTGCATCACATTCATAGGAATTAACATAACCTTTTAAAGCCATGCAGTACTTAAAAAATGAATGATAAGCAGAAGTCATGAAGTTGAGCTACTATGAAGCCACATATAGAGATGACCACAAACATGTCAAACCACTAAATAATCCATCAACTAATCATACAGTGTCATGGCAGAAAACCTATCTATTGTGATATATATTGTCATGTGTTAAATTGTCTTACCTTGAGAAAAGACAGAGCAGAGTCCTGAAGTTCATAAGGAATACTGTGTCCCAACATCAACCAGCAGAGCAAAAGGAAGCAAGAAAAATGCATCCAGAGATGAGTTTTGCATGTCAGTGATGATAACCCAAATAAAATAATGAGAATTTATCAATAAGCTTGAAAAATAAAGAAGCTTAAGTACAGTCAGAAGCAACCAGTATCTGATTTTGTTTGCAGATGAAACCAACTGAAATCTGTGTGCTATTTTTTTCCCTCCCTCTTAAATGCCTTCTCTGGTTCTAAAGCAAAATAAATGATGTGACTATATAAACACATAGAATTTAGGTTTCCATTACAATGCCAAAAAAAGACAGATTAATTATATATAGTTTATTATTAAGGTCACTACTATTTTGTCTTGTCTTCAGTACTTCTCTTTTCTATGTGCATATTTAGCAATATCTCTGAAGACATTCCAAAAGTATCAACTGCTAACCCGAAAGACCTAAAAGTTATTTATTCACAGCTCTCAAGAAATTACAATATTTTGGGTCTATATTGACACATTACAAAAAATAATTTATCACAGTATCACCAAGGTTGGAAGAGACCTCAAAGATCATCAAGTCCAACCCATTACCACAGACCTCAGGACTAGACCATGGCTTGGTGCCACGTCCAAACCTGCCTTGAACACCTCCAGGGACGGTGACTGCACCACCTCACTGGGCAGCCCATTCCAGTAGCCAATGACTCTTTCAGTGAAGAACTTTCTCCTCACCTCGAGCCTAAACTTCCCCTGGCGTAGCTTGAGACTTTGTCCTCTTGTTCTGGTGCTGGTTGCCTGAGAGAAGAAAGTAACGATTCATTTTTTTGGCTGAGATAACCCTCAAAAATGCAAATGATTTTTCATGTTTAGTTCAATGGGAAAAATATGTGATTGTCTGATAGCAAATCTTGGCCTCTGTGACTACAGGCTTTCAAAATAATTGTCCTTGAACACAAAGTAATCTATAAAATAGTTCTATTATGCTATAGAATTGCTGTCCTACTTTAAACAAAAATGTAATTTTTAAATGAGATTTTTTTTCTTCATACACTTGTGTCCTCTATTGCTTTGTGTTGTTTTGTGTTAGGATGTATAACTAAACTAATTTTTCATAAGTGATTATATCTTAGAAAACATTGGAAAATAAATACATTGTCTTATGTTATCCCTCTCCTAAAAGATTGGGAAGCCAGATTATTTCATATTTTAAAAGTAAATGATAAAATCATGGAATCACTGAGGTCAGAAAGGACCTTCAAGACCCAGTACAACTGTTAACCTAGCACTCCCAAATCCACAACTCCATCCAAGCCATGAACAACCAACTTTCCAGGCGAATTCCATGGGAAACAGTGTCAAAGGCTTTACTAATATCGGGGTAGACAATATCCACAACTTTTCCCTCATCCACTGAGCAGAGAACCTTGCCATAGAAGGAGTACAGATTAATCAAGCAGGACCTGCCTATCATAAACCTATGCTCACTGGGCCTAAGATCTTGGTTGTCCTGTATGTGTGCATGATAGCACTCAAGATGATCTGCTCCATAACCTTCCTGTTAGGCCTCTATTTCCTCAGATAATCCTTACAGATCTTCTTCTATTTGGGTATCTCATTTGCTAACCTGCATTTCAACTGACACCTCGCTAGTTAGCCAAGACTGATGATAAATGATGGAATCTGGCTTGGTGAGCACTTCCACCAGCAACCTCAGTTGCCTCATCACATTAAAAATCTCTACAGGAATAAAATTTAAAAAAAGGAAACCTGCAAGGAAATAATCTTCAAGATAGTCCCACAAAGTTACTTTATATCATTAAAAAACCAAAACAACAAAACAACCATGAATGAGATATAATAAGACAAGCCTGATAAGTGGTCATATACATGAGATGTCTTTAGTACTTCAGATTTTTCATTTCTTGTTAATACACTGAACAATATATAATAGAAGTAAAACTTCTTAACATTTAATACTTTTGCTAAGGTTTTCTAATGATGAGGTTACTATGACTGTTCTTTATTTCCTCTTCCCTTTCAATGATTTTACTGTTTTATTATCCTCTGCAGTTAGTGATTTCTGAACTGTGTTATTCTCTCTTCTTATAATGCATTTTTAAAAGCATTAGCTAAAGAGAAAAAGTATACCTATTCCTCTCTCTGCATGCTGTGTACCAAAAGAGCCTAGAATGCCAACTATACTCTATCAGTGCTTCTTTTGTAGGCAAATTTGAAGTCTCCAGGTTTTGTTAATGTATTTAAGAGGTTATTGAGAAGTTCCTACACATTGTATTCCATCTGTTATAGTTCCTGTCTTATTTGGCAAAGAGAAATCTTTGTGTGGGTTTGGGTTTTTGTTAATTGTGTGCTACATCTAACAGCAAAGTCACTAATCAACTGCCTTGCTAATGCTGTTTCAAGAGATGAATGTCAGTATCCAAACACTTTTTTTAAAAAAAAATATTATTTGAGCAAACATCTTAAGCCATCATTTATCTCTACACAGGGAAACAGCTATAAACAAATCTCACCAATTAAATACCTAAGATCACAGTAATGATCATGATGACATTATCACCACTAACCCTACCCATGGTCAGTAATACATAATAGTATATTGGCTGAATTTAACTTATACAGAGTTTTTTTAAAGAATTACATTCTTTTAATTTCTTAACATACTTCCATGGGATGTATGCCTCATGTAAATTTAACACAGACCTCTTACCTTGAAATCCTATTGACACAATAGGTTTCTTAAAACTGAAAAATGTTAAATATAACAGATAATCATTTTCAGAGCAATACCTCATAATTACTGTCTCTGTCCTAGAAAACAGTGAATGAAGGAAACCTTGTTTTCCTCCAGCAGAAACAACTTCTCCAGACGGTCTGTTTTTATTCCTTTGGGGTGTTCTATGGAAAGATAAATTGTCTATTTGTCATCCCACTGAGTCATCCCACTTGGGTCAGATGCCTACTTTTCAAGCAAGGAAATGTCAAAGTGTGAGAGAAAATCACACTTAATGAATATTCATTTAACCACCCTATAAGGAATTTGAGGGCTCACAGCACTTCTATCAATGGATTATCTGTCAATATCCTGGTGCTGCCACAACTTTTCCTTCAGAATAATCTCTTTCTTTATCTATGGAAATTGCTATAAAAATTAACAGAAGTGATCTTTGAACTGAGGGGTTTGTGCAGAGATTTAAAATGTGACTTCCTGGGTAATAAACAAGGCAAGTGGCAAAGATTGTGACAGAATGGGTGGCTCATCGCAGTGAGGTAATTTGGTTGCTCATCTAGAGATAAAACTCTGATGTAACATCATTTAAAAAATGTTATAACGGTCATTGCTACCTTTCTTAGCTAATACTTTTCAGTACTGCAGGAAAATAAAGGATTTTCAGGTCTTGGAAGACATCTTTAACTCACACTCCAGTAAAGGAAGTCTACAGCATTCTGCTGGAAAAAGGAGGGGTGTTCTCTGGGGTCACCTGTGGGCCTGGTACTGTCTAACATCTTCACTGGGGACCACAGAAAACCAGCCATGTCAGTGAGTTCTCCAAAGGCTCCAACCAAGAGGGAGAAGAAGACAGATCAGGCACCAAGACTCAAAAAGATCTTGGTAGGCTGTAGAAATGGGCTGACAGAAGCCTCATGTAATTCAGCAAAAGCAAATGGAGATCCCTGCATTTTTGACAGAATAACTCAACCCCCCGCCCCCCACACACACAATGTGTTCTTGTAGAGTGGAGGCTGAATACACTGTGGTTAGTGCGGTAGACAAGTTAAAGAAACTGGTTCTCCTCAACCTTTCTGAGGTCTCAACTGGAATATTCTGTCCAATTTTGGACTCACTGGAATAAGACTGCTTCATAGTTTTTTGTTTAAGAGCACTACAGTCTTAGACTATTTTACTTAAAAAAAAAAAAAATACCAAAAAAAAAAAAAATAGCGGGTGGGTGGTGAATGGCTGGAGAGCAGCCCTGAGGAAAAGGACCTGGGGGTCTGGGTTGATGAAAAGCTCAACATGAGCTTGCAGTGTGAGTGCAGCCCAGACAACAACAGAGTGCTGGGCTGCATCAAGAGCAGTGTGGCTAGCAGGGCAACAGAGGGGATTCTGTCCATTTACTCTGATCTCGTCAGACTCCATCTGGAGTCCTGTGTACAGTTCTGGAACCTCCAGCACAATAAGGACATGGAAGTGTTGGAGCGGGTCCAGAGGAGGGCCACAAAGATGCTCAGAGGGCTGCAGCAGCTCTCCTATGAGGACAGGATAGAGAGTTAGGGTTNTGCTCCCTCCCTGGATGTGTTCAAGGCCAGATTGGATGAGGCCTTGAGTAACCTGTACTAGTGGAGGTGTCCCTGTCTATGGCAGGTGGTTGGAACTAGATGATCCTTGAAGTCCCTTCCAACCTTACCATTCTATGATTCTATGAAATGACTTGGTGAGAGGGAGAGGATTGAGAAGAGGAATTGACTTGTTCTCTTCAACAACTAAAGGATGAATGTAGAATAGTGAAAATGTGAGAATTTTGAAGGTACACAAGAAAAAAAAATGAAATTAACTGTCAGAAGTTGCTGTAAGTGGGGTTCTGACTTAATATAATGGATATAATTGTCACAGCAATGGTGATTAAGCACTGGAACAGGTTGCCCACAGAGGTTGTAGTATCTTTCCCCTTTCAACACTCAATTGGATGAGACTCAGAAAAACCTGACCTAACTTTGATGTTAAAGTTGCTTTGAGATGAATTTTAACCTGTTCAGATGACCTCTAGAAGTGATGAAAGTTTTGTCTCCCAGGCCACAAAAAGTTGAACAGTTTTACTGTGCAGTAAAAATGCAGTGCTCACTAGATACTGATCAGGAAGCGGCATGCAAAGTCCACAAACCAGCAAGAATCACTGAACTTTCTGTTGTGTGAGGAACAGCGATGAACAATTTCTGGCACGTGTGCAGACTGTGGGAAGTTCAGAGAACAAGAACAAGAGAAAGCTACTCACTAGACTCTGTCCTCATGTGGTGGAAGGCCCAAATTATACCTGGAATGCATATCCTAAATATTCACCTGAATACCCACCTTCCCCACCCTTCTCCCCTTCTTCCCGGGTGGAAAAAGCGGGAAAGGAGACAAAAGCCTTGGCGCCTCTCAGTCTACCACAGAGACACCATATTTAGGGTTGTCGTACACTCTGCTTTGTTTCTGGTAAACAGAACTCATTATACTGGACATGTGCATATCCCTTTTTGGTAAAATAACTTAGGATTGGTTCCAGGCATGTTTTTATCTGTTGCTATTGGTCAAAGACACTCGGTCAAAATGCTTAAAAACCCCAACCAACTTTTTTGTTTGCTGCTTCCACCTTTGTTTTGCCTGCTACCTGTTTGCATTGCTTTGCATCATGTAGCCAGGGACTTACTTTCTCCACGAGCGACAGGTCTGACCCTGCCTGTCTGCCGCACCGAGCAAGGGACTGAAAGGCTTGCCCCATGCTGGGGTACAGCTGCCCAACTGAGCTCAGCCCAGCCCTAGTCTGTTTGACTTTGGCCAAGTCCAGGTGGCAACCCAGTAATGGCTTTATGACACCAGGACCTACCGGCCTACCGCTCCAGCCTGAGGGCTGACCCCTTTGCCATACACCACAGCCGATCGGACTGCTCCAGACCAGAAACCTGGATCCTGCTTCACCCAGGTGCTGACCGCGCTGATAACCTCTTGAGAGCTAAAGAGGGTTTACCTCACATCCGTGAGTCTCCTCAGACAATCTGCTCCATTGGAGCTATGCAAGCAGCAAAACCACATCGCATCACCACCACATGGAAGGCCACCACGTGGCAGGGACTGTATTTTTCTTCATTTAAGCTTCTACAGATACTTTTGGATTATAAATACTGAGACTCCAACCAGCAAGTAAACTAACTCTCTTTTCTGAAGTTCATGAAAGTTTATGTTCAACCTTTAAGCAGAAGTTTGTGCTGCAGGACTCTCTAGTTTTTTTTAATTTTCTAAATGTTTTCTAAAATAATTTAAATTAATTTGATTAAATGTATATACATGCTGCAAAGATAGTTTTAACAGCCTCAGAATCTGTGTGTGTTAATTGTAAATAAGTTTGGGGAATTATTTAATAAAACATTTAATACTTTATCAGCCTCATTACGATTCATTTATACCCCAGATTCAACCCCCTCCTTAACACCTCATTCTGCTTTGCCCTTCTTTCTTTTTTGTCATCAAAAGTTGGGAAAGGCTCCTAAATTGTAACTGTAGCATTTTACAGTTCCTTAGCAAAGTAACTGGATATCCATTAAAGTCTGAGACATTATGGTTGCCTACAACTTCAGTTTTGTTTTGGCACCATGTTATTTATTTCAACGAATTTTCAGACATTCACAGAATTTAATTTAAAGTAGTGAAGAATCAAATATGTCTTTGTAGAGTTAGCTGTTAGGCATACAGATATGTATTCCCAGTCTCATGGAAAGAAATTAATTTCAAAACTTTCAATAATAATAATATTAATAGTAATACTAATACTTCTACAAATAGCAATATCAATAATAATACTACTACTAATAATAATAATAACAACAATAATAAACATAAATTTATTCCACTGGAAAACAATAGGTATGCAAAGAATATTTTTTAAAAATTCTTAATCAAAAGGAGTTGAGACAAAGTTGTGCTTTCCAAAGTCAACATGAATTCTCCTGTTTACTATAGTAAGAGAAAAATGGGCTCTAAAGCGATTTGCATAGTTTCCTAACATGAAAAGAAACAAAAAAGTCCTTTTTTTATAAAAGCATTTATTTCATTTCCTGATCAATTACTTATTCCCTACTGCCTTTTCTCAATCTTCATAAGGAGCCTCACAAGTTTTTGGTTAGAAAGNCAAACTGGAGGGCTGCAAATTTGGAGAGGATTAAAACAAAAAATACAAAAAAAAAAAAAAAAAAAAAAAAAAAAAGGTTATCTGCTTGACCTAGTGACATGTTACAGTCTTGCTGATTTTCATTTCCCTGCTAATGATGGTAGCCTGTCATTTTGGTTGAGCAATATAGTGAATATAGTTTTGAAGGTAATGTTAGTCTGTAACTCAATGCATCAGACAAATAGTGATCTTAAGCTTATGCCTTCTGACTTCTACCAAGAAAGTCTAGCTGGTTATAGTAGTATTGTAGTAGTACTGTGTTCAGTTTGGGATCCTTTACTACATATGGACATTGAATTGCTGGAGTTTGTCCAAGGAGGAGAAAGAAAGTCCAGAGAACAAGACTTAAGGAGAAGCAGCTGAGGGAACACAGTTTGCTTAATCTGGAGAGAAGGATGCTGAAGGGAGACCTTATCACCCTCTACAACTCTCTGGAAGGAGGTCTTAAGAACAAGAGAGTTAATCTGTTCTTTCAAGTAACAAGTAGTAGGACAAGAGGAAATAACCTCAAGTTGCATGAGAGGAGGTTAAGGTAGGATATGAGGAAAAATTTATTCGCTGACAGGGTTGTAAAGCACTGTAACAGGTTGTTCAGGGAAATAGTGTAGTCATTGCACTGATGATATAAAGATGATGAAAGAAATATAGATGTGGTACTTAGGCACATGGTTTAGTGATAGCCTGGTATTTTTGGGTTAATGGTTGGACTTGGTGATATTAAAGATCTCCTACAACCAAATCGGTTTAATGAGTCTATGATTCTACTAGCTTCATAAATGATTCAGAATAAAAAGCATATCCTCATTCAAAAAGTTCATTATTTTCCAGCATTGTGTTGTTCCGGTTTTAGGTTTTCACATTGAGTCACATTTGTTGTTGGTGCCATTCAGCGCTAGGTGTGAATGCTTGAGTCCATAAGCAAAAGTACTGTTCATTCTTTGCAACACTTCATTTTGCTTTAATAATAGACAATACACAGATGACAAAATAGAGCCTGAGGCTACAACATTAGGCACTGTGCCTGATTAGGCGTGCCCGCAGCAGTACCAGTGGTCATAGCTACACTGAACTTGCAAGAGTTTTCAAGCTTTTGTGATTACTGGGTAACATATCACTGAAGAGATGTAGATTATTTCCTGCAGAGGATATGCAGTCTTCCCAGTGATTTATATTGTCTCCCTTAGAAGCATCTTCAGGACCACCATAAACAACGGCACACAACTAGACAACTCTGATACACATTACTGAAAACATGAGTCCCTCCCATAGAGATTCTAGTGTAGGGCAGCAATGAAAATTGGATGACTAATGAAATAATAATTTTCATAGTCCTGATCTGGTTCTTCATCTAATCTGACATAATTAGAAGGCTGTCTGTGCTTCTACAGTAGTCAACACCTTCAGAGATGTCGTGCTTTCCTAGCTGTTACTAAAATATGTGGATTTCCTTTCTATTTAATTCAATGAAGGGAAGAGTATTTCTTCTGAGACCAGAAATCTCAGTGAAGCAGAATTCAAATTTACTGGCTTAGGACCTCATTGTTTTATACTCTGTATCTTCTGTATTTTTTCAAAGAAACTCAGCCACTGTGGAATGGTACTTTTATCCTTGGCAATAGGTTATAGTGACTTATACACTAATATGTGATTAGTAAAAAAACTTGTATATGAGCTTCACAAAAATCATTGTGTTTTGAGGTGGAGGTTTTGAGGTGGGGTTTTGATTGTTTGTGGGTTTTTTGGTTTGTTGATTTTTTTTTTTTTCAGTGACAAATGGCCTTGATGAATATATGAAGTACAATTACACTACCTGGAAACTGTAAAGGTATTTCACTGGAAGGGTAAGTGATGTTTAACATACAAGGACATGGAGAATCAGTCTCTTCCATCTAAAATTTGGACTTCATATCTCTGAATAGAAAGCCCCCATTAATATTTTAGTAAGGTTTAAAAGCTTCATTTTCTGTTGGGAAAACTTATTACAGTATTTAAAAATATCCAAATAGGCTTTTCACAGAGAAAATGGAGTTTTAATGCCTCAAAAATTGCCATAGGGACTTCCTGTGTTAAAAAATTTCATCATACCTATTGCTGCTTTAAACATGTTTTTTTTCCTAAACATAAAAAATAAATTAAAAAAAAAAAAAAAGAAAGGTAACAAATTGCCTTTTCACTGAAGTTTGGAGAGATGTTAATTGTGCAAATGAAATGTAAGGTAGCAAAGGTAGCATAAACAGAATCTAATTTTATGCAGCTATTTTTGGTTGGCTGAGGGAATTTGGTTGGGGGTTTTTTGGGGGGTGGGTTGGTTGGGTTTTTTTGTTGTTGTTGTTTTGTTGGGGGTTTTTTGGTTGTTTTGTTTTGTTTTGTTTTGTTGGGGTTTTTTGGTTGTTGTTTTGTTTGGTTTGGTTTGGTTTGGTTTGGTTTGATTTAATAGTATTAAACTGTGTTGGTCTCAGAGTGTGTGGGTACCAGTTATGTCAGTATCCAGTACTGAAGTGGAGAACAAGAGACATTTAGAAAATGTGATTCATCCAACTTATTTTATGCATCTGGTTTAAGATGAAAGAAATTGCATCTCAAAGTGTTCTTTTGCACCAGTGATCTTTTGAGGACTCTTTCAATTTGGGTTCTTCTATGACTGATTTAAAACTTTCCAGTTCTCTGCATTGACTTTAAAGACTCCATAAAGAGATTGACTATATACATTTTATTAAACTAATGTTCCCATTTTAGAGACTGACATAAAAGAAATTAAAATGTAAAGAATTTAATAAACAACAGCAAAAAGACATGGAAGTCAGTTTAATTTTTGTCTGACTAAAGTGTGTGCACTCTTCACTTCATTCTAGAGTATTGCATGGTTCCTACAGCCAAAACCAGTTTATATCTAATTTTTTTTATATCTAGCAGCACACAAGTCTTCATCACATAATAATCTTCTTTGTTAACAGATCTGCTAATATATCTTCTTTCTTTTTTGGGGTTTTTTTTGTTTGTTTGGTTGGTTGGTTTTTTTAATAGGGTCAAAACAGTTACAGAAAAATGTACACATTAAGGGATTTAAAATGCATCAACATGTCCACGTAAATTTTATGCATTGCTAAATTCAAGTATCTAGGTATAGAATCATAGAATGGTAAGGTTGGAAGGGACCTCAAGGATCATCTAGTTCCAACACCCTGCCATAGGCAGGGACATCTCCCACTAGTATCTGGCACTCAAGGCCTCCTCCAACCTGGCCTTGAACACCTCCAGGGAGGGAGCAGCCACAACCTCCCTGGGAAACCTCTTCCAGTGCCTCACCACCCTCACTGTAAAGAACTTCCTCCTAACATCCAGTCTAAATCTCCCCTCTGCCAGTTTAAACCCTTTGCCCCTTGTCCTGTCATTGCAAGACCTTGTAAATAATCCCTCCCCAGCCTTCCTGTAGGCCCCCTTCAGATACTGGAAGGCTACTAGAAGGTCTCATCGAAGCCTTCTCTTCTCCAGGCTGAAGAACCCCAACTCTCTCAGCCTGTCCTCATAGCAGAGCTGCTGCAGCCCTCTGATCATCTTTGTGGCCCTCCTCTGGACCCTCTCTAACACTTCCATGTCCTTATTGTGCTGGGGGCTCCAGACCTGCACACAGTACTCCAGGTGGGGTCTGACAAGAGCAGAGTAAAGTGGTAGAATCACCTCCCTTGCCCTGCTGGCCATGCTGCTCTTGATGCAGTCCAGGACTCGGTTGGCTGTCTGGGCTGCATGTGCACACTGCAGACTCATGTTGAGCTTTTCATCAACCCAGACTCCAAGGTNCTTGGTGTCATCTGCAAACTTGCTGAGGGTGCACTCCATTCCTCTGTCCATGTCACTGACAAAGATGTTAAACAGCACTGGTCCCAGCACTGACCCCTGAGGGACACCACTTGTCACTGGTCTCCAGGTGGACATTGTGCCCTTGATCACCACTCTCTGGGTTCGACCATCCAGCCAATTCCTTATCCAGCGAGTGGTCCATCCATCAAGTCCATGTTTTTCCCGTTTGGTGACCAGGATGTCATGTGGGACAGAGTCAAATGCCTTACTCAGGTCCAGGTAGATGACATCAGCTGCCCTTCCCTTGTCCACTGTCGCTGTGACTTCATCATAAAAAGCCACTAAATTTGTCAGGCAAGATCTGCCCTTGGTGAAGCCATGCTGGTTCCCACCAATCACCTCTGGTTTGTTTTCCATTTACCTTAGCAGAGCTTTCAGGAGGATCTACTCCATGATCTTGCCAGGCACAGAGGTGAGGCTGACTGGTCTATAGTTTCCAGGGTCATCCTTTTTTCCCTTCCAACATCTACCAACACACAGAAGAATATGTAAATTGGTTGAAGTTATGAGACTACTTGTAAGACTCAAAATACATCATATCTCTAGTGGTAGATCCCAAGTAGCTAATAAGGAGCAAAGTCTGATTGAGTCTAGATAAAATTTAAAACATTATTCCTGTATATTAGACTAGTATTTTCGTAGTTTTCATGTTTTATTTCTTCTTTAAGTTTCTAGCTATGCTAGCTTTTCACTTCCCCCTCCCCTAGGATGCAATCTTCCCAAACAATCATTTAATCTTTGGAGAGCTGCACTAATAACTGTCATAGATGCACTCTGCCAGTAACTTAATCTTCATTTAGTAGTATTTTGTATCCTGTTTGTGGTAAAGAAAGTAAGCAAGTGTGAGGTAGAAAAGAAGAGAATCAGGTCTTTTAATAGGTATCCCACAAGTTGAGCTCAACTCAGATGGAGTTTGTCTTGGTAAAGGAACTGATGGAAAGCAGAGATAGTTTTATGACATCTTTTGTGTCTGGATTCTTGTCTGGTCTTTGATGCATGTGAAAAGCAGATTGATTGGGAATGTACACAGAACTGCCATGACCTTTTTCCTTCTCTTCTGTCCTCAGGAGCAAATCAAATGGGGAAAAGTAAAACAAGGGAAAAGACAAAGCTGGGAAGGACTTGCTTTCACATCTGCTGATGAAAAATTCTGAGGTAAAATTTTCATGCCAGGTTTGCCTTGAAACCCCACTTTTCACCATTTATATTTTATTATCTTTTCATGATAGAAGAGCTAAAATTCCTGAATGACAAATAGTTAAAATGACAAAGGAAAAAAAATCTACAAATAATTTCTCAGCATAAATATGAACACAGTTGCCCCAGGGTTACAGACATTTATGAAACACATCCTGGGTGAGCTGAAATTCTTACAGAACACAAGAATGTGAATGTCCTGTCTAAATCTCCTTTATAATAATGGCAAAAGAATTTCCTCAGTTTTGAGAAAATCTATATGATTTTTTGGGTAATTTTAAAGTTGTCTGATGTGGTATAGTAAACTTAGTCTCATTAGTTGAGATTAGTTGGTTAGCTGCCTTAAAATCTAATGGAGAAGTTACTCTTCTCTACTTGTTCTGGGGCAGATGGAAAGAAAAGAAAACAAACAAAAAATATCCCAACAAAACACAAAAGTGTGCCTTGTTTTTGCTTGAAAAAAATGGATATAAGTATGGTTTTCTGTGAATATTTCATGCTCAAACCATCAATTTTTCTTCACCTTGTCAGGTATTGCTTCCATGATGTTGGATTTATTTTTTTTTAACTACACTAAATCAATGTCTTGATTTTCTAATGGGCACAACACCATACTTTCTTCATATTTCTTCTTAAAATCTTTGCAAGCCAACAGATTGGAGGTCTCTGCTTTTAACACTTAACTATTTTTCATCAGTTCTTGCAAAGGATTATTTGGATAAAGAGAAAACAAGGTTTTGTTTGTCAATTCTTATGAAATATTTAGTGGGAGGAATGAAAACATCACTCACTCTATTTTACTAATAGTACAGAAGCATTTCTTGTAATTCTGACAGTTCAAACCATCTTTGACTAATTATGCTAACAAAATCTAGACAAAGACAAAATCACTGGTAGCTTGAACAGATGCAATTTAATTTACTTCAGAAAGGTTTTAGTTTTCTGCAACAGTGCTAATTAAATGTTACTTAAATCAGGACCTAGATTTCTCATGAAGCAGTTGATAACTGTAGAATAAAGAAAATTATCCCAATTCCCTTTAATAATGGAGTTTTGATTACTGGTAGAAACCACAGCATTTCATCTGACTGCCAACAAGAGTGGCATCCATTACACATCTGGGTTCCCAATGTTCTGGAGTAAGTGAAGTAGAAAAACGGAGCTACAATGTTAACTCTCTGTCTCATGTCTGAGTTGCACAGGAGAAATTTCCCCATGTGAAAGTACAGTCAACTTTTCAACAGAGTAACTACAAACTTAGAAAAAGAACAAAGGTAAATGTTCATATCTGACGAGGTCAGGCTGGGTCCCTTCATAATCGATGTAGAGCAGTCTAGGGCACAATTCACCTCAGGCTGAGGCTGAGCCTTAAACAATCAGTGATTTCCCTGATGAATACTCTGATGTCTGATAGCAATTTCTGTGGGTCATAGCTTAGGTGTAGCAGAAAACTTCAGCAAAAGGGTAGGGCAATGAAATAGAATCATAGAATCATAGAATGGTAAGGTTGGAAGGGACCTCAAGGATCATCTAGTTCCAACCCCCTGCCATAGGCAGGGACACCTCCCACTAGTACAGCTCACTCAAGGCCTCATCCAATCTGACCTTGAAGACATCCAGGGAGGGAGCATCCACAACCTCCCTGGGCAACCCGTTCCAGTGCCTCACCACCCTCACTGCAAAGAACTTCCTCCTAACATCCAGTCTAAATCTCCTCTCTGCCAGTTTAAGCCCATTGCCCCTTGTCCTGTCGTTGCAGGACCTTGTAAATAATCCTTCCCCAGCCTTCCTGTAGGTCCCCTTCAGATACTGGAAGGCTACTATCAGGTCCCCTCGAAGCCTTCTCTTCTCCAGGCTGAAGAACCCCAACTCTCTCAGCCTGTCCTCATAGGAGAGCTGCTCCAGCCCTCTGATCATCTTTGTGGCCCTCCTCTGGACCCGCTCCAACACTTCCATGTCCTTCCTGTGCTGAGGGTTCCAGAACTGCACACAGTACTCCAGGTGGGGTCTGACGAGAGCAGAGTAAAGGGGCAGAATCACCTCCCTTGCCCTGCTGGCCACGCTTCTCTTGATGCAGCCTAGGACTCGGTTGGCTGTCTGGGCTGCATGTGCACACTGCAGGCTCATGTTGAGCTTTTCATCAACCCAGACTCCAAGGTCCTTTTCCTCAGGGCTGCTCTCCAGCCATTCACCACCCAGCCTGTATTTGTGCTTGGGATTGTGCCTACCCAGGTGCAGGACCTTACACTTGGCCTTATTGAATTTCATCAGGTTGGCCTGGGCCCAACTCTCCAGCCTGTCCAGGTCCCTCTGGATGCCATCCCTGCCCTCTAGCAAGTCGACTGTGCCACACAGCTTGGTGTCATCTGCAAACTTGCTGAGGGTGCACTCCATTCCTCTGCCCATGTCACTGACAAAGATGTTAAACAGCACTGGTCCCAGCACTGACCCCTGAGGGACACCACTTGTCACTGGTCTCCAGGTGGACATTGTGCCGTTGATCACCACTCTCTGGGTTTGACCATCCAGCCAATTCCTTATCCAGCGAGTGGTCCACCCATCAAGTCCATGTTTTTCCAGTTTGGTGACCAGGATGTCATGTGGGACAGAGTCAAATGCTTTACTCAGGTCCAGGTAGATGACATCAGTTGCCCTTCCCTTGTCCACTGTCGCTGTGACTTCGTCATAAAAAGCCACTAAGTAAATACACTAAATAGTAGCAGACATGCAGGCAGGTCCTCATATGGGCTGCGTATGGCACAGTCTACAGTGAAATTTATCATAGTGTTCTGTGACAAATGTTATTTCATTATATTATCACATATTGTTAGAAAAATATACTTTTATTCTAAGATCATCTAACTTTGAATGTAAAGAAAACCTTAATCTAGATAAAGAATTAAGCAGTAGAACATTCTTATAAATCCCTGTTTATATGTTTAAGATTAGTCATTACCTTTATGCCATTTGATAAAACCTTGCTGGCTGATATGTATAAGCTCAATACTTCATAAATTGCTAGAACAATTAATAAAGCAGATAATTTGCAAGCACCTAGAGGAAAATAACTTGTAAATAGTAGGCAACATGGGCTCATCAAAAGTAAATCATGCTGAACTAACTTGATTTCTTGTACTGATAGGATAACAAGCTTAGTGGATAAAGGAAATGCTGTGGACATACTACATCTTGATTTTAATAAAGAATTTGATATGGTTCCGCATGGCATTCTCATAAGGAAACTAGATAAATGTTGACTAAATACAACCACTGATAAATAAATACAATGCTAGAGAGAAGGGGGAAAAATAAGTTAGAACAACAAAAAAGAAAACAAACAAAGAAACTCCACAAAATAAAACAAAACAAAGCTTCAAATCACAGCAACCCAACAAAATAATCCATGAACAATTATTAATGATTCTGTGTCAGGTTAGGAAGAAGTATCAAGCGTAGCTTGCAGAGGTCTGTTCTGGGTCATGGGCTTAATATTTTCACAGCGTGCTTGGAAAACAAAGTAGAAAGCATGCTAATCAAAAAAGCAGAAGAAAAGTTAAACTTCCTTAAATACCAACAAATACTGCCATGAGGCTTTTAAAATGAAACAGAAAACAGGCAACATAAATCCCTGCAAAAGCTTTACCCACTTTTTGAATTATTAGCAATGGTAGAAGAAATACATATTTTCCTGTAAATGGGTCAGTTTGGGTGATCTGTTTCCCCACCCAAGAATCTTCTATACAAAGTTTGAGTTGGATCAGAAACTCAAAGGGCTTTTCGTGATGCAATCAGCTTCGAGTTGAAGTAGATCCTGGGATGTAGCTAAGTAGGGATTAACTCTTTTTCATAACCACTCCTATCTGTCTGAGTCTTCTGAGGCAGAATACATAGTACAACAGCACTTGTTTTTCTGACCTAATGAGTTTATAGTATGATATTAATGCTGCCAGGAATGGGAATGGGTTAAAAACTAAAATGTAACGGATGATTTTGATCTTTAAGTATGTCAATTTTAAATTGGTTTATATAAGTAAGAAAATTCATAGAAATAAGTAAAAATTATATATTTTGCCAACATTATTAGCACAAACGAAGGCCTAGTCCACAGTAAGTGAATGTAAGTGAACTATCTGATAACAATACAATCCCATGAATATTGCATAGTAGTAGTGTATTTAAAGTAAGTACATAATTAGAAAGTTAACTGTTGATCAAGCTTTACACAGTTTTGCATGCAGTTTTGGATTCCACTTAAATAAAACGAATTAAAAATGGAACAGGTCAGAGGGAAAACCAACTATAACAGGAAAACATAAAGAAATATTAGAGTGATTTATTTGATTTTTAATAGATAAAAATAACAAAAAACAATGAACTAAATCAACAGGAAAAGATTAGATGTTAGACAAAATGGAATATACAAAGCTTCAACTACATATATTTATCAATTACCCCAATTACATAACTTTACTGAATTAAAACAAGACAGTTCTTCTCCAGCTCATTAATGATATGGATTTACTTAAAGTATACACAATTATAGTATATTTTTGTCCTCCATTGTATACATGTAACTTAACCAATCTCCATGGTCTGAAAGGGTGTCATAGGGAAAGACTTCACCTGTAAATAGAGTGCAGAGATGAACAAAACAAGTAACACTAAGTTTGTGGAAGGCCTCAATATACTTTTGTCATTTCCACACACATTCAAAGGGCTACTCAGATATACAGGAATTTTAAACACCAGCCAGTAATTACCCCCTGAGGAGCGGCAGTGATTTCAGAAGGTTTCTTTCCTGAATAAATACTGATAGGAGGTACTGATAGGAGGTACTTGTGCCAAGTGTTTTTTTCAAGCAAAACAAACTGTTGCATCTGGATTTAGCTTAAATACACGTGTATGAAAGTGCAGGTGTTCCTGGAGTATCCTGATATGTCCCACATTATATTGTCTTTCAATCCCTACATTTTCAATCATTTCAATCCCATATTTTGCATCATAGCCATCACATTGTCTCTCTCAAGTACTTTGAACTGAAAAATCATGCATGAGAATAAAAACAAAAAAGACCAGAAGACAGGGATCAAAAGAGTCCTTGGCCAAGCTGTAAACCTTGTAAATGTGCATTTTTCTCTAAAAACAGCTAGCTTTAAACAGTGTGGTCACAGCCTTCCCTGCATAGCCTGATTAGAAGCCCAAAGTTTTTCAGTGGTAGAAGTGCAGATAAAATCAAACACAGTAAACAAATTAACCGTATCAATTGTATCAACAAGAAATTTTCCCTCAGATCTGAAAATTTCATATATGAATAGACAAAAATACTATAAGAAGGTTGTGTTATTAATCACCTAAATAGGATTACAAAGGCAGAAATCTCAGTAATAATGAAAAACTCAATTATTCCCATGAAGATTGGTAAAAAGTAATTTTTGGGACATGTTCTAAAACTAATTTTAGATTTTATAATGATTGCCTCTTGGAGCAGTTATTTTTTATATAGTTCTGATTAGCGCGTAAGAACTTACTGAAATTTTTAGTGTTGAAGAGTTCATTACAAAATCCTGACTATACTACATTAACATTCTTCTTCCCTATAGGAATTAAAGGAGAAAGAATAATTGCACACACACAGAGACACAGATACTTTTTTATATAAACAAGGCGACCTCTATTAAAATAAGTGATACTTTAAAAAAAAAAAAAAAAGGAGAATCTTAAAACATAAAAATTTTAAATGTGTCATGGAAATTTTGTAAAGCTCACAATAAGAAATAAAATCATGTTACTCATAAAAACAGAATAAAGAAACTCTTCAAATAAAAATCTTACTCACAGGAAGTGGAACCTGTAGCCAGGTAAGGAAGATCTGAATATCATGATTTCTGAAAAGTTTAGTGTCAAATCAAGCNAAAAAAAAAAAAAAAAAAAAAAAAAAAAAGAGAAAGATTTAGAGGACAGGATTGTGAAAGGCATGAAACTAATAACAAACCCTCTTTCCCACCCCATCAGAAGCAGAATGTCTGCCAGAGTCTGCAGAGCTGATAGATGATGGAGATGTAATGGGAGAACTCAAACGAGATAAGACCATGGCAGAAAAATTAAATGAGTTCTTCAAATTGATACTCACCACTGAAGAGTTTAGGAAGATTCCCACAGTGGCTGTTTCCTTAGCTAAAGATGACCTGGAGGAACTATCTTAAATTAAAGTGTCGATAGAAGAGATTTTAGACCAAATAGATAAATGAATAGTAACAAATTGCCAAGACAAGATGGTATAAACTCAGGGATTCTTAAAAAAACCTCAAATATGACCTTGTCATTTGATCATAGATCTTTCTTACAGTATTGTTTAAGTCAGCTTCTGCATGAGAGTGATAGAGTTAGCAAATTTTATGTCGTTTTTCTTAAAAGGACCCACACACTAATTTGGCAGGGGAAATGTGGGGGAAAAGTAGAAAATAAAGAAGTTGTGTGTCTGATACTTTATAGGTAGATTGGTACAAGTAAATCATAGACAGATGTATAGATAAATATAAAATGAGGAATAAAAATAAATTTTGTTATGAAAATGATGGATTTTTAAAGTTATTAGAAAGAATAAATTAATGTATTGATACTATATAAATAAATAAACTAAACAATCATGGATTATAAAAATAAGTTTCCATCACTGGATTGATAGCTACCTGAAGGACAGTGTATTAATAAGTATTTCAAGGACAGGAAACAACAGTAGGAAAAAAAAGATAAGTTTTAGCAATGAAAGTCCCATAATTTTTGAAAGGTTGCAAAAGCTCTTCACACAACTAACTGGGTGATAAAAAGGCAGAGGCAACACATACAAAGCTATGTATACGGGAAAATGATAAATAGACATTTTCCCTGTCTATAAACATAAATTCTATGATTCTACAAAACTTCTAAACTAGGTATTTTTGACCTAGTTGTTTTGCTGGGTTTTGTTGTATGTTTTGCCATGTGTTCTGCCATATGTTTTGCTGCATTAAAAAATGGGATTGATGGCTGGGCCTAAAGAGTGGTGGTGAATAGAGTTAAATCCAGTTGGTGGCTAGTCACATGTGGTGTTCCCAGGACTCAGTTTTGGGGTTAGTTCTCTTTAATATCTTCATCAGTGATCTGGATGAGGGATTGAGTGCTTCCTCAGTAAATCTGCAGATGCCACCAAATTCAGTGGGAGTGTTGAAGGTGTGAATGAGGAAGGCCTTGCAAACGGGTCTGGATGGGGTAGATTGATGAGCTGAGGTTGCATGAGGTTCAGCAAATGCTAAGTCCTGAACTTCAGTTGCAACAACCTGTCTTGGTCCGGAAGTTGAGAGAGACTTGTTGTTTCAAAAGATTCTCATGTAGTGAAATTAAGGCACAAATGAGGCCAAGTATGAAAAGCAAAGCTATTAAAGAGTAAATTGAACAGAGCAGAGGAAGGGAGAAAAGGGAGAGAGAGAGAGACAAACAAATGGAGCAAGAGAGGAGAGCAGGGAGGTGATTATATTACCACAGGAGGAGAGAGAGAGGGGTCCCAGAGTCCAAGTTTTGCCCAGGGAGGTTGTGGCTGCTCCCTCCCTGGAGGTGTTCAAGGCCAGGTTGGATGAGGCCTTGAGTAACCTGTACTAGTGGGAGGTGTCCCTTTCTATGGCAAGGGGTTGGAACTAGATGATCCTTGAGGTCCCTTCCAACCTTACCATTCTATGATTCTAAGTCCTTTTCTGCTTCTGTTGTCCAAGAGTGCTGTCAAGTCCTGTGTTGTTGCATTGTGTGGTGTCTCCAGACAGAGGAGGGGAGAGAGAGAGAAACAAAATCCAAGTCCTTTTTGGCTTGTGCTGTCCTCAGTCAGATGAGAAGGTAGGGTGTTGCAAAATCCTGTGGTGTTTGCAGCATGTGGTGTTGAGAGGAGTTCTTCTCCTGTAGTGGTGAGTAGGAGAGACGTTCCTGGATTGCTTCTTCCAGGCTGGAATGTCTTGCAGGTATTGCTCCCTGGGAGGTTTTAACACATATTCTTGCAGGAGTCAGCATCAGATAGGCCTCTGTGCCCCCACACCACCCCAGACCACCCCCCTCACCACCACCTGTTCCCACACTCACCCACGGGCCAGGATGTGTTTTATCTCTGTTGCATAATTCAGACAGTCTTTCCACCAAGATCCTCAGGCAGCTGCTGTCTGGGGAGCAAGCATGATTTTGTCTTTGTTGATTTACATGTACAAGAGAGGACCCTCTCAAAATCCCATGCAACACTACTGGTTTGGCAGAAAGGGAATGGAAGTGTCTGTCAACATCCACCTGAACATGAGCCAGTAGTGTGCTCAGGTGGCCAAGAAGGCCAACAGCATCTTATCTTGTATCAGAAATAGTGTTGCCAGCAGTACTAGGGAAGTGATTGTCCCCTATACTCAGCACTGATGAGGTCACATCTTGAATACTGTGTTCAGATTTGGACCTCTCACTACAAGACATTAAGGTGATCAAGTATGTCCAGAGAAGGGACACAGATAGTGAAAGGTCTGGATAACAAATCTTAGGAGGAGTGGTTGAAAGAACTGGGGTTGTTTAGTCTGCAGAAGAGGAAGCTGAGGGATAACTTTACTGATCTCTACAACTACCTAAAAGATGGTTGTAGCAAGATGCTAGTTAGTCTGGTCTTCAAAGTAACAAGTGATAGGACAAGAGGAATCAGTTCAAATTGGACCAGGACTTTGACATTAGGAAAAATTTCTTCACTGAAAGGGTTGTAGGGCACTGAACCAGGTTTTTGAGGGAAGTGGTTGACTCATCATCCATGGAAGTAATTGAAAGACAAGTGTTGAGAGACGTGATTATGTGGTGACTTGGCGTTGCTATGTGTGATGGTATGGGAGTTACCCTTCCCCTGCCCACACACAATGAGATCACCCAGACTAGACTCAGCTGGCTGGAAGTTAAAGAATGAAGCTTTATATTCACAGATGAGCACAATATACAAACAGATATTTAGAATACATTGCAAAATATATACAGAAATATAGAAGTTAAAAGTAATACAAAAACACAATCCCCCTCCCAGAAATCAGAGTCCCCAGAAGCAGCTCCCAACCACTCTTCCCCCTTTTTTCCACTCCTCTACCTTATCCCAGAGTTTGCCTTACGTGCAAGGTGAGTTTGGAGGATCGGCAAGGAGGGTTAGAAGCAGAATGATTAGTTGGGTTACACAGACACAAAAGCCCAGGGAGAAAACACACTGACTCAGACAGAGAGTCTCTGTCTTATCTATGTTTGTATCCTTATTTTTATATCTCTCAGCAAGCCTGTGAGTAAAGTAGACATCACCATTGTTTTTGTTCTCACAGCCTATAACCTATTTTTTCTCATTAAAATATTCAAATTAGCCTCAAACCAGCACACTATATTAACAGACTTGAGGATCTTAAAGGTCTCTTCCAACCAAAACTATGGTATTGTTCTATGATTTTATTCTATGAAGTCCATGTGTTCTTGTCATTCAAACTATGTACAGACCTGGCCAAAGTTTCTTACTTGAAGTATACACTTTTCTATAGTGTATTTGGACTGATTTGGATTTCAGAGTATGCAAATGTTTTAAATTGCAGTATAAATATTAATATCAATCCTAATTTTAATGTGAGTGTAAATAATATAAATATAAACACAAATGTAAGCATGGATATAAATACAAACATTTATATAACTGGTTTTTGTTTGTTTCACAGTGTGACTTCAACAAGTATATGATGAACCTAAGGAATTATTCAATAATCATTATGAAACCACAAACAACTCAGATAAATTGTTCCTCTGCCCTATAGGTATAGAACAACTGTGCATAAGCAGGTGCACTCTTGATGCCTATAAATACTGCACAGGCATAAGCCAATTACTACTACCTCTTAGACCAATAAATTAGGAAAAAATGTTTTAACTAGAGTTAAACAGAATATATATTTAGAAACAATTACTTGCTTTAGTTTTTTTCTTTTTTTTTTGCCTGATGAAACATATCTTTAAGCTTTAGTTGCCATAGGCAACACAAACAGCACGAGAAGGTAAATGCAAGCTTAACACAATGAATGTCAGCTAGGTAGAAATAAGTACATCCAATTGGTTTAAGTTTGTCATGTGTTTGTAGGAGATGAAGACCCCAGGTTGTTTGTTTTTTTACTTTATAGAATTAAATACATTGAGGAAAACTTTAACTCTCTGTGATCAGTACATTTCCAAGGCATTCTTTTATGATCCAAAAAAACCAACAAAACAAAACAAAACAAAAACCACCCAAAAAACCTCCAACCAACAAAAAAAAAAATATATAAATCAGTCTAATATATATATATATATATATACTGATCTTATATATATATANATATAAGATCAGTCTACTAGAGAAGAATTCCCCCAGAAGCATGATACAAAGATGGTAAAAATGAGCTGATGGTAGGATGCTAATATTTATTTATAAGTGTTTATATTTCCTTCTGAGAGAATTTCTTGAGTAGTGCAAGACTTTCAGTGAATTCTTTGACTATAACTTTTCCTGATGGTCTCCACACTCCACAGGCTGGAAATTCAATGCAGGTTTTATTCTCTAGAGATAAGACAACCTTAAAAAAAATAAAATAAAAAATAGCAAGTTGTAGTGTGAGACTCAACTGGCTCAAAGTCAGTTTTCGTATGGTGGGAGAAGTAATTTCGATTTTTCAGGAGACATACTCAAAGGGAATATTTCAAACTTTGAAGGGGTATATGCAAGGGAAGATCATTCCAGGGACCTGAAGATTATATGAACCTTGCTGTGAACGATGTGTGCCCAGCTCCCGAACACTAAAACGTTGAATAGATTTGAGATACTCAGACATCCTTGCTGCAATACCTGCAGTTTCTGGTAACAAGCATGCCAGGTTTTCCTGAATGGGAAAATTCATGTCTTTCAATATAACGGATTTGACATTGACACATATACATCACTCATCACCAAATGATTTATGCTAGTGTCATTTATTCATTTATACCAGCAAAACTGATTGCTTTGCATTGAATTTAAAAGAGAGCTGCACAGAAATTATCAGGAAGAATCTTCCAAAGCACTTCAAGGGCTGTTTAAACAACTATCAGAGAAAAAAAAAATAAAAAAAAAATGCATTTATAGCAGTCCTGAATGCACCTAAAAATCCTACTATGCAAAGTGTACAACATGCAGTATTCCCACTACAGGATTTTTAGCACTGACATGAAGATGGACTTCATTAGGTAGGAAAACACAGAACTACAGAATCATAGAATTGATTTAGTGGGAAAATACCTCTGAGATCATCCAACCATCAAACCAACACCATCATGACCATTAAACCATGTCCCAGAGTGCCATGTCTACTTGTTTATTGAGCACCTCCAGGAGATGGTGACTCCATCACCTCCCTGGGCAGCCTGTTATAATGTTTCTGACTACTCTTTCAGTAAAGAAATTTTCCCTAATATCTAGTATAAACTTTCCCTGGAACAATTTAAAGCTATTTCATCTAATTCAGTCACTTGGCACTAGAGAAAAAGATCAACATTCACCTGACAGGTTACTCTTTTCAGATAGTTGTAGAGATCAGTAAGGTTGTGCTTCCTCTTCCCAGTTCCTTCAGCCACTCCTGCTAAGATTTGTTATGCAGACCTTTCACCAACTATGTTGCCCTTCTCTGGACATATTTAATCATCTTAATGTCTTTTTAAAATTTTTTTTAAAATTTATTTTATTTTATTTTTTTTTTAGTGAGATGAGTCCAAATCTGAACACAGTATTCAAGATGTGACCTCATCAGGGTTGAGTATAGGGGACAATCACCTCCCTAGTACTGCTGGCAACACTATTCCTGATACACGATAAAATGCTATTGTCCTTCTTGACCACCTGAGCACACTGCTGGCTCATGTTCAGGTGGATGTTGATTGACACTTCCATTCCCTTTCTGCCAAGGAACTTTCCAGCCACTCTGCCCCAAGCCAGTAGTGTTGCATGGGGTTGTTGCAACTGAACTGCAGGATCTTACACTTGGTCTTGTTGAATCTCTTAGAACTGACCTCAGCCCTTGGATCCAGCCTGTCCAGAACTCTTTGCAAAATCTTTCCACCTTCAAGTAAATCCATGTTCCCACTGAATTTGGTGGGATGCTGTGGGAACATGTCAAAAGTTTTACTAACATCTAAGTACACAACTTCCACAGCCTTCCATTCATCCACTAAATGGGTCATCTGGTCATAGAAGATCAGATTAGTGAAGAAACACCTGCCTTTCATAAACCATTGTTGATAGTCCTGAGCAACTGGATGTCCTGTGCTACACATGTTGCACAGTGGAACTGAAGCTGATCTGCTCCGTGATGTTTGCCTGACATTGAGGGCAGACTGACATGTCTGTAGTTCCCCAGATTCTCCTTCCAGTATTTCTTATACGTAGGCACCACATTTGCCAATCTCCAGTCAGCTGTGACCTCATGGTTATCCTGGGTTGCTTGTAAATGATGGAAAAGGGTTTGGTGAGCACTTCACAGAATCACAGAAACATTCAGAGGAGACCCTCAGGATCACCAGATCCAACCAATAACCCCCTACTCTACAAAGTTCACCCCTAAACTGTATCCCCAAGCATCACATCCAAGAGACTTTTTAAAACATACCCATGGTTGGTGACCCAATCACCTCTCTGGTCAGCCCTTTCCAATGCCTGATCACTCTTTCCATGAAAAAAAAATTTCCTAATGTACCTCTTGTTCTGTCATTGTTTACTTGTGAAAAGTAGACCACCACCAATCTCTCCAAAACATCTGTTCAGGTAGCTTTAAAGAGTGATGTGATCTCCCCTCAGCCTCCTCCTTTTCAAACTGAACAGACTCTGATTCTTCAGTTGCTCCTCACAAGATATATTTCCCAGGTTCTTCACCAGCTTCATTGCCCTTCTCTGCACTCACTCTAGTGTCTCAACATCTCTCTTGTATTGAGGTGCCCAAAACTGAACACAATACTTCCACCAGTTCTCTCGGTACCCTCGGGTTTATGCCATACACCACCTTTCACATATATTTTGAAGTGGTGGAACACTTGTACCATCTCCTCTTGGATTATGGGGGCATCGTTCTGCTCCCCATCCTTGTCTTCTAGCTCACTGCCTTGACGTGGACACACAAAAGAGACTGTTTCAGTCCCATGAACTTTGTATTCATTTCTGACCATAGATGGAGGTAGTAATACTGACCTTTCAAGTTCTGTGTAGTCTGAGTCTCAGATAGCTTAGAAATGATTTCTGAAAATAACTAAAAGAATTGAAATCACCAAGTTCATGCATGGCAGCATATTAGTACATCTAGGAAATGGTGTTAGAGCTTAGAGAATCACTATTGACTTGGGACTACAGGCTGCTGGTAATGGAATTTGGTTTTCCACTTGTACAACTAATTTTAACTTGAAGCATAGAGTAAGGCTGTGTATCTTGCCTTAACTTTTTCTACTATAGACAAACAAAATGTTTCCATATTTCTGGAGGATCTGAGCTTCATTTTTGATAAAATTTCTGGTTTTGTAACTTTTTTGAAGTAGCAATTGTGCTATTTTAATTCTGGAGGAAGCAGATACAGAAACTTAACTTTCATACATTTTAGCAAGGACAAAATAATCAAAATAAAATAGGAAATGTATATATTCCATTTGAGAAAACTGACAAACTGAGCTTCTTAGAACAGACATTTTCTAATGAAAAAATGTTAAATCTTATCTATTTTAAACCATATAATATATTTAAAATACTTATTTCATAAATGTGCATATTTTGTAAAGATCTCACTCCCTCAAATACCAACATTTCTTTTATATGGCCACAGTTATTACTGTTGCTTGGACACTCCATAAAGGTAACACGGTGTTGCTTTGACAAAACAGTGCATTAAACTATGGTTGTAGAAATCACTGGTTTAATTACATGAACTAAGAACAAATTGCTTATGGCACCACTTACTTGGAAGCAGGTGTCAGAAAGTCATGTGTAAATGAAAATTGAGCCATTCAGAGCTTCAGAAGTGAGTTTCAGAGGATATATCTAGGCTTTAAATCGTAGGTATCACCTTTTAAGCGTTGCACAATTAAATTATATTTCTCAGAATTAGCTACTCAGAGTGCCTAGCAATAGGTGATTTCACATGATATAGCAGACCACTAATACACAGAATAGATGCACAATACAACCCTTGGCCTGAAAATCTACTTACATGAGGCATTTAGTATTAGACTAGGAATATATTGCATGAATCTAGCTGTAGCCAAGGAGCTGGAGTGCATGTGTGATGAATTAATTACTACAATTTCAGATAGAGAAAATGCAGATATAATTTAGATAACATTCAGGGCAGAGTGAGGAAAATGTTAAAGGCAGACAGTCACAGGATCCAGGAAAAGTTTGTGATGAAATCTCTTCCCAGGCATAGAATACGAGGCACAAGAAAATGTTTGATTTTGTTTGATTACATGAAAATCTAGTAAAATCTAGATCAAGAACCAAGAGTCTGCCTTTGATCAAGAAATCTTCTGTACATATAAATATATATTGGAGCTTAGAAATGGCACTCTGGGATCTACCACATTTTCTTTTTTCTAATCTTTGCAATAATAGGGCTTTGATTTGATGTTGCATGCAGTTTTAGCCAGCTTTGTAGTTCAGTTTTTCTTCCTTTTTTGCTATGAGTTACAATTATAAAGAAGCAAACATACCTTAAATTAATCATAAAACCCAATAATATTTCAAGTTTAGTTGTTAAAAAGAGGAGACATAAGGGATAAATTTGTTGTATCTTCCATTTTGTAAAGTTGACAGCTTAAGAGTTTTCTCAATTTAGTGTCCTGACCATGACAAAGGCATTAAGGAAAAAGTAATTGCATAGATTTGTTTATTTATAATTTTATCAGTAGGAGGGAAAAAAAAAAAGAGTGAATGAGAATAAATCTGATTGTTCGTAAGACAGCTGATAATGCACCTGAAGGTGCCCCATCTTCAAGAAGGGAAAAAAGGATGACCCTGGAAACTACAGACCAGTCAGCCTCACCTCTGTACCTGCCAAGATCATGGAGCAGATCCTGCTGAAAACTCTACTAAGGCAAATGGAAAACAAACCAGAGGTGATTGGTGGGAACCAGCATGGCTTCACCAAGGGCAGATCTTGCCTGACAAATTTAGTGTTTTTTTATGAAGAAGTAACAGCGATGGTGGACAAGGGAAGGGCAACTGATGTCATCTACCTGGACCTGAGTAAGGCATTTGACTCTGTCCCACATGACATCCTGGTCACCAAACTGGAAAAACATGGACTTGATGGGTGGAGCACTGCTGGATAAGGAATTGGCTGGATGGTCGAACCCAGAGATTGGTGATCAACGGCACAATGTCCACCTGGAGACCAGTGACAAGTGGTGTCCCTCAGGGGTCAGTGCTGGGACCAGTGCTGTTTAACATCTTTGTCAGTGACATGGACAGAGGAATGGAGTGCACCCTCAGCAAGTTTGCAGATGACACCAAGCTGTGTGGCACAGTCGACTTGCTAGAGGGCAGGGATGCCATCCAGAGGGACCTGGACAGGCTGGAGAGGTGGGCCCAGGCCAACCTCATGACATTCAACAAGGCCAAGTGTAAGGTCCTGCACCTGGGTAGGCACAATCCCAAGCACAAATCCAGGCTGGGTGGTGAATGGCTGGAGAGCAGCCCTGAGGAAAAGGACCTTGGAGTCTGGGTTGATGAAAAGCTCAACATGAGCCTGCAGTGTGCACATGCAGCCCAGACAGCCA
>VWZE01007612.1:51492-79287 GCA_013396675.1 Eubucco bourcierii | reverse complement strand
GGGGAGGGGGGAGTTGGTGGGGTTTTTTTTGTTTGTGTGTTTTTTTGGGTTTTTTTGGTTAGTATATTTGATAGGATGTATCTTCACTAGAAACAGTGTAGCCTTCTCAGAAGTATAACTGATGGGATAGGACGCAGCTGCTTGGACCACAATCAGTGAAACATGAGTTGACTATATTACACTAAATATTGGTTCACCAGCTTGCATCAGCCCTAGGTTTTTTTCATTTATGTATGAGAAACTATGAAACATCATGGATCTTTTGACCCTTTGCATTCTAGAATTCTATCTGAAATCATCAAAGAAAATTTCATGGCACTTGCTTTAGAAAGCTGCTTTTCAGCATGTTGCTGTCTAAATAAAACTCCTAATTATGTGATATTACTTGGAATTCATATGGCTTCATTACTCTGCTCATACTTCAAAATTTTTGTCAAATATATTGTGTGGTTATGTTTTGGAATGTAATTTTCTACTGACTAAAGAATTAAACTAACTGTGTACCAATTCACTGGCTACTGAAAAGAGAAAAGTCAAGTGTTAAGATTACTTCTTAACTTCAGGGAGATTTTAACCTCATTGGAACAAAATTTCTTGACTGAATCACTACATTTTAAGGCATTTAAAGCTGCTCTATAATTTTAAGTGATATGGCCTATGACTCACTTCTTAGGGTTTGGACTAGATCATTATTAAAGGTCTTTTCTAATCCAAAACACTCTATGATTCTAAAATAATAAAACCAAAATAATATAATAATATATAATAATCTCTTTCCATTCATGTATAAAGAAAGAAAGAAGAATCATAGAATCATAGAATGGTAAGATTGGAAGGGACCTCAAGGATCGTCTAGTTCCAACCCTCTGCCATAGGCAGGGACAGCTCCCACTAGTACAGGTAACTCAAGGCCTCATCTAACCCGGCCTTGAACACCTCCAGAGAGGGAGCATCCACAACCTCCCTGGGCAACCTGTTCCAGTGTCTCACCATCCTCACTGGAAAGAACTTCCTCCTAACATCTGATCAAAATCTTCCCTCTGTCAGTTTAAACCCATTGCCCCTTGTCCTGTCATTGCAAGACCTTGTAAACAGTCCCAGTAAATCTGTGCACCTACATGTCCATATAGTCAGAACAATTAAGTATGTTGTATGACTGCATAAGACAGTTTAAGGTGGTTAAGGGCCAGATAAGGATAGATAAATTAAGGCTGAGTAAAGGTGCTGTGTATCTAGCCCTTAGAAACAAAACAAATGTTTGTAATCATTAAATGGAAACAAAATATTTTAGAATGTATGCTCAACAAAGTAAAAATTTCCCTAGCAACCTAAGCAATCAACCTGTGACATTCACCACAACTGGCTCTTTTTCACATACAATATTTTATTTTTTGAATTACTAAAGTGGGGAAAGTGGGTAGCAGAACTAAACATTTGCATTGAAAGAAAAGTAATTGAAAGTAATAAGAGATTATTTGCTTTAGTCTGAGGTCAGCAAGCATCTTGCTGAAACAGCTCAGACTGTTTTATAGCTGCTCCGTTACCTGACGTATTTCTATTTAACAATTATGTCGATCTACTGCATTGATATGATAATGATTCTTGAAGAGCTTTTGTACTTTAAGCATCATATACCTGTCCAAGGTTTCCACTTCCAGGGAATCTTAATTAATTGACAGAATTAGCAAACATCTAAGTTATCTTATCCAGTGAAAGTTCAATAGCACTTGGAAAGCAGATCCTGGCAATTTATGAAATTCAAGTAGTGTAAAATCAGCTTCCATCTGTCAAGATAGATAAAGGAACAGTTACACTGAAAGGACTGAGTATATTGCATTCAGTAGTTACAGATATTTGGGGGGAGGGTGAAGAAAAGAACAAGAAATAAAACCCAAACAAATCCACAAAATGAATATGACCACTTTAATGGAAAAATATTTTTCTGAAGCAGAGTATGTTGAAAGGGAAAATATAAACTAAAGGCTAATCTATAAACTTACTAGTGACTATTTTTCTAGAAGACGATTTTCATCATATAGCTATAGCATGGATTACTTTAATTTTAAATAAACAATAAGTAGAAAATGAGCTGACTAGAATTGTTGAATGTCTGCACTAATTACAAGCTGTCAAACTGACTTACACCTTCATGTACAGGGAATATGAAGGAAAATTTTCCATACTGTTTCTAATGCAGAATTCTTAGAACCTGAATTTTAGCCAGGTGGAAACCCTCCATCACTGTATCGTGGTAAAATCCAACAGGTATAAAGGAAACACAAATAAACTTTGACAGAGTTAGTCATCAGTCTTGAGCACTGTTCAGACTTCTTTGACCACTATGAAATTTGCCAGGGGCATAATGAAGAATAAAAAGGAAGGATTGCATAACTGAAGACTAAATTTTGGAGAAGTTAAGAAGGGAAAAAAAAAAACAACCAACAAAACAACAACAACAACAACAACAAAAAAAAACCAAACCAAAACCAACAACAACAAAAAAACCCCAACTATGAGAGACAAATTTCAAGGTATCTTTTAAAAAGCTATAATGAAAATAACCTGTAGAAATCATTGGTAAAACCCCAACCAAACAAAAAACAAACCAACAAGAAAACCTCCAATCAAACAAACAAACAAGGCCTTGAAATATAAAATGTTCTATATACGATGTGACAGATAAGGAGAAAACTAAGAAAGAATTGCATGGACAAAGAAACAGGACACAAACATTGTTTCTGAAATGTTATTCTCTGTGCAAACGGGAAAAATGCAATTCTCAAGGCTAAAGCAAGAGATTCTGTGGTGACAAACAGATATTGAGAATCTGAATATCAAATGTGGCCATGTGCTTGCATGGAAAAGCCATTGATAAAAACTTAAATCAAAAGGATCTACAAAATGTAGCCTTAGTTTTGACATGATCTCAGACAAAATATGACAGAGGGAAGCAAATTATTTTTTCCCATGACCAGCTGGTATTGACGGGACATTTCCCTTTTTTACCTCTTATCACTTTACCCATGTAGGTTAAAGACCCTTCTGAATCATACAACCACGCAGCTAGAAGGGTTCTTTTAAAATTAATTTTCCAGACCCTGCCATAACACCAAAGCTATTGCTGTTCATAGCACAACAGCACAGGTCCTTTTCTGTCAGCTTGAGACTGGCAGCTGAGAATAGAGAGGATATGGCAGGAACAATACAGCAAAATCATCCTTTTCTCAGCCACAGAAAAAGAATGGCAAATAGACTGTTAGAAAAGTGAACAACTCCTTTCCTCCTCCCTTCTTCCTTGATGAATGCAAATTCATCACAGGATTGTTCAGGCTTTGACCCATTGTGACAACAGAAGAAGCAGCAAAACGTTGCTTTTAAACCATAACTAATAGTTGTTACTATTTTAAAAGAATATATATTTTAAAAAAAAATATAAAACTTGAGTATTATCACTTTAAAACAAAAGAAGAGCAAAAATGTAGAATTTTGATTTGTTCTGAGTTTTTAAATCTGAAGTGAAATCCAAGGAAATCTTTAAAGAAGCAGGTTTCAAAAGATTAAAATAGTTCATCTGGAAAGCGCTGGTGTATTGTAAAGTAATCTTTTTCTTCATGAAAGGAGAGTTCATTGAAATATAGAATAATTATTTGTTGTTAGCATAGCTGCTTTCCTGGGGATGGAAATGTTACTGTAAAATATGGTCAAATACTGCTAGGTTAAGAGGAGGTCACCACAGTGTCCTACCATAATCCAAGACAGCAGCTAAAGAACTTCTCTGATGGAGAAGCAGAACTACAGAGAGAAAAGAATGAGTCACAGGGAAGGAGAACGCACAGAGAGTTGTGGGAAAACATACATAGAGAGAAAATTACAGCCAGAGAAAAAAGGTCTGAAGGAGCAGAAGAGCAGTCACTGCTGTAGACATGAGATTCAATTAAACTCAAGAACAGAACTGTGTCAGTAGGAAAATGAGAGGATGGATTTGTACTAGAGGATGTCAATCAGGTCACAAGATTTGATTCTCACAGAAAATGTATTCTTGCCTACATATGCAAAATATCTGTTACTCTGGATCAAAGTATTTTACTAATAGCAGATCCTTTTGTAAGAATTTGAACATCAGTTTTTGAATTGTCACGTCCTGTTTTGTTTGTTTGTTTGACCATGCAGCCTCTCTGTGAGCTGTATGCTAGGTAGATAGGTCTATTGACACTTTACCAGTCTAAATCAGTGATTATGAAAGGATATGAAGAATTTTAAATCCTTAGGTTGAAAAACAAAGGACTCAGATTAACACTGATATGCAGTTCTCGTGTCCTTAATGGAAGATCTAAGCCTCCCTAATGAATTAGTTCCAACCTTAGACAAAAATATACATAAAAAATCTATTACAGAATACGTCAAACACAGTATCAATAGAAATACTTCCTCTAGAACTGACAGAAATGTCTTGAATGGTGAAAATCTACCCAAAGAATGTGTCTTCGGGTAAACATTTTTTCAATAAAATATTGTTGTTTTTAACATACCTTGATGGAAGCATTTCAAAAAGGAATTAGTCTTTTTTCTACAAATTGAGATTTTTACACTATTGTAGTGTACTACTATATTGTTGACTCTCTCTCTCTCTCTCTCTATATATATATATATAGAGTATATATATATAATATATATATTATATATATATACTATATATATAATATATATAGTATATATATATATATACAATATTTACACTATTGTAGTGTACTACTATATTGTTGAATATATATATATATATATATATATATATATAAATAATTTTAAAAGTGGTGGCGTTTACTTTGGGGGATGAGAAGTCATCCTGTCCTCTTCATCTTCCTTTTTTAACATAGAAGGAATAAGAGGTCCCAGCATGTGGATATCTCTCTGTCCCAAGTGCACTCACACCGACATTTCAGCCTGTGATGAGTTTCCATTGCATTTTAGAAACATCTTGAAATGCCCTACCATTTTGTAAAAATAGGCTGCCATGAAAAAAAAAAATAAAAAAATGGCTGAAGCATGCACAACTTTGCTTCTCAGGATTTTCTTAGCTTCTCTTGCAGAGACTGAAGCTTCTGCCAAAATCTCTGTAGGATGAGGGCCACAGTGAAATGAAAGGGAACTATAGATGCTACATAAAGTCCCATCCTTCCTGCACATAGTGTTTTCATGTATACTGAAGCCATTATCCACCCTCTGCATTTTTCCCTAATAAAGTGAAATGCTTCTCGTAACTCAACTACATTCCCACACTCTTTCTTTGTTCAAAATAGATCTACCTGCATTTTCCGATTCCCTCCATAAATTCCTGGTCATTTTTGTCTCCTACATACCCTAAAGATCATTTATCCTGTACATTAGCCTACCTATAATTTTGGTTATTTAATTCTTCTCGTTATTCTTCTGATGAGTTGATATGCTCATCTCCTGACCAATTTGTCTCTAATCTCTGCCTTTCGCTAATCAGAATATTTCAGGTACAGTTGTAGTACAGTGACTTAGCACACTCAGAAGAATGATTGTTTCACACAGATTAAGCTGTGCAGTATTGGTTCCACTTCCTGACTCCTTCACACTCCCAACATGATATTCAAGTGTGTCACCTGTGATACACCACTTATTGGAGAGGGTGGGATGTCTAAAGCAGGAAGCGTTTTTTGAAGGGCTTCATATTCAAAAGGAATCCAATAAAGCAAGAGATTCCAACACTCTACCAGAGCTTTCTTTCCTCCTTGTAATGAGATTTACCTTACTAATCAGATGTTCTGATGTTCTTAGAATGTACCATGTTGAAAGAATTTGTGCTAGTTTAAGGCTTACTGGAATATTCTAATGAGAGAAATTGGATCATTGGTTGTAAAAAGAAAACAATGATAAAGCCTATATCTTTCATTGGTTAGCTAAAAGGGATAAAGAGACAAAGTACAAACAATTCTTCTCTTTGCTTCCCAATGCTGGATCTCTACTTCCAAATGCTGGATCTCTTTGCTTCCAAGTGCTGGATCTTTTTGCTTCCAAATGCTGGATCTCTTTGCTTCCCTAATCTCTTCCACTAACCTTGGCTAACAGACAACACCTGAACCTCACTGGTTGTTTTCTATCTGGGAGAAAGAGAGAGGTTGGAGTTGCCCCCTTCTGGGCTTTGGTTTGTCCAGGAGGGAATTTGGATTTCTGTACTATTTCTAAATTGCATATAATACATGTAAATAGATTGTGTATGTATGTTTGTAAATTTAGCTTTGCTGTAAATATAGCTTTATTGTACTTCCAAGCCATCTGAGCTGGTCTGGTAAATTTCAGTGTGAGGTGGGGGGAGTTTCTTAACCCACTACAGAGTTCTTTTTCAAAATCAACTGAAACATGAAAACAAGAAAGGGTGGAACAGTAAACTGACTGATATGAAGGAAGAGCTGATGCTTCACTACCTATGGTATAGACTAGTCTCAAAACACCTTGGGTTTACTAAAGAAAAAATTGAGTTAATGTTTTTTAATACTGGTTTCTTTAAGTTTGAATGTTATTTTTACCTTTACACCACCTCATAGCTTTCAAAAAAGCATTGATTTCAGTCATTATGGGTGTGGATCCAAACTTACACAGAAAAAATATATTATAAAGTACTTTCAATTATTTTAATACTTCTGTCTTTTATTTCCACCACAACATTTATCCTTATCCACTGATATTTTAGTAAAATTAAGACAATGCATTTTATAAATGATGTAAATACTAATTACCCCTTCATTTTAAGGTCTATTGTGGCACGTTTAGGACAAATAGAGGTTTGTTGAGGATGCTCTGAGGTATACCAAGATGCTGTAAATTTCAATCATTTTATTTATAGTTTGCAGTGCGTCTTGGAAAGCTAAAGAAGAATATGAAAGGCAGATCTACCACAGCTATATGACACATATAATGGCACTATCCAGGCTTTTATGTCCAGAAACAGTGGTACCTTAAGTGTTTAAATATCCTTATATTAAAACAATGCTAAAATCCTAGCACCTATTGACACATACTATTTGCATGTTCTCACAGTCTTAAATCACTTTTACCATACTCCAGAGACCTGAGAAGTTACAGAAACTGTCTGCTAGAGTGGTCTGAAGGAATATCAGTATAAGTGGTTCTACATCCTCCCCTACTCTTGCTAACTTTTTGATCAAGAAAAGGTCCTCTGTCTGGTTCAGCATGGTAGCTCACACTTTCTCTTTTGCCTGTTATTCTTAGGAAAGACTGGCCTTCCTGGCCTCTGGAGAAAGCATTTACACACCCAGTTGTTGTAAAAACAAACCTATTAACTGTATGTTTCTTGAGTTTAACAGTCAGTGAGCTTCAGTGGACATAAGCTAGTGTAATTGATTCTTTTCTCAAGACCCTTTCCTTTGTAAGTCTGTCTTTCCCTTAATGCCCGAGATGATTTAGGAAGATTGTGTTTCTGTAAAAGAACTTTAAACTTAACTACTATACTGTTAAGAAGACTGTTTTTAAGCCTACTGGTGTCAGCAAAATGCTGCTTATAAACCCATCCTTGACTTCAGAGAAGAAAATTGGAAGGAGACTTGATTCTTTGTTTCATTGCCCTCTCAGAAGTTGGAATCGTTGTATACACTAGTGGAAAACGTTTTCCAGTGAGCATGACATCTACTGGTTTTGATGATGATGTGGATTTACATATGTGTTTCTTTTGCAGAGTAGAAATGGTAACTCATTTCATACCAGTGAAAAGAAATTGTGGTTTGTGCTTTTATGCAATAGTTGTAAAATGGCTCATAGAACGTTTTTCTCTTTCTTGGTTTTGATGAAGAATTTTGATGTAGATCACAGTAAATTAATCTTTTACTTGGTTCATACATATTTAAAGATAGATAGATAGATAGATAGATAGATAGATAGATAGATAGATAGATAGATAGATAGATAGATAGATAGATAGATGGAGGTGTAGATATAAATATAGATATATAATATCTTTTCTCTTTCTATAACTAATACATTTTCCAATTTCTAATTCTCTAACATTAAATTTGGATCTGGAAATCACTTGAATAAATATTTGCTTCTTGTTACTAGAATCTTTCATAAGTGCTTTCTATGGAAAAACAGAAGCAAAGCAGGCAGAAAGCAAGCAGCTGTAACAACACTAAGAGGTGTTGTGAAGAGGCAAGAAGAAACTATTCCTGTCTTCTGTAGTATCAATATTTTTGTGCAGTGGTACTTGTTGAAGAAGACAAGAATCACTTTAGCAAAAGTGACAAAGGCACAATATAAGCATACGTGACTCTGCCACTTGCCTCACTTCAAGGAAGTTGTGCAGTAATTGCAAAATAAAATAATTGGAGCAGGCTACCTGCCAGGCTGCAGTTTCTTCTCCAAACTGAAGGTGAACAAACTGCTGCCCTGTTGTGCATGCAGAAGTGATTTGTACAATTGCATTGATCTAAAGTTGGTTTGAATTTATGACAGCAGGAAATGGTGTCTTACTGTACATAAAAGAGGATGAAAAGTTTTCTCTATTATGGTAACCTCTCATCTACAAGGAATTTTAAATAACCCATCAATGGGACAACATAAGTATTAATGCACTGTTAAAATGGCTTTGGTAGAACATGTGGTTAAAAAAAAAAATTGTAATATAGATGATAAACAAAAGTTAGTGCCATTTATTGTGTCTCTTGACCTCCACAAGGCAGTATTTACACATTATATCCAAATTCAGGTAGCAACTCTACTGAAAATTGACTGAATACAGCCCATGAGGTAAATCAACAGGGTTCTTTGGAAGTTTACAGATTCAGCATTTCAGTTCTTTAATTTTTATTGCTTTCTATATTTCCTCTTTGTTTTCTATAAGTATGCATATGTACAGCACTTGTGATATTTCAGTAGTGTTTTCCTTATGATTACTGTTGCTGAACTTCTAGAAACACTTATTTGAAAACCACACAAATAGTCTATTTAAGGGAAAACAATCTTATGCTAAGAATTTTGGCTCTTTTTCTCATACTGTTTTCAGTACCAGATTTTAAAAACCAACCAAACAACAACCTCAAAGCCTGAAAATGACAAATACTTTGACAGAGTCTTTTAAAGTAGTAAGTCACCGCAGGGTGTGGGGCTACACTACTGCCTAATAGCTGTTAATCTGAATAAATAATATGTTTTTAATCATCAAGTGGCATTTAATTAACCTGCAATAACTGGCTTATTAATTCTCAATTAAATCATTATTTGAAACTCTTCATTGAAATGTGAATTAATATGTTTTCTGCTACCTCCTATAACGTATCTCACTATTTGTGATGGATTGTAGGTTAAAGTCTGACATTTACTCTCCCTCTTCCTCAATGAACATCAAGGATAGGTTTGAAAAGCTTCACGCTGTTTGTTAATTAAAGTAAACCAGAAGAGCAAAAGACAGGGAATTCAGAAAACAAAATAACTCAATTACTGCATACTCCAACAGTGCGATATGATTTATTTACACTTAATCCCATGCTTAACAAACACTCAGGGCCAGATCCTCAGATAGAATAAATTGACAATATTGATTTAAATTATTTTATTTTCTAAGCCATTACATGGTTTTATTTGGAATTTTCTTTTTCCTTTGGATGATGGCTGAGTATGGACACTGTCCTCAATTTTACCTGAGAATCAGAAGCAAAAACTAATCCCTATTATAGACAGCTTATGGTCAGAAATTACAGGAAAGTGGAACATTTTCTTCCTCTGGTGTGGTGCTCACCTCAGTATAAAAATAGTATTTTCTTAGAAATAGTTTTAATAATAACTAGGACCTGTAACTGGGAGTAAGAGTCAGAGAAAACTATGCTACCAAAGAGAAAGCAATGGAAATGCAGAGCCCTAGATACTAAAATATAGTCTGCTACAAGAAATATTTTAAAAAGTTCTTGTAATGAAGTGTAACAAGTCTTCGAAGGGTTAATAATTAAAAAAAAAAAAAAAGATAAGCTTTTACATAAAAAGAAGAATCTTCTTAAGCATCCTCAGTGGAGGAAGATGCCTTCAGTAATGATTAAGAGCCTCTTGTTATGAAACATCTTTGTGGAACCCACTCCTCTCCTTTGATTAAAGAAGATACCTGCAGAGATAGTTTTTCTGTTGTGTGATTAGTCTTTGAAAATATCTGTCTTTAGTTTTCTTCAAATAACCAAAGGACTACACAAGAAAAATGCTGGAGGGTCCAAAATGTTGTTTAGCTGCATTCCGAGGCAACATACAGCTTTCTTCCATGAACTACTTAAAGCCTAATCAACATGAATAAACAAAAAAATTCAGTCACTAAGCAAAAACTAAGTTCTGACTGTGTTATGAAAAGGATGATATTGCCTAACTAGTGTCACAGTTAGGGAAGTCATTCTGCCTCTGTACTTAGCACTGGTTAGGCCACACCTTGAGTACTGTGTCCAGTTCTGGGGTCCTCAATTTAAGAAAGATGTTGAGGTGCTTGAACATGTCCAGAGAAGGGCAACAAGGCTGGTGAGAGGGCTGGAGCACAAACCCTGCAAGGAGCAGCTGAGGGAGCTGGGGGTTGTTCAGCTTGGAGAAGAGGAGGTTATGGGGTTGGTCTCTTCTACCAGGCATTCAGTGACAGAACAAGTGGACATAGTCTCATATTGTGCCAGGGCAGGTTTAGGCTGAACATTAGGAAAAAATTCTGCATGGAAAAAGCAATTGGCATTGGAATGAGCTACCCAGGGAGGTGTTGGAGTCACTGTCCCTGGAGTGTTTAAGCCTGGATAAGGCACTTAGTGTTATGTTTTAGTTAATTAGAAGGGTTGGGTGATAGGTTGGACTCGATGACCCTAGAGGTTTTTTCCAACCTGGTTAATTCTGTGATTCTGTAATTTCACTGGAACCAATGTGTTAAGCATCTATAATAACATACTTGCTTCAAAGAATGTATTTCTTGCACTCACAGGACATGAACTTCTCACAATTCAGGTTTTATATAAGGTGAACTTAATATTTGCACCCAAACTGAAAAGTTTTATACTTCTATTGCATCCATGTACTACAAAGTCTTTGTTTTCACATTTAGTTTAGTTTTCTCACTGTTTTGTTTTTTTTTTTTTTAAGTTTTTCTCACCCTATAAATTTTCTTCTTTCGTTTTTTCCACCCAAGCTATTCCCTAAAATTACTTCCCTCGTAGCATAGCATATTTGCTCCTACAACATCACTTGTATGCCAGTAAATCTCCTAGTTCTAAACTGGAATTTCCATTTATCATAGAATCAGGGTTGAAAGGGACCACAAGACCCATCTAGTTCCAACCCCCCTACCATGGACAGGGACACCTCACACCAGATCAGGCTATCTAGAGCCTCACCCAGCTTACCCTTAAACACCTCCAGGAATGAGGTTGGGCAACCTCCCAGGGTCTCACCACGTCCCTGGGCAACCCATTCCAGGGTCTCACCACCTTCACAGTGAAGAACTTCTTCCTCACATCGAGTCTGAATCTAACCATTTTTAGCTTTGTTCTATTTCCCCTAGTTCTATCACTACCTAACATCTTAAAAAGTCCCTACCTATCTTTCTTGTAGGCCCCTTCAGATACTGAAAGGCCACAATAAGGACACCTCGAAGCCTTCTCCTCTCCAGGCTGAACAACCCCAACTCTCTCAGCCTGGCTCCATAGGAATGGAGCTCTGGTCCTCTGATCATCCCTGTGGCCCTTTTCTGGACATGTTCCAGTACATCCATATCTCTCTTATAATAGTGGTTCCAGAACTGGATGCAGTACTCCAGGTGGGGTCTCACCAGTGCAGAGTAGAGGGTGAGAATCACTTCCCTTGACGTGCTGGCCACAATTCTCTTGATGCAGCCCAGGATCTGGTTGGCTTTCTGGGTTGCAAGAGCACACTGATAGCTCATATTGAGCTTCTCATCCACCAGCACCCCGAAGTCCCTCTCCTCAGGGCTGCTTTCAAGCAAGACACTGTCCAGCCTGTGTTGGTGCTTGGGATTGCCTCGATCCAGATGCAGAACCTTGCACTTGGTGTTGAACTTCATGAGGTTGGCTTGGGCCCTTCTCTCCAGCCTGTCAAGGTCCCTCTGGATGGCATCCCTTCCCTCCAGTGTGTTCTTTATATACAGAGGCTAAAATAGGTTAGAAATGTAGAAAAGATTTAATTGCCATGGATTAAACAAAAATGATTCAGCAGTTCGTTTTGTAGTTGTTTATTGATGCAGACATTAAACTGGACACTTTTTTTTAAAAAGGCTAGGGAAAGCTATGGTCTTATCCTTCCTTCTCAAATTTCTTTCACTTCCAGGATCTCATTCTGGAAGGTGGTGCAGTACTACAGTATTCAGATTCATTTCAAGACACCACCTTTCCTTGAAGGAGGTAGAGGGATAAAGGATAATAGGCATATCCCCAAGTGTTAGAAAGGCTAGGCTTTCTATTTTCACCTATATTCATTCCTTGTTTTAAACCCATTTTTTCCTTGTGGCTTTCTGTTTGAAACTTTTCCAAAATCTCTTGCTTTCAGGCACCAGCTGCAACCACTGCATACTAAACTTCAAATCAGAACTACTCAGTTCTCTGAGGTGACAGGGTGAGAGGAGATGCAGAACCTCACCAGAAGAAACCTGTCTTTTAATTTCCATCAGGGGATACTTTGAAACAAGTTCAGGTATTTTACTACCAGCATATCTCTGCACTAATGTAGCATTTCACAGAGTTTCCGCAATAACTATCTTTGGGTCTTCTCATAAGAGCCCTATAATAGTCATAAATATTCCTCAAGAGAGCCAGATAGACTCTGAAAGGCATATAATAGCTATCATAAATGAATAATAAAATGTAGAAAGGACAAACCACCATGAAAATGGCAAATGAATATGATGACGTGTGTGTTGTACACGGGTTAATTTTCTGAGTTTTATATTTACAGAAAATCCCATCTGTTGTCTGCTGTGTCAGCAATATTTATGGAAGAAGAAGCATCCTCTGTAAGGTTAAGACTTTTTCCAAAAAGAGGGAAGTGGTTACAGAGTCTCAAGTTTGTACTACTGTTCTGCGTGTACTCCTTATTCTTATCTGCTGAAATGACAAATTCTGGAAGTTGGAGTCAGAGCATTGTCTTTGTCCTGCCAAATGATGCAGATAAACTTCATTTCAGCATAAAAACTAAATTGGGAATTAAAAAAAAAAAAAAAAAAAAAAAAAAGACCAAATCCAACAGACACATAAATAGTGTAAAACTGTGCTTTAAAACATCCCTTGGAGTGTTTTCTAGTCTCCCTTTGCCTGAAGTGAGAATACTGGCCTTGTCAGATGCCAGCTTCTTTTAATAAGAGTGTGATGATGTTGGTTTAGAAGTAGTCCTTTACTTCCTGCCTAACTTCATCTATTTCAGTCCAGCAATATATGGCATAACATATAACTCAATTTAGGAAGTGGTACTAGGCCGTCAGTAGTGCCATTAAAATCAAACCCATTGCATTTGCAATGAATTCTTTAGTTTTAATCCTGCTGTCATAATTAGGCTTTGAAATTATACTTAAGGGCATATTATACATACATAATTTTGAAAAGATATCCAAAACATGAATGAATATGTGGTTATAAAGAGAAAATGCATACAGAAAAATAGAAAGGGAAGAAAATTCGTACTACATCCATGTGCAGATCTGCATAAGAGAAGTCCTGAAATCTAAAACCTGGAAAAGTTAATATCTTTTTCTATGCATTGAAAGTTGTTGGAGATTCAGTTTAAAAACAGCCATGTACGTCCACATAATGACACTGACAATAAAGCACATTGCAAAGTGGAAATACACTATGATTATGTAATTAGAGACTAAGAGGACATTTGGATCGTAGTGAAACAATGTCCTCTAAAACACTTTACATCTTCAGTGCAGTAATTTTTTACTTTTACACAAAATAAAATTTTCTTAAGGCAAGTAAATCAGCTCATAAAAGCTGATACTAATTTTCTCTTATAATTTCTAGAATCCTCTTAATATGCATTAGTAAATTGGGCAGACATTATAACCAGGATGGCTAGAGAGAGTAAGCATCATGATTTATTGAAGGTTGTTCCTGATATGCTTCACTTGGATTGTTTTATGAACATGAGTTTCTTTAAATACATAATGTCACAAAAAGCCTGAATGATATAACCCAGCTCAGTATTTCCAAGGTGTTTCTGAAAGGGAAGGTCTTCAAATCAGAAAATCTGCTTTTTTGATTGTTAGGTGAGTTTATTTCCTATTTTCCATATTTTTGAATATTACTGTCTCTTGAGTATAGTATGTCTTAAAAAATAAGGGTAATTGAAGTCAAATCTGTGTTTAATTATGTGTGTAATTTACTAATATTTAGATATATTTAACCTCATGCTGTTTTTCTGGTTTGCTTTATGAAATCAAATACACAGTTGTACAGAGGTGATTTGTGTTGGATGTGAATTATTTTTTTAATGGTACATTAAGCCATGACACAACACTGATCACAAGTTATAAGAACCTATTTTATATACTGAATATTACAGTGGATAGCCATTTTGTTTTCTGATCCATGGGTGCTCTTTTGCCTCTTCAAAATTCAGTTTTACTTTCTTTGATCAACAGAGAAGCTAGTAGAGTTCCTAACAGTTCCTGCCTTACAGGAATCTGTGAGCTGATGAGCTCTCCCAGCTCCTCTTGAAAAGAATAGGTTAACTATTGTTCCGGAGCACTCCAAATTCCTTCCTTCTCCCCTCCACAGTGGGTTTGAATGACTAGAAGAAGGCATGAAAACTGCTTCCCGCTACCCTGCCCTGCAGGGTTGAAGGGGAAACAGCAACAGGCACCTTTCCACATGCGTGCTGACCCTTCTGGAAGCCTGCACTGGCATTCAGGCTTGTGGTTGGCTGGGTTTTTGCACTCAGTACAACTTGGCAAATGGACACTTTGTCTAGAAAAAGCATAAATAGAGCAAGGCACAAGGGACGAGGTTTCTGCCTTAGAAGAGTTCCTGCCTTAAGAGTCTCCTGCCTTGACAGAGTTCCTGTTTTGGACTATCCTCTCTTTTGGATGTCTGCTACCTTTTTACATGGCTCTTGGTTTTGCACTGTCTCTGCCTTTGAACGGTTCACCCCACTTTTGCACCATTCTGTGCAAACTCGCAAGCTTGGCAAGGCCTGGGGTCCTTTTGAGCTGCCAGCAACACCTGGATCTGGCTGCTATTGGACCATACTACAGGTGATTTCCTGGCTGCTATACCAAAGTGGGGAGACCCTAGCAGTTTGGCTCTCCCCTGCCACTGCTGAAGCAGTATCGCTTGCACAAATCCCTGTTTTGTGGAAGTTGTGTTTCAAGACACTTCTGATTTTGGCGGCTTTTCCACCTGCCTGGGGCTTTTGCTGCATGGATTCAGACTATTGGATATTGCTTGCAGAGTCAGAAGGTAGCCGAGCCACAGAGAAATCCAGCAAGGGATCATCGCTGAATACCTGTCTCACCTTCATGAGTAAAGCCTGCTGCTCCCTTAATTCTCTGCTCAGCCTGATTGATAGTGGGGTAAAGCTGTGTTTATAGCTTAGCCTTTTCCATTTCCTCACTTCCTAAATCTCTAAATTTGTCCATAACATCCTGTTGAAGAATTTCCAATCAAATTAGAACCTGTAAATAAACCTAAACTAGTTTTGTATATGGTTTTGGGGGTGGGGCTTTCAGGAAGATAAAATAATTCTATTTTTATAATTCCTGACTTGGCCACATTAATTCCCTGCCTCCACAACAGTTATTTGCAGGATTATGCTTTAAAAAGAACAGGAATGAACCTCCATGGTACTACATAACACAGAATTACCACAGAAATTAACATAAACTTCTAGTTACCTGCCTTTCATAGAATCATAGAATTGCCTTGGTTGGAAAAGATCTCTGAGATTGAGTCTGAATCTCAACGTTTACATACTTACAAGCCTCTAAAATAAATAACAGTAGAATCACAGAATGTTAGGATTTGGAAGAGACCTCAAAAGATCATTCTAGTCCAATCCCCCTGCCAGAGCAGGACCGCCTTTAGTTTTTACAGGTCAGTTTTCATTTTTATTAATTATTTTTATCACTCTTCCCCCCCATCTCCCTCCTTTCCTATTCATCTCCTATTTTCCCCCATCTTCCTCCTTTTCTTTGCACCTCCATCCTTTTCCTCTTTGTGTCCTTCCTTTCAGCAGCACGTCCCCCTTTCTACCATATCTACCCCTTTTGCACCCCACATTTTCCCCTTTTTTCACCCAAACCCAGAGCACCTGAGTTCTGTTGGAGTCTCCTCTCACACCAGGTTTGCCTTCCCTGCCCACTCTGCTTTTTAATCATACCTGGGAAAGGCAGAAGCCCCAAGCTGTGCCCAGCTGGACAGAGGAAAACTTCTCCTGTCATCACTGGTGAGCCCCCATGGTGTGCATGGGAAAGGGTTCAAAGGCCGAGGGGCCTGCTGGCCCCCCAGTTTGGTAGGAAGAGGCTTGATGGTCACTTTAACATCATATATGGGTGCTGGCTGGGCCTCCCTATTTGGGCTGAGCTCCTCTATATTTAACTACTTCTTTTTGCTCACTTATGATGAGCTGAAGTACTTAGCTGAACTGGAAGCTCACGGGGAGGTAGTATTGTGTTGTCATACAATTTTTTCTGTTGGAACTCCCAAACCATCACAACTGTTCAGCAAAGAATTCCTATTAAGGTAATTTAGAATCTAGGCAAGATGATCATAAAACCAAAACATTACTCAAGCAGATAGTCTTTTTCTGTAATTCATGTTATCCATCTGCAGACATGCTTCTCTATTTTAGGAATTATGTTTAAATAATATAAAACTACTTTAATACTTATGTTCAGAAAGATCAGTAAGTGAAATCCATTATTTCTATGAAGTTTTCAGAAATGCCTGTGTGATCTGTAGACAGTGTCTGAAGAAGTAGACCACTGGAGATCAAAAAACACATCCATGTGTCTCAGCTGAGTTATGATGCAGAGCACAAACATGTTCCTCCTTCTTCATAAATTCCTGTCTTTACCATTTTCATTTAAGAAGAATAATGTAGGTGTCGTTTTTACTAAACATTTACAATGTGCTTAGAAATATTATCTTAAAACACAATAAGGATATTTATGTAATTATTTTAATAAGCAATAAAATAATAATAAGGAAGTTGTGTGTATTCCTCTCATTTCTTAATTGTCTTGAAAAATCCCTACATTTGTGAAGTAGATGAATTTGTGATACATGTATCTAAGAAGTTCCAGATAACATTTTGAGGTACTTATCTTGGAAGAATGGCCTTAAAGGTAAACAACTTTGTCTGCAAGTGGTGTGTTACGCTACTCTGTGTAGTAACTGTCCACAGTAAGCTTGAATTTAATTTTTTAAAAAAATTTTGGTTCAAAACATTTGCTTTAGAAAACTGAAACTTGCCCAAATTATTGCCCAAATTTTGACATTGACATCACCCTGTGAACTCTTTAGTCATTACTTGCTCCTTAGTTCTCTATTGTTGAAGGCTTTCAAATCCATGATAAAACATACTCCAAATACATCAGTCTTTGTTAGGAAAGTATGGAATCTGCATTGCCTTGTTTCAGGAAGATTCATGGTTTAAAGATCTTAGGTTTGTCAGGGGAAAAAAAGTAAATTCTTAAATGTCCATAGGATGTTATATGCAAAGAAAAAAAACACTTGGTTTTTTGGTTTTGGTTTTGTTGGGTTGTGGTTTGGTTTTTGGTTTTTTTTTTTTTTTTTGGCAGGGGGGGTGTTGGTCTATTTGTTCTTTGTGTGTGGAATAATCTGGGAATACTGTATCTATTTGCCATAGATCCAAAAGTTGATGGTGCTTGCTTTTTCAAGAAAAACATTGGTTGTCCATCATTAAAGACACAGTCTCTGACAAAGAGTGAAAAAAATTATGTTGCTTATGATTGTAATATTTGATGGCATGATTTACTTTAGCCTGGAGAAGAGGAGGCTCAGGGGAGACCTTACTGCTGTCTACAACTGCCCAAAGGTGGTTGTAGCCAGGAGGAGGTTGCTTTCTTCTCTCAGGCAAGCAGCACCAGAACAAGAGGACACAGCCTCAAGCTGTGCCAGGGGAAGTTTAGGCTCGAGGTGAGGAGAAAGTTTTTCACTGAGAGAGTCATTGGCTACTGGAATGGGCTGCCCAGGGAGGTGGTGGAGTCACCGTCCCTGGAGGTGTTCAAGGCGGGTTTGGACATGGTACTTGGTGCCATGGTCTAGTCTTGAGGGCTGTGGTAACGGGTTGGACGTGATGATCTTTGAGGTCTCTTCCAACCTTGGTGATACTGTGATACTTATTTGATAGGCAGAAAAAACTGAAGCCATATTAGGCATATATGCAAATCTAGGATCTCACAAATAAACTTCTTCCAAGTACAAGCACTAAAAGACCATTAGTGACCAACATTTTCCTGTGATACTGTTTTCCTTGGCTCTTACTCATCCTGTTGATTTCCGTTTTTAGAAGGTTTCACAGTTATGCCTTAGACTGAAAAGTAACTGTGCTTCTTGCTTACTCCAAAACAGGCATATTAAATGTTCAACAGTAATTAACAAATTTTGGGTTTTTTCCCAAGTGGTGTTTTGCAAGAAACTCTACAAGATCATGCATTATTCACATCTTAGATATGTAGATATTTGTCAGACCAGGGAAAGGGAATGTATTTCCAAAGGCTAATTTTTGTCTATAAAGGCTAATTTCCCTAGAGTCCCTTGTAGTCAGTAGAGGAAGATAGTATGATAGTACTCTCTAGAGAACAGTTCAGAGTAGGAGACTAATTAATCTCAGAGGGGGAGATTAACCACACTAGACTATAGTCAGGTTTGGTGAATGGTCCCCACTCTGGTCATTCACCCAGATTATGCCAACTGTGCAGAAAAAAACACTTCTTTTCCGTATTTATTATCCCAACAAAGCCTGTGATCTGCAAAACTTGCTAATAAATATTTTTACATTGTTATCATACACACGGGAAAGGACTGCAGTGTGGTCCAAAGAAGTCTCTCCCTATTATTCTACTGATACCTAGGCACTGGCTGCATCTATTAGCTTCTCACTATTATTCTGTAGTTATGTTTGTTTTCCTGATCCAGTTTTATTGGATGGTTCACGTTCATCTCTTCAAGGTTAGTCTGGGGCAAAGTAGCTGCAGTCTAGGGCAAAATAGGTGCATTCACACTAAGCAAAATTTGACATTGACCTTGCTTTTAGTTCCACATGGGTATCTTTTGTACAAAAGATAAATACTGGTCTTGCAGTTTGAGGTTTTGGAGTTGTGGGGTTTTTTGGTTTTATTTTTCCCTTTGGTTTGGTTTGGGGTTTTTTGTGTTGGTTTGGTTTCTTTCTTTGTTTTTTTTCCCTGCTAGAAGTGTAACTAATGTTGTGAAGGTTTTATTGCAACCTGTTAGAGCCATATTCTTACATCCTGAAACGTGTTGCATGCCCTGGCATTATAGTATGTTCAGGAACTTGTGGGCCAAGATCATATTCACAATACATTGGAGAATTGTGTATAGCATATGCCAACAAGCCTTTTGTTGTCTTAACCCTTCAGCCTTTTGGAAGGTACCTGTCAAAGAAGCTATTCCCAGAAACACTTTGAGATTGCCTTTCAGAAGGAGCTATTTTGTTCTCTTCAAAAGGAAATTTAAATAGTGCCTGTGCAGTACAATCTGGGGACTGGTACAGTAGTCTTGAGGGAAGCTGAATTATTTGACAGTGCAAATGTATCCATGAAGAATTACATTTCAGATTATTTGGAAATACAGTTTTCATGTTACATGCTGTGGACACCTTAATTCCAACTGATGGTAAATCTTCAATCAAAATACTGTATCACACTATGAAAAATAAATTTATAAGTTACTTTTTGTAGCATAATATGTAATCTGCTTGGTGAGAATTTTTGAAGATCTAGCTAGTGCATGATTCTGATTATTTGATCTTAACTGTTTTATTTTAACAAAAGATATTAAAAATAAAGGCTGTCTCTTGCAAAATTCATTTAACACTGAAGTATTTCTCAAAGGCCTGTTTTATCCAAGTAAACAGGAAGAAAAGTGAGTCTTAGAATCCTGAATGTAAAGGAATTGCCCATGTTGCAGCTTGTCCCCTTAATAATTTGATGCTTATTGCTTTAAAGGAAGGTATTGTTTTCTCTATAAGCATAAGCAACTGTACTTTAAACACGTAACATTTCTTTTCTCAGTTGCTTTACATACCTCTGGTGAACACAAATATCACGTATGTGGAAAAATGTCTTGAAACAGAAGGTTAGCAAACATTTGAGCAAGGCGTTCTGCAGAAGATAATTCTTCTGTGACAGAGATACAGGTAATTTAACTCTTTTGTTATATCCAGAATTGAATAAAAACTATAATATTCTTATTTAAATCAGCTTTACATGTTTTGCTTTGTCTACACAAATTAACAATCATATACATCCAAAAGCAGAGGTTTTTTTAGCCTCATTCTAGACACGGAGCTATCTATGAAGAGAACCTAAAAGCATGCAATGTCAAAGAAAAATCTGATACATACCATCTGAACTACATCAGGCTTATGCTGAGAGCAAAAAATGTAGTTTAGAGGAAAATTTTTATTTGTGCACTGAAATTTAAGACAGCTAAACCAGAGTAAATTTTCTGTCTGAAAGGATCAAATGTGCCAAAGTTATTGTTCTAACTGCTTCTGGCTGAAGTACACATAAAGGCAAAAACCTTAAACTCAAAACCTTAAATCACATCATAAAATCTCAGCTGTGTTACACACATATAGGTGTGTTACTACAGCTATTCTGTCTTCTTTAACAAGAGAGAATGTTACTGAAATGTATGCACCTGGAATTTTTGTAGACATCAGGGACTGTCTTTTACATATTCCAATGACATCAGCAGTGTGGATCTCGCACAGATACTGAGTATTCCATTACCAAGTTATAAAGGCATGTATAAGAGCTCAATGCCTCTTATTAATCCAAAGGATAATATATGATGTGTATCAGTAAAGATAGACAGGCCAATAAGATTAAATAAATAAACATCTATAGGACATAATTTCTGCAGGTTTCTTACAGTCAAATGTTTTGGTTTTTGTTAGTGAAAAAAAAAGCTTAATTAAATTCACAGACTAAAAAAATGCAAAGTCCTGCCATAGTAATAGCTTGTTAAGTTCAATATATATTTCAATCTGCAAGAGATACCTATGAGCCTTTTTTTACATGCTATCTTCCAGTACTACTTTCTTAGAAGGGCAAAAGAATAGAACCTCCATAATGATTTTGGAAATCAACAGAAAAATAAAAGTATTTTTCTGTCCTTCCAGACAAGTTTGTAGTAGAAATACTATTTAACAAGATTTCCTCCTGGACAGAATCTGTCACCTAGGAGAGCAAGAAAGGAGGTGAGACATTGAAACAGGTTGCCCAAGTAGATTTAGGATGCCCCCTCCCTGGAAGTGTTTCATGAGGAAGCTTCATGTAAACATGAGGAGGAATTTTTTCACTGTGAGGGTGACAGAACACTGAAACAGGCTACCCAGGAGGGTTGTAGAGTCTCCATCTCTGGAGATACTGAAGGCCCACCTGGACACATTTCTGTGTGATATGGTATAGGAGATCTTCCTCTGGCAGGGTGAGGTGGATGATCTTTTGTGGTCTCTTCCAGACCCTGACATTGTGTGATTCTGTGTTTCAAGACCAGGTTGAATGAGGCCTTGAGTGACCTGGCCTAGTGAAGAATGGCCCTGCCCATGACAGGGTGGCTCAAACTAGAGGGTCTTTAAAGACCCTTCCAAACAGCTCTATGAATGCGAGTCGTTTGTGTGGAATTTGGAGAGTACATGATGTCAAACTTTCAAAGGTCTGTGGCAAAACATTGGTGACTTCGCTTTTTAGAGAAAGGCACAGTCTCAAAAATATAATTTTTTGTTTGATATAAAAAAATTATGAAATAGCGGCAGAATGTTTTGTGACTTCTGGAATTAACACAGTTTTATGTCTGTGATTCATACTAACACAAAGGGGGGGAAATGTTTTAAATTCTATTTCCATCTGTTCTTTCATAACTGGTCTTATCATTTTCTTGAAAAATCAATCTGGCCTTCTAAATTCAAGCAATTACATAAACCCTTTTTCTGAAGTGGTGAGAAACTTCTCTAATCTTTCCCTGAAAATATCTGGCACCTTTAATTACAACTTGCCTCACAGTTGTCCTCTTTCTTTTTTAGAGCGACCCACATTGGTTTTGGAAGTCCAAAGTGTTTTTTTCCTGCCTCTTAACACCAATATTAGCCAAATCCCTTAGAACTCAAAGCATTAAAACACAAATCCACATTTTTTAATTTGAATAGGACTTAGCATTTAGCAACCACTTGAGTGTTTTGCATTCTGTTGGTCTGTGTCTCCCATCTGTGTCAAGGAAGAGAGAATGTTTATACCTTTCTTTTTTCTTTCACAGATGCTGCAAGATTTAATCAGTTTGAAGAAAAATGGGGATTTAATTGCATTGCAGAGAATTGAATGGCCATGATACATAAGAATAGATGCAGTTTGACCAGCAGCAAGACTTACAGAGAAAAGGTGGGGTTGAGGAACCCTCAAAGATTAGTGATCACAAAAGAAAGGGCAATGTCACTTCCTAGGCTTCCATTTTAAGTATTTTGTTCATTTGGTGAAAAGATTTCTTACTTTGTTGTGTATTTGTTTTGAAACTTATTTAAGAAAAGGGAAGTAGTTAAATAACAGAATTCCCTAAAGAAAACTCTGTGCTACTTTCCCCCCCAATCAACTACAGAGTTAAGAAATGACATTAGTATTCACAAACAAGGGGGCTGTAAATATGAGATATGCATAAAATAGATATAATTCCTTTCATCAGAGAAAGTTCCCAGGGCTACTGATATTCAGATAAATCATATTTCTTTGGTTTCTGAGGAATTATAAAAAGTTAAAATATTAGTAATTAAAGGCCACACTCATGCACCTCCCCCTCCAACTCAACAACACAAAATCCAACAAGCCATCAATAAACAAAGGAAAGAAGCCGAAAGAGTATTTAGGGAATTATTTGGAAATGCTTCCTGATATTTTTAAATGCTAAACCTTCTGTGTATATGTGTACGTAGCAATGATGCCTTAGGGAACTCAGCTGTTGGGATAAGTTTCTAATAGTCTATTTTGGATACTTGGGGAAGCATTCTTCAGTCTTCCTGCTTCCATCTTGCAAGACCTTGTTTGCCAAGTGGGGTCATGGGTGTCCTTGCAGATGTGACTTCTAGATTTGACCTTTCAGAAGAACAATAGAAATAAATATGTGAAGCAGATGACAGGAAATACTAAGTTTATTCTTTACAATGCAATTAAAATCCCATATTTCTTCAAAATTAATAGCACCATTGTCTATGATCTATATGTTGATCTTGTTCACCGTTCATAAAGTCAAGCTCAACTCCTGAAGCAAATGAAAGCTGGTTGCTTTTAATGAAAGCATTAATGAAAAGTAGGTTTTTAAAGAGAAAGGGAGGGGGAAACTGGTTTACTTTAAGTAAAGATTGTACGGATGGTGGAGCCCACAGATAAAAACAATTTTCAATAATCAAACTATAACGTATATAACTCCACTGTGATTTTAACAGTTTATTTTTAAGGAAACTATGAAACCCTTTTAATACTACCAAACTTCAGATCTGAAAATTACATTCTTTCCAGTACAAAGGCTTTAAACCAAGGAGGAGAACTGATGAAATATTCTGTGTATGTTCTTCCTGTGCGTCACAGGTCTGTTTAACACTGGCTTGCTTCTTAAGCTAAGCAGAGAGCAGATCAAAAATGAAGAAATATTCTTGTGCTATGAATGTTTAGGTCATCATATTAGAGGATTTCACAAAGATAAATCTTGTGTCATGGTTGCTTTGATTGTCATGGTTCTATGCCTCTGTGTAGGTAGTGCATTTAAAAAAAAAAAAAAAAAAAAAAAAAAAAAAAGACTCTGCTCCTAAAAATAAATAAACCATTCTTTTTGTAGCTCTACAATGTGTGTTCATGATACCATTGTTTCTTCTGGGTTTTTTCTGTTCTTTTTTAGCAATAAGAAAAACAAATAGAGAAAGAACTGCCTTATTAAACATAGAATCATAGAACAGAATCAGTCAGGATTGGAAGGAACCACAAGGATCATCTAGTTCCAACCCCCCTGTCATGAGCAGGGACACTTCAGTCTAGATCAGGCTGCCTAAAGCCTTGTGTTTATACATCAAAAATAGTGGTAAAAACATCCCAAGGATTCATGCCCTAAAATGTCTCAAAAAGTCTTATTTTCTCTCTTCCAAATCCCAATTTTAACTATGGTCTTAGAAACTCTTTAGGAGTGTGTGGGAAGGGGTAGAAATAAGAAAGATTGAAAGAAAGGAGCTACTTTACTCCACGGAGACACTGTGAAATAGTTAGATATTCATTATGGTGGTTTAAGGAGTTCCCCACACACACACTTTGAATCACCAGACTAGCTCAGATGGCAGAAAGTAAAACGAAGCTATATTTTACACCATAGCACATATTTGTAAGCATATATGCACAATATTTATAATTATATACAAGTTAGAAGTAATACAGAAATTAAAACCCCCTTCCAAACAGTGAGACCACCCATGAGGGCTTCCAACCCTCCCCTTCTTCCCACCCCCTATGTATCCAACCAAACAAACAAGTGAGCCCTGTACAGCTCACGTGATTAATTGCAGAGATCAGAAGGTGAGATATTGGAGCTTGTGATGGTTTGGGAGTTCCCCGCCCCTCACACTGTAAAATGACCCAGACTAGAACTCAGCCAGCTGGAAGTTAAGGAATGAAGCTATATTTACAGTTCAGCACAACGTACAAGCAGAGATATACACTATAGACAGGAATATTTACAGAAATATACAAGTTAAAGGTAATACAGAAACACAACACCCCTCCCAGAAATCAGAGACCCCAGGAGGGGCTCCCAACCACCCTTCCACCTTCTACCTGCCCCTATACCTTCCCCCAAGGTTTGCCTTACGCACAAGGTGAATTAGGAGAATCGGCCAGGGGGGTTAGAAGAAAAGTGGTTACTGAAGATTAATCTGCAAAGAGGAGCCAGAAGTTAGACTGCCCCAGATGCTGCGTCCCCAGAGACAGACTGAGACTAACTTATCTAATGTTTTGAATTCTTTTACCCAAACATCTCAGCAAGCCTATGAGTGAAGTAGACATCACCATTGTTTTCCTTTCACAGCCTCTAGTATAATTTTCTCTATTAAAATATGCCAATTAGCCTCAAACCAGCACAGAGCTGATAAGGGGTTAGAAGGAAATTATTAGATCGGATTACACAGATTCAGGCAGAGACAGTTAACAAGGCAACCAGCAGACATGGACTGAGAGACTTTGTTATTGTTTCTGTGTTTTTATATCTCTCAGCAATCCAATGACTAATATAGACATCACTATAATTTTCTTTTCACAGCCAATGATCTAATTTCTCTCATCAAAATATTCCAGTTAGTCTCAAATCAGCACACTCATTGATCTAGGTAATGATAGTGTGTTTGCAAGTGCAAGTGAAAACAAATCCCACAGGTTTTTGATTGTGATGCCATTCTGACCAAATATGATGGAGAAGTTGCAACAGGAACTAAATAGTACTCAACACAAACTAAAAGGAATTCTTGTGAAATACACTTAGCACTAGGGAGACTTACCTTTTATTAATCATGATTTAGATATGAATTTAATGATCTGTCCGTTCCTCTATAAAATGAGGAAAATCACAAGCATGGTTGTACTGGTTCAGAAAAAAAGTCCTGACCCCATATGAGGAATCAATCACAGCAGTGAATATAGAGTATAAAATTAGGAAAACCATGTATTCTAATTCTTGCTGATACTTTCCTGGATCTAGTTTTTTACAGATCTAGAACTTAGTGTTTGGTACTTATCACGGCCCTGGAGTCACTCATAGGCCTTGATTGTCTCTACCTAGCCTCATATGGGGCTCCCCCAGCATGACCCATGCATTAGGAAACCTTTTCAGCACTCATGGGGCTGTCAGCCTCTGACTCAACTACATTACAGCAGGCTTGGTCTTCAGCTACCAACAGCCTCATCCTGCCTAGCCATGGGCCCTTGACCTGGACAAGCCTTGAACTGTTCCTGCCTGCAGGGACGTGCCCTAGGCCTGGACCTGGGATTGCCTCCAGTGCAACCCTGGCTGGGGTAGTGGAGTAGGTCCAGTTTGCTAGGACTTTCCTTGACAGATCCTGGGGGAAGCTACCATGTCTCCAGCATCCTAGAAGTTAGCCTGCTCAGCATTCACACAAAACGTTCTATAGATTTTTTTATTCAAAACTCAGCTTCATTATTTCCCACAGCAATTTGGGGTTTTCATATCATCCTTTAGAAACAATTCCACCTCAAAAATCTGTTATGAGACTTCTCTTTTGGATGTGGCCTCAATTAGGTTTATCTTTTATCCCTATGTTCTTATACTGGTGGGGATAATGAGTGTTTAACATCTTTTTATGCTTTACATAACACCTAGGATTTTATACACCTTTATTACTCTTTGTTTCCCTATCTTTTATTTTGCAAATTAAAGAACTCTGGCTGTTTGGGATTTTTAATTTAAAAAATTGTTTAAAATCCATAACTTTCATCTTTTTTTTTTTTTTTCTGCTTTCTGAACTTGTCACAGTCTTTTAGAACTCTTGGGTGGTGAGACAAGAACTGCAGAGTATTTAATGTGTTGACAACAGATTGAAATAGTGACATGATTATGGTGTCAGTTCAATTCTCTGTATCAAGTTTAATATTTCCTAACCAAGCATTTTCTGACTTTTTTTTTTCTTTTTTAAAGTAATATTGAGTAAAAAGCTATTATTTTCTTGGAATGGTTCATAATCCACATACTGTAGTGACAGTAGTCAACTTATGCTCAGTATTTTCCTGAGACATTCTACTGCCAAATTACTTGTTTTGAGGACACCTCAAGGCTAGGAGCATCAAATATCTTTTGAAGTGAGGTGAAATTTGAAAACTGAATATATAGACCCAGACCATTACCTTTTTACTGTAACTTCTAATTTGAATAAAGAATAATTTTAATCTGTGCAGCAATTTCTCAGTAAAATGAAGTTTTATCAGAGAATATCTCTCTAAAGATACTGAATTCAAAGAATACCTACCAAATCAAAGACTACCTACCAAATCAAAGACAGGAATCTATGAGGAAAACTGAAAATAGAACTGTTATCTGCTGTTGATCATTGACAATCATAGAATGGTAAGGGTGGAATGGACCTCAAGGATCATCTAGTTCCAACACCCTGCCATAGGCAGGGACACCTCCCACTAGTACAGCTCACTCAAGGCCTCATCCAGCCTGGCCTTGAACACCTCCAGGGAGGGAGCAGCCACAACCTCCTTGGGCAACCTGTTCCAGTACCTTGCCACTCTCACTGTAAAGACCTTCCTCCTAACATCTAGTCTAAATCTCCCTTCTGCCAGTTTAAACCCATTGCCCCTTGTCCTGTCATTGCAAGACCTTGTCAATAGTCCTTCCCCAGCCTTCCTGTAGGCCCCCTTCAGATACTGGAAGGCTACTATCAGGTCTCCTCGAAGCCTTCTCCAGGTCGAAGAGCCCCAACTCTCTCAACCTGTCCTCATAGCAGAGCTGCTCCAGCCCTCTGATCATCTTTGTGGCCCTCCTCTGGACC